>CAWUFW010006916.1:600000-1080787 GCA_963921515.1 Calotriton arnoldi | reverse complement strand
AGAGTGCAGGGGCAGAGGCAGGCCTCACTTAATGGTGGAGCTGCGAGGGTGGGAGAGCAATTTCACTGACAATGAGTCAGTGGTCTTGCTCGCCTGTCCCCGCAGTGGCCGCCATTAAGTAGGGGTCGGGGAGGGCTGGACAGCTGGGAGGCGGGAGCGGGGAGGGGAGCTGGATTGGGCCGGTCGCGCTGGGGGGAGGGGCCGCGGGGGCAGCAGCGGCGGGGAAAGGTAAAGGGAGGAAATAAGGATAAAGAAAAAAGGGAAAATAGGCAGAAATAAGGCACAAAAGAGCAGAGATGCAGAAAAGTGCAGAAAGGTGAAAGATAAAAGAGGGTAGAAAAATGAGTGAAAACGAGTGAAAGGGCAGAGCGAGAGGAAGGGAAAATGAGCAGAAATAAGGCACAAAAGAGCAGAGATGCAGAAAAGTGCAGAAAGGTGAAAGATAAAAAAGGGTAGAAAAACGAGTGAAAGAGCAGAGTGAGAGGAAGGAGACAGAGGTCCACTGACCACCAGGGATGAGGCGCAGGGAAACCTGCGGGTGGAGGAGGGCTCTCGATCACCAACACTCGAGAGTGCAGGGGCAGAGGCAGGCCTCACTTAATGGTGGAGCTGCGAGGGTGGGAGAGCAATTTCACTGACAATGAGTCAGTGGTCTTGCTCGCCTGTCCCCGCAGTGGCCGCCATTAAGTAGGGGTCGGGGAGGGCTGGACAGCTGGGAGGCGGGAGCGGGGAGGGGAGCTGGATTGGGCCGGTCGCGCTGCGGGGGAGGGGCCGCGGGGGCAGCAGCGGCGGGGAAAGGTAAAGGGAGGAAATAAGGGATAAAGAAAAAAGGGAAAATAGGCAGAAATAAGGCACAAAAGAGCAGAGATGCAGAAAAGTGCAGAAAGGTGAAAGATAAAAGAGGGTAGAAAAACGAGTGAAAACGAGTGAAAGGGCAGAGCGAGAGGAAGGGAAAATGAGCAGAAATAAGGCACAAAAGAGCAGAGATGCAGAAAAGTGCAGAAAGGTGAAAGATAAAAAAGGGTAGAAAAACGAGTGAAAGAGCAGAGTGAGAGGAAGGAGACAGAGGTCCACTGGACCACCAGGGATGAGGCGCAGGGAAACCTGCGGGTGGAGGAGGGCTCTCGATCACCAACACTCGAGAGTGCAGGGGCAGAGGCAGGCCTCACTTAATGGTGGAGCTGCGAGGGTGGGAGAGCAATTTCACTGACAATGAGTCAGTGGTCTTGCTCGCCTGTCCCCGCAGTGGCCGCCATTAAGTAGGGGTCGGGGAGGGCTGGACAGCTGGGAGGCGGGAGCGGGGAGGGGAGCTGGATTGGGCCGGTCGCGCTGGGGGGAGGGGCCGCGGGGGCAGCAGCGGCGGGGAAAGGTAAAGGGAGGAAATAAGGGATAAAGAAAAAAGGGAAAATAGGCAGAAATAAGGCACAAAAGAGCAGAGATGCAGAAAAGTGCAGAAAGGTGAAAGATAAAAGAGGGTAGAAAAATGAGTGAAAACGAGTGAAAGGGCAGAGCGAGAGGAAGGGAAAATGAGCAGAAATAAGGCACAAAAGAGCAGAGATGCAGAAAAGTGCAGAAAGGTGAAAGATAAAAAAGGGTAGAAAAACGAGTGAAAGAGCAGAGTGAGAGGAAGGAGACAGAGGTCCACTGGACCACCAGGGATGAGGCGCAGGGAAACCTGCGGGTGGAGGAGGGCCTCGATCACCAACACTCGAGAGTGCAGGGGCAGAGGCAGGCCTCACTTAATGGTGGAGCTGCGAGGGTGGGAGAGCAATTTCACTGACAATGAGTCAGTGGTCTTGCTCGCCTGTCCCCGCAGTGGCCGCCATTAAGTAGGGGTCGGGGAGGGCTGGACAGCTGGGAGGCGGGAGCGGGGAGGGGAGCTGGATTGGGCCGGTCGCGCTGGGGGGAGGGGCCGCGGGGGCAGCAGCGGCGGGGAAAGGTAAAGGGAGGAAATAAGGATAAAGAAAAAAGGGAAAATAGGCAGAAATAAGGCACAAAAGAGCAGAGATGCAGAAAAGTGCAGAAAGGTGAAAGATAAAAGAGGGTAGAAAAATGAGTGAAAACGAGTGAAAGGGCAGAGCGAGAGGAAGGGAAAATGAGCAGAAATAAGGCACAAAAGAGCAGAGATGCAGAAAAGTGCAGAAAGGTGAAAGATAAAAAAGGGTAGAAAAACGAGTGAAAGAGCAGAGTGAGAGGAAGGAGACAGAGGTCCACTGGACCACCAGGGATGAGGCGCAGGGAAACCTGCGGGTGGAGGAGGGCTCTCGATCACCAACACTCGAGAGTGCAGGGGCAGAGGCAGGCCTCACTTAATGGTGGAGCTGCGAGGGTGGGAGAGCAATTTCACTGACAATGAGTCAGTGGTCTTGCTCGCCTGTCCCCGCAGTGGCCGCCATTAAGTAGGGGTCGGGGAGGGCTGGACAGCTGGGAGGCGGGAGCGGGGAGGGGAGCTGGATTGGGCCGGTCGCGCTGGGGGGAGGGGCCGCGGGGCAGCAGCGGCGGGGAAAGGTAAAGGGAGGAAATAAGGGATAAAGAAAAAAGGGAAAATAGGCAGAAATAAGGCACAAAAGAGCAGAGATGCAGAAAAGTGCAGAAAGGTGAAAGATAAAAGAGGGTAGAAAAACGAGTGAAAACGAGTGAAAGGGCAGAGCGAGAGGAAGGGAAAATGAGCAGAAATAAGGCACAAAAGAGCAGAGATGCAGAAAAGTGCAGAAAGGTGAAAGATAAAAAAGGGTAGAAAAACGAGTGAAAGAGCAGAGTGAGAGGAAGGAGACAGAGGTCCACTGGACCACCAGGGATGAGGCGCAGGGAAACCTGCGGGTGGAGGAGGGCCTCGATCACCAACACTCGAGAGTGCAGGGGCAGAGGCAGGCCTCACTTAATGGTGGAGCTGCGAGGGTGGGAGAGCAATTTCACTGACAATGAGTCAGTGGTCTTGCTCGCCTGTCCCCGCAGTGGCCGCCATTAAGTAGGGGTCGGGGAGGGCTGGACAGCTGGGAGGCGGGAGCGGGGAGGGGAGCTGGATTGGGCCGGTCGCGCTGGGGGGAGGGGCCACGGGGGCAGCAGCGGCGGGGAAAGGTAAAGGGAGGAAATAAGGGATAAAGAAAAAAGGGAAAATAGGCAGAAATAAGGCACAAAAGAGCAGAGATGCAGAAAAGTGCAGAAAGGTGAAAGATAAAAGAGGGTAGAAAAACGAGTGAAAACGAGTGAAAGGGCAGAGCGAGAGGAAGGGAAAATGAGCAGAAATAAGGCACAAAAGAGCAGAGATGCAGAAAAGTGCAGAAAGGTGAAAGATAAAAAAGGGTAGAAAAACGAGTGAAAGAGCAGAGTGAGAGGAAGGAGACAGAGGTCCACTGGACCACCAGGGATGAGGCGCAGGGAAACCTGCGGGTGGAGGAGGGCCTCGATCACCAACACTCGAGAGTGCAGGGGCAGAGGCAGGCCTCACTTAATGGTGGAGCTGCGAGGGTGGGAGAGCAATTTCACTGACAATGAGTCAGTGGTCTTGCTCGCCTGTCCCCGCAGTGGCCGCCATTAAGTAGGGGTCGGGGAGGGCTGGACAGCTGGGAGGCGGGAGCGGGGAGGGGAGCTGGATTGGGCCGGTCGCGCTGGGGGGAGGGGCCGCGGGGGCAGCAGCGGCGGGGAAAGGTAAAGGGAGGAAATAAGGGATAAAGAAAAAAGGGAAAATAGGCAGAAATAAGGCACAAAAGAGCAGAGATGCAGAAAAGTGCAGAAAGGTGAAAGATAAAAGAGGGTAGAAAAACGAGTGAAAACGAGTGAAAGGGCAGAGCGAGAGGAAGGGAAAATGAGCAGAAATAAGGCACAAAAGAGCAGAGATGCAGAAAAGTGCAGAAAGGTGAAAGATAAAAAAGGGTAGAAAAACGAGTGAAAGAGCAGAGTGAGAGGAAGGAGACAGAGGTCCACTGGACCACCAGGGATGAGGCGCAGGGAAACCTGCGGGTGGAGGAGGGCCTCGATCACCAACACTCGAGAGTGCAGGGGCAGAGGCAGGCCTCACTTAATGGTGGAGCTGCGAGGGTGGGAGAGCAATTTCACTGACAATGAGTCAGTGGTCTTGCTCGCCTGTCCCCGCAGTGGCCGCCATTAAGTAGGGGTCGGGGAGGGCTGGACAGCTGGGAGGCGGGAGCGGGGAGGGGAGCTGGATTGGGCCGGTCGCGCTGGGGGGAGGGGCCGCGGGGGCAGCAGCGGCGGGGAAAGGTAAAGGGAGGAAATAAGGGATAAAGAAAAAAAGGGAAAATAGGCAGAAATAAGGCACAAAAGAGCAGAGATGCAGAAAAGTGCAGAAAGGTGAAAGATAAAAGAGGGTAGAAAAATGAGTGAAAACGAGTGAAAGGGCAGAGCGAGAGGAAGGGAAAATGAGCAGAAATAAGGCACAAAAGAGCAGAGATGCAGAAAAGTGCAGAAAGGTGAAAGATAAAAAAGGGTAGAAAAACGAGTGAAAGAGCAGAGTGAGAGGAAGGAGACAGAGGTCCACTGGACCACCAGGGATGAGGCGCAGGGAAACCTGCGGGTGGAGGAGGGCCTCGATCACCAACACTCGAGAGTGCAGGGGCAGAGGCAGGCCTCACTTAATGGTGGAGCTGCGAGGGTGGGAGAGCAATTTCACTGACAATGAGTCAGTGGTCTTGCTCGCCTGTCCCCGCAGTGGCCGCCATTAAGTAGGGGTCGGGGAGGGCTGGACAGCTGGGAGGCGGGAGCGGGGAGGGGAGCTGGATTGGGCCGGTCGCGCTGGGGGGAGGGGCCGCGGGGGCAGCAGCGGCGGGGAAAGGTAAAGGGAGGAAATAAGGGATAAAGAAAAAAGGGAAAATAGGCAGAAATAAGGCACAAAAGAGCAGAGATGCAGAAAAGTGCAGAAAGGTGAAAGATAAAAGAGGGTAGAAAAATGAGTGAAAACGAGTGAAAGGGCAGAGCGAGAGGAAGGGAAAATGAGCAGAAATAAGGCACAAAAGAGCAGAGATGCAGAAAAGTGCAGAAAGGTGAAAGATAAAAAAGGGTAGAAAAACGAGTGAAAGAGCAGAGTGAGAGGAAGGAGACAGAGGTCCACTGGACCACCAGGGATGAGGCGCAGGGAAACCTGCGGGTGGAGGAGGGCCTCGATCACCAACACTCGAGAGTGCAGGGGCAGAGGCAGGCCTCACTTAATGGTGGAGCTGCGAGGGTGGGAGAGCAATTTCACTGACAATGAGTCAGTGGTCTTGCTCGCCTGTCCCCGCAGTGGCCGCCATTAAGTAGGGGTCGGGGAGGGCTGGACAGCTGGGAGGCGGGAGCGGGGAGGGGAGCTGGATTGGGCCGGTCGCGCTGGGGGGAGGGGCCGCGGGGGCAGCAGCGGCGGGGAAAGGTAAAGGGAGGAAATAAGGGATAAAGAAAAAAGGGAAAATAGGCAGAAATAAGGCACAAAAGAGCAGAGATGCAGAAAAGTGCAGAAAGGTGAAAGATAAAAGAGGGTAGAAAAACGAGTGAAAACGAGTGAAAGGGCAGAGCGAGAGGAAGGGAAAATGAGCAGAAATAAGGCACAAAAGAGCAGAGATGCAGAAAAGTGCAGAAAGGTGAAAGATAAAAAAGGGTAGAAAAACGAGTGAAAGAGCAGAGTGAGAGGAAGGAGACAGAGGTCCACTGGACCACCAGGGATGAGGCGCAGGGAAACCTGCGGGTGGAGGAGGGCCTCGATCACCAACACTCGAGAGTGCAGGGGCAGAGGCAGGCCTCACTTAATGGTGGAGCTGCGAGGGTGGGAGAGCAATTTCACTGACAATGAGTCAGTGGTCTTGCTCGCCTGTCCCCGCAGTGGCCGCCATTAAGTAGGGGTCGGGGAGGGCTGGACAGCTGGGAGGCGGGAGCGGGGAGGGGAGCTGGATTGGGCCGGTCGCGCTGGGGGGAGGGGCCGCGGGGGCAGCAGCGGCGGGGAAAGGTAAAGGGAGGAAATAAGGGATAAAGAAAAAAGGGAAAATAGGCAGAAATAAGGCACAAAAGAGCAGAGATGCAGAAAAGTGCAGAAAGGTGAAAGATAAAAGAGGGTAGAAAAACGAGTGAAAACGAGTGAAAGGGCAGAGCGAGAGGAAGGGAAAATGAGCAGAAATAAGGCACAAAAGAGCAGAGATGCAGAAAAGTGCAGAAAGGTGAAAGATAAAAAAGGGTAGAAAAACGAGTGAAAGAGCAGAGTGAGAGGAAGGAGACAGAGGTCCACTGGACCACCAGGGATGAGGCGCAGGGAAACCTGCGGGTGGAGGAGGGCCTCGATCACCAACACTCGAGAGTGCAGGGGCAGAGGCAGGCCTCACTTAATGGTGGAGCTGCGAGGGTGGGAGAGCAATTTCACTGACAATGAGTCAGTGGTCTTGCTCGCCTGTCCCCGCAGTGGCCGCCATTAAGTAGGGGTCGGGGAGGGCTGGACAGCTGGGAGGCGGGAGCGGGAGGGGAGCTGGATTGGGCCGGTCGCGCTGGGGGGAGGGGCCGCGGGGGCAGCAGCGGCGGGGAAAGGTAAAGGGAGGAAATAAGGGATAAAGAAAAAAGGGAAAATAGGCAGAAATAAGGCACAAAAGAGCAGAGATGCAGAAAAGTGCAGAAAGGTGAAAGATAAAAGAGGGTAGAAAAACGAGTGAAAACGAGTGAAAGGGCAGAGCGAGAGGAAGGGAAAATGAGCAGAAATAAGGCACAAAAGAGCAGAGATGCAGAAAAGTGCAGAAAGGTGAAAGATAAAAAAGGGTAGAAAAACGAGTGAAAGAGCAGAGTGAGAGGAAGGAGACAGAGGTCCACTGGACCACCAGGGATGAGGCGCAGGGAAACCTGCGGGTGGAGGAGGGCCTCGATCACCAACACTCGAGAGTGCAGGGGCAGAGGCAGGCCTCACTTAATGGTGGAGCTGCGAGGGTGGGAGAGCAATTTCACTGACAATGAGTCAGTGGTCTTGCTCGCCTGTCCCCGCAGTGGCCGCCATTAAGTAGGGGTCGGGGAGGGCTGGACAGCTGGGAGGCGGGAGCGGGGAGGGGAGCTGGATTGGGCCGGTCGCGCTGGGGGGAGGGGCCGCGGGGGCAGCAGCGGCGGGGAAAGGTAAAGGGAGGAAATAAGGGATAAAGAAAAAAGGGAAAATAGGCAGAAATAAGGCACAAAAGAGCAGAGATGCAGAAAAGTGCAGAAAGGTGAAAGATAAAAGAGGGTAGAAAAACGAGTGAAAACGAGTGAAAGGGCAGAGCGAGAGGAAGGGAAAATGAGCAGAAATAAGGCACAAAAGAGCAGAGATGCAGAAAAGTGCAGAAAGGTGAAAGATAAAAAAGGGTAGAAAAACGAGTGAAAGAGCAGAGTGAGAGGAAGGAGACAGAGGTCCACTGGACCACCAGGGATGAGGCGCAGGGAAACCTGCGGGTGGAGGAGGGCCTCGATCACCAACACTCGAGAGTGCAGGGGCAGAGGCAGGCCTCACTTAATGGTGGAGCTGCGAGGGTGGGAGAGCAATTTCACTGACAATGAGTCAGTGGTCTTGCTCGCCTGTCCCCGCAGTGGCCGCCATTAAGTAGGGGTCGGGGAGGGCTGGACAGCTGGGAGGCGGGAGCGGGGAGGGGAGCTGGATTGGGCCGGTCGCGCTGGGGGGAGGGGCCGCGGGGGCAGCAGCGGCGGGGAAAGGTAAAGGGAGGAAATAAGGGATAAAGAAAAAAGGGAAAATAGGCAGAAATAAGGCACAAAAGAGCAGAGATGCAGAAAAGTGCAGAAAGGTGAAAGATAAAAGAGGGTAGAAAAACGAGTGAAAACGAGTGAAAGGGCAGAGCGAGAGGAAGGGAAAATGAGCAGAAATAAGGCACAAAAGAGCAGAGATGCAGAAAAGTGCAGAAAGGTGAAAGATAAAAAAGGGTAGAAAAACGAGTGAAAGAGCAGAGTGAGAGGAAGGAGACAGAGGTCCACTGGACCACCAGGGATGAGGCGCAGGGAAACCTGCGGGTGGAGGAGGGCCTCGATCACCAACACTCGAGAGTGCAGGGGCAGAGGCAGGCCTCACTTAATGGTGGAGCTGCGAGGGTGGGAGAGCAATTTCACTGACAATGAGTCAGTGGTCTTGCTCGCCTGTCCCCGCAGTGGCCGCCATTAAGTAGGGGTCGGGGAGGGCTGGACAGCTGGGAGGCGGGAGCGGGGAGGGGAGCTGGATTGGGCCGGTCGCGCTGGGGGGAGGGGCCGCGGGGCAGCAGCGGCGGGGAAAGGTAAAGGGAGGAAATAAGGGATAAAGAAAAAAGGGAAAATAGGCAGAAATAAGGCACAAAAGAGCAGAGATGCAGAAAAGTGCAGAAAGGTGAAAGATAAAAGAGGGTAGAAAAACGAGTGAAAACGAGTGAAAGGGCAGAGCGAGAGGAAGGGAAAATGAGCAGAAATAAGGCACAAAAGAGCAGAGATGCAGAAAAGTGCAGAAAGGTGAAAGATAAAAAAGGGTAGAAAAACGAGTGAAAGAGCAGAGTGAGAGGAAGGAGACAGAGGTCCACTGGACCACCAGGGATGAGGCGCAGGGAAACCTGCGGGTGGAGGAGGGCCTCGATCACCAACACTCGAGAGTGCAGGGGCAGAGGCAGGCCTCACTTAATGGTGGAGCTGCGAGGGTGGGAGAGCAATTTCACTGACAATGAGTCAGTGGTCTTGCTCGCCTGTCCCCGCAGTGGCCGCCATTAAGTAGGGGTCGGGGAGGGCTGGACAGCTGGGAGGCGGGAGCGGGGAGGGGAGCTGGATTGGGCCGGTCGCGCTGGGGGGAGGGGCCGCGGGGGCAGCAGCGGCGGGGAAAGGTAAAGGGAGGAAATAAGGGATAAAGAAAAAAGGGAAAATAGGCAGAAATAAGGCACAAAAGAGCAGAGATGCAGAAAAGTGCAGAAAGGTGAAAGATAAAAGAGGGTAGAAAAACGAGTGAAAACGAGTGAAAGGGCAGAGCGAGAGGAAGGGAAAATGAGCAGAAATAAGGCACAAAAGAGCAGAGATGCAGAAAAGTGCAGAAAGGTGAAAGATAAAAAAGGGTAGAAAAACGAGTGAAAGAGCAGAGTGAGAGGAAGGAGACAGAGGTCCACTGGACCACCAGGGATGAGGCGCAGGGAAACCTGCGGGTGGAGGAGGGCCTCGATCACCAACACTCGAGAGTGCAGGGGCAGAGGCAGGCCTCACTTAATGGTGGAGCTGCGAGGGTGGGAGAGCAATTTCACTGACAATGAGTCAGTGGTCTTGCTCGCCTGTCCCCGCAGTGGCCGCCATTAAGTAGGGGTCGGGGAGGGCTGGACAGCTGGGAGGCGGGAGCGGGGAGGGGAGCTGGATTGGGCCGGTCGCGCTGGGGGGAGGGGCCGCGGGGGCAGCAGCGGCGGGGAAAGGTAAAGGGAGGAAATAAGGGATAAAGAAAAAAGGGAAAATAGGCAGAAATAAGGCACAAAAGAGCAGAGATGCAGAAAAGTGCAGAAAGGTGAAAGATAAAAGAGGGTAGAAAAACGAGTGAAAACGAGTGAAAGGGCAGAGCGAGAGGAAGGGAAAATGAGCAGAAATAAGGCACAAAAGAGCAGAGATGCAGAAAAGTGCAGAAAGGTGAAAGATAAAAAAGGGTAGAAAAACGAGTGAAAGAGCAGAGTGAGAGGAAGGAGACAGAGGTCCACTGGACCACCAGGGATGAGGCGCAGGGAAACCTGCGGGTGGAGGAGGGCCTCGATCACCAACACTCGAGAGTGCAGGGGCAGAGGCAGGCCTCACTTAATGGTGGAGCTGCGAGGGTGGGAGAGCAATTTCACTGACAATGAGTCAGTGGTCTTGCTCGCCTGTCCCCGCAGTGGCCGCCATTAAGTAGGGGTCGGGGAGGGCTGGACAGCTGGGAGGCGGGAGCGGGGAGGGGAGCTGGATTGGGCCGGTCGCGCTGGGGGGAGGGGCCGCGGGGGCAGCAGCGGCGGGGAAAGGTAAAGGGAGGAAATAAGGGATAAAGAAAAAAGGGAAAATAGGCAGAAATAAGGCACAAAAGAGCAGAGATGCAGAAAAGTGCAGAAAGGTGAAAGATAAAAGAGGGTAGAAAAACGAGTGAAAACGAGTGAAAGGGCAGAGCGAGAGGAAGGGAAAATGAGCAGAAATAAGGCACAAAAGAGCAGAGATGCAGAAAAGTGCAGAAAGGTGAAAGATAAAAAAGGGTAGAAAAACGAGTGAAAGAGCAGAGTGAGAGGAAGGAGACAGAGGTCCACTGGACCACCAGGGATGAGGCGCAGGGAAACCTGCGGGTGGAGGAGGGCCTCGATCACCAACACTCGAGAGTGCAGGGGCAGAGGCAGGCCTCACTTAATGGTGGAGCTGCGAGGGTGGGAGAGCAATTTCACTGACAATGAGTCAGTGGTCTTGCTCGCCTGTCCCCGCAGTGGCCGCCATTAAGTAGGGGTCGGGGAGGGCTGGACAGCTGGGAGGCGGGAGCGGGGAGGGGAGCTGGATTGGGCCGGTCGCGCTGGGGGGAGGGGCCGCGGGGGCAGCAGCGGCGGGGAAAGGTAAAGGGAGGAAATAAGGGATAAAGAAAAAAGGGAAAATAGGCAGAAATAAGGCACAAAAGAGCAGAGATGCAGAAAAGTGCAGAAAGGTGAAAGATAAAAGAGGGTAGAAAAACGAGTGAAAACGAGTGAAAGGGCAGAGCGAGAGGAAGGGAAAATGAGCAGAAATAAGGCACAAAAGAGCAGAGATGCAGAAAAGTGCAGAAAGGTGAAAGATAAAAAAGGGTAGAAAAACGAGTGAAAGAGCAGAGTGAGAGGAAGGAGACAGAGGTCCACTGGACCACCAGGGATGAGGCGCAGGGAAACCTGCGGGTGGAGGAGGGCCTCGATCACCAACACTCGAGAGTGCAGGGGCAGAGGCAGGCCTCACTTAATGGTGGAGCTGCGAGGGTGGGAGAGCAATTTCACTGACAATGAGTCAGTGGTCTTGCTCGCCTGTCCCCGCAGTGGCCGCCATTAAGTAGGGGTCGGGGAGGGCTGGACAGCTGGGAGGCGGGAGCGGGGAGGGGAGCTGGATTGGGCCGGTCGCGCTGGGGGGAGGGGCCGCGGGGGCAGCAGCGGCGGGGAAAGGTAAAGGGAGGAAATAAGGGATAAAGAAAAAAGGGAAAATAGGCAGAAATAAGGCACAAAAGAGCAGAGATGCAGAAAAGTGCAGAAAGGTGAAAGATAAAAGAGGGTAGAAAAACGAGTGAAAACGAGTGAAAGGGCAGAGCGAGAGGAAGGGAAAATGAGCAGAAATAAGGCACAAAAGAGCAGAGATGCAGAAAAGTGCAGAAAGGTGAAAGATAAAAAAGGGTAGAAAAACGAGTGAAAGAGCAGAGTGAGAGGAAGGAGACAGAGGTCCACTGGACCACCAGGGATGAGGCGCAGGGAAACCTGCGGGTGGAGGAGGGCCTCGATCACCAACACTCGAGAGTGCAGGGGCAGAGGCAGGCCTCACTTAATGGTGGAGCTGCGAGGGTGGGAGAGCAATTTCACTGACAATGAGTCAGTGGTCTTGCTCGCCTGTCCCCGCAGTGGCCGCCATTAAGTAGGGGTCGGGGAGGGCTGGACAGCTGGGAGGCGGGAGCGGGGAGGGGAGCTGGATTGGGCCGGTCGCGCTGGGGGGGAGGGGCCGCGGGGGCAGCAGCGGCGGGGAAAGGTAAAGGGAGGAAATAAGGGATAAAGAAAAAAGGGAAAATAGGCAGAAATAAGGCACAAAAGAGCAGAGATGCAGAAAAGTGCAGAAAGGTGAAAGATAAAAGAGGGTAGAAAAACGAGTGAAAACGAGTGAAAGGGCAGAGCGAGAGGAAGGGAAAATGAGCAGAAATAAGGCACAAAAGAGCAGAGATGCAGAAAAGTGCAGAAAGGTGAAAGATAAAAAAGGGTAGAAAAACGAGTGAAAGAGCAGAGTGAGAGGAAGGAGACAGAGGTCCACTGGACCACCAGGGATGAGGCGCAGGGAAACCTGCGGGTGGAGGAGGGCCTCGATCACCAACACTCGAGAGTGCAGGGGCAGAGGCAGGCCTCACTTAATGGTGGAGCTGCGAGGGTGGGAGAGCAATTTCACTGACAATGAGTCAGTGGTCTTGCTCGCCTGTCCCCGCAGTGGCCGCCATTAAGTAGGGGTCGGGGAGGGCTGGACAGCTGGGAGGCGGGAGCGGGGAGGGGAGCTGGATTGGGCCGGTCGCGCTGGGGGGGAGGGGCCGCGGGGGCAGCAGCGGCGGGGAAAGGTAAAGGGAGGAAATAAGGGATAAAGAAAAAAGGGAAAATAGGCAGAAATAAGGCACAAAAGAGCAGAGATGCAGAAAAGTGCAGAAAGGTGAAAGATAAAAGAGGGTAGAAAAACGAGTGAAAACGAGTGAAAGGGCAGAGCGAGAGGAAGGGAAAATGAGCAGAAATAAGGCACAAAAGAGCAGAGATGCAGAAAAGTGCAGAAAGGTGAAAGATAAAAAAGGGTAGAAAAACGAGTGAAAGAGCAGAGTGAGAGGAAGGAGACAGAGGTCCACTGGACCACCAGGGATGAGGCGCAGGGAAACCTGCGGGTGGAGGAGGGCCTCGATCACCAACACTCGAGAGTGCAGGGGCAGAGGCAGGCCTCACTTAATGGTGGAGCTGCGAGGGTGGGAGAGCAATTTCACTGACAATGAGTCAGTGGTCTTGCTCGCCTGTCCCCGCAGTGGCCGCCATTAAGTAGGGGTCGGGGAGGGCTGGACAGCTGGGAGGCGGGAGCGGGGAGGGGAGCTGGATTGGGCCGGTCGCGCTGGGGGGAGGGGCCGCGGGGGCAGCAGCGGCGGGGAAAGGTAAAGGGAGGAAATAAGGGATAAAGAAAAAAGGGAAAATAGGCAGAAATAAGGCACAAAAGAGCAGAGATGCAGAAAAGTGCAGAAAGGTGAAAGATAAAAGAGGGTAGAAAAACGAGTGAAAACGAGTGAAAGGGCAGAGCGAGAGGAAGGGAAAATGAGCAGAAATAAGGCACAAAAGAGCAGAGATGCAGAAAAGTGCAGAAAGGTGAAAGATAAAAAAGGGTAGAAAAACGAGTGAAAGAGCAGAGTGAGAGGAAGGAGACAGAGGTCCACTGGACCACCAGGGATGAGGCGCAGGGAAACCTGCGGGTGGAGGAGGGCCTCGATCACCAACACTCGAGAGTGCAGGGGCAGAGGCAGGCCTCACTTAATGGTGGAGCTGCGAGGGTGGGAGAGCAATTTCACTGACAATGAGTCAGTGGTCTTGCTCGCCTGTCCCCGCAGTGGCCGCCATTAAGTAGGGGTCGGGGAGGGCTGGACAGCTGGGAGGCGGGAGCGGGGAGGGGAGCTGGATTGGGCCGGTCGCGCTGGGGGGGAGGGGCCGCGGGGGCAGCAGCGGCGGGGAAAGGTAAAGGGAGGAAATAAGGGATAAAGAAAAAAGGGAAAATAGGCAGAAATAAGGCACAAAAGAGCAGAGATGCAGAAAAGTGCAGAAAGGTGAAAGATAAAAGAGGGTAGAAAAACGAGTGAAAACGAGTGAAAGGGCAGAGCGAGAGGAAGGGAAAATGAGCAGAAATAAGGCACAAAAGAGCAGAGATGCAGAAAAGTGCAGAAAGGTGAAAGATAAAAAAGGGTAGAAAAACGAGTGAAAGAGCAGAGTGAGAGGAAGGAGACAGAGGTCCACTGGACCACCAGGGATGAGGCGCAGGGAAACCTGCGGGTGGAGGAGGGCCTCGATCACCAACACTCGAGAGTGCAGGGGCAGAGGCAGGCCTCACTTAATGGTGGAGCTGCGAGGGTGGGAGAGCAATTTCACTGACAATGAGTCAGTGGTCTTGCTCGCCTGTCCCCGCAGTGGCCGCCATTAAGTAGGGGTCGGGGAGGGCTGGACAGCTGGGAGGCGGGAGCGGGGAGGGGAGCTGGATTGGGCCGGTCGCGCTGGGGGGGAGGGGCCGCGGGGGCAGCAGCGGCGGGGAAAGGTAAAGGGAGGAAATAAGGGATAAAGAAAAAAGGGAAAATAGGCAGAAATAAGGCACAAAAGAGCAGAGATGCAGAAAAGTGCAGAAAGGTGAAAGATAAAAGAGGGTAGAAAAACGAGTGAAAACGAGTGAAAGGGCAGAGCGAGAGGAAGGGAAAATGAGCAGAAATAAGGCACAAAAGAGCAGAGATGCAGAAAAGTGCAGAAAGGTGAAAGATAAAAAAGGGTAGAAAAACGAGTGAAAGAGCAGAGTGAGAGGAAGGAGACAGAGGTCCACTGGACCACCAGGGATGAGGCGCAGGGAAACCTGCGGGTGGAGGAGGGCCTCGATCACCAACACTCGAGAGTGCAGGGGCAGAGGCAGGCCTCACTTAATGGTGGAGCTGCGAGGGTGGGAGAGCAATTTCACTGACAATGAGTCAGTGGTCTTGCTCGCCTGTCCCCGCAGTGGCCGCCATTAAGTAGGGGTCGGGGAGGGCTGGACAGCTGGGAGGCGGGAGCGGGGAGGGGAGCTGGATTGGGCCGGTCGCGCTGGGGGGAGGGGCCGCGGGGGCAGCAGCGGCGGGGAAAGGTAAAGGGAGGAAATAAGGGATAAAGAAAAAAGGGAAAATAGGCAGAAATAAGGCACAAAAGAGCAGAGATGCAGAAAAGTGCAGAAAGGTGAAAGATAAAAGAGGGTAGAAAAACGAGTGAAAACGAGTGAAAGGGCAGAGCGAGAGGAAGGGAAAATGAGCAGAAATAAGGCACAAAAGAGCAGAGATGCAGAAAAGTGCAGAAAGGTGAAAGATAAAAAAGGGTAGAAAAACGAGTGAAAGAGCAGAGTGAGAGGAAGGAGACAGAGGTCCACTGGACCACCAGGGATGAGGCGCAGGGAAACCTGCGGGTGGAGGAGGGCCTCGATCACCAACACTCGAGAGTGCAGGGGCAGAGGCAGGCCTCACTTAATGGTGGAGCTGCGAGGGTGGGAGAGCAATTTCACTGACAATGAGTCAGTGGTCTTGCTCGCCTGTCCCCGCAGTGGCCGCCATTAAGTAGGGGTCGGGGAGGGCTGGACAGCTGGGAGGCGGGAGCGGGGAGGGGAGCTGGATTGGGCCGGTCGCGCTGGGGGGAGGGGCCGCGGGGGCAGCAGCGGCGGGGAAAGGTAAAGGGAGGAAATAAGGGATAAAGAAAAAAGGGAAAATAGGCAGAAATAAGGCACAAAAGAGCAGAGATGCAGAAAAGTGCAGAAAGGTGAAAGATAAAAGAGGGTAGAAAAACGAGTGAAAACGAGTGAAAGGGCAGAGCGAGAGGAAGGGAAAATGAGCAGAAATAAGGCACAAAAGAGCAGAGATGCAGAAAAGTGCAGAAAGGTGAAAGATAAAAAAGGGTAGAAAAACGAGTGAAAGAGCAGAGTGAGAGGAAGGAGACAGAGGTCCACTGGACCACCAGGGATGAGGCGCAGGGAAACCTGCGGGTGGAGGAGGGCCTCGATCACCAACACTCGAGAGTGCAGGGGCAGAGGCAGGCCTCACTTAATGGTGGAGCTGCGAGGGTGGGAGAGCAATTTCACTGACAATGAGTCAGTGGTCTTGCTCGCCTGTCCCCGCAGTGGCCGCCATTAAGTAGGGGTCGGGGAGGGCTGGACAGCTGGGAGGCGGGAGCGGGGAGGGGAGCTGGATTGGGCCGGTCGCGCTGGGGGGAGGGGCCGCGGGGGCAGCAGCGGCGGGGAAAGGTAAAGGGAGGAAATAAGGGATAAAGAAAAAAGGGAAAATAGGCAGAAATAAGGCACAAAAGAGCAGAGATGCAGAAAAGTGCAGAAAGGTGAAAGATAAAAGAGGGTAGAAAAACGAGTGAAAACGAGTGAAAGGGCAGAGCGAGAGGAAGGGAAAATGAGCAGAAATAAGGCACAAAAGAGCAGAGATGCAGAAAAGTGCAGAAAGGTGAAAGATAAAAAAGGGTAGAAAAACGAGTGAAAGAGCAGAGTGAGAGGAAGGAGACAGAGGTCCACTGGACCACCAGGGATGAGGCGCAGGGAAACCTGCGGGTGGAGGAGGGCCTCGATCACCAACACTCGAGAGTGCAGGGGCAGAGGCAGGCCTCACTTAATGGTGGAGCTGCGAGGGTGGGAGAGCAATTTCACTGACAATGAGTCAGTGGTCTTGCTCGCCTGTCCCCGCAGTGGCCGCCATTAAGTAGGGGTCGGGGAGGGCTGGACAGCTGGGAGGCGGGAGCGGGGAGGGGAGCTGGATTGGGCCGGTCGCGCTGGGGGGAGGGGCCGCGGGGGCAGCAGCGGCGGGGAAAGGTAAAGGGAGGAAATAAGGGATAAAGAAAAAAGGGAAAATAGGCAGAAATAAGGCACAAAAGAGCAGAGATGCAGAAAAGTGCAGAAAGGTGAAAGATAAAAGAGGGTAGAAAAACGAGTGAAAACGAGTGAAAGGGCAGAGCGAGAGGAAGGGAAAATGAGCAGAAATAAGGCACAAAAGAGCAGAGATGCAGAAAAGTGCAGAAAGGTGAAAGATAAAAAAGGGTAGAAAAACGAGTGAAAGAGCAGAGTGAGAGGAAGGAGACAGAGGTCCACTGGACCACCAGGGATGAGGCGCAGGGAAACCTGCGGGTGGAGGAGGGCCTCGATCACCAACACTCGAGAGTGCAGGGGCAGAGGCAGGCCTCACTTAATGGTGGAGCTGCGAGGGTGGGAGAGCAATTTCACTGACAATGAGTCAGTGGTCTTGCTCGCCTGTCCCCGCAGTGGCCGCCATTAAGTAGGGGTCGGGGAGGGCTGGACAGCTGGGAGGCGGGAGCGGGGAGGGGAGCTGGATTGGGCCGGTCGCGCTGGGGGGAGGGGCCGCGGGGGCAGCAGCGGCGGGGAAAGGTAAAGGGAGGAAATAAGGGATAAAGAAAAAAGGGAAAATAGGCAGAAATAAGGCACAAAAGAGCAGAGATGCAGAAAAGTGCAGAAAGGTGAAAGATAAAAGAGGGTAGAAAAATGAGTGAAAACGAGTGAAAGGGCAGAGCGAGAGGAAGGGAAAATTAGCAGAAATAAGGCACAAAAGAGCAGAGATGCAGAAAAGTGCAGAAAGGTGAAGATAAAAAAGGGTAGAAAAACGAGTGAAAGAGCAGAGTGAGAGGAAGGAGACAGAGGTCCACTGGACCACCAGGGATGAGGCGCAGGGAAACCTGCGGGTGGAGGAGGGCCTCGATCACCAACACTAGAGAGTGCAGGAGCAGAGGCAGGCCTCACTTAATGGTGGAGCTGCGAGGGTGGGAGAGCAATTTCACTGACAATGAGTCAGTGGTCTTGCTCGCCTGTCCCCGCAGTGGCCGCCATTAAGTAGGGGTCGGGGAGGGCTGGACAGCTGGGAGGCGGGAGCGGGGAGGGGAGCTGGATTGGGCCGGTCGCGCTGGGGGGAGGGGCCGCGGGGGCAGCAGCGGCGGGGAAAGGTAAAGGGAGGAAATAAGGGATAAAGAAAAAAGGGAAAATAGGCAGAAATAAGGCACAAAAGAGCAGAGATGCAGAAAAGTGCAGAAAGGTGAAAGATAAAAGAGGGTAGAAAAACGAGTGAAAACGAGTGAAAGGGCAGAGCGAGAGGAAGGGAAAATGAGCAGAAATAAGGCACAAAAGAGCAGAGATGCAGAAAAGTGCAGAAAGGTGAAAGATAAAAAAGGGTAGAAAAACGAGTGAAAGAGCAGAGTGAGAGGAAGGAGACAGAGGTCCACTGGACCACCAGGGATGAGGCGCAGGGAAACCTGCGGGTGGAGGAGGGCCTCGATCACCAACACTCGAGAGTGCAGGGGCAGAGGCAGGCCTCACTTAATGGTGGAGCTGCGAGGGTGGGAGAGCAATTTCACTGACAATGAGTCAGTGGTCTTGCTCGCCTGTCCCCGCAGTGGCCGCCATTAAGTAGGGGTCGGGGAGGGCTGGACAGCTGGGAGGCGGGAGCGGGGAGGGGAGCTGGATTGGGCCGGTCGCGCTGGGGGGGAGGGGCCGCGGGGGCAGCAGCGGCGGGGAAAGGTAAAGGGAGGAAATAAGGGATAAAGAAAAAAGGGAAAATAGGCAGAAATAAGGCACAAAAGAGCAGAGATGCAGAAAAGTGCAGAAAGGTGAAAGATAAAAGAGGGTAGAAAAACGAGTGAAAACGAGTGAAAGGGCAGAGCGAGAGGAAGGGAAAATGAGCAGAAATAAGGCACAAAAGAGCAGAGATGCAGAAAAGTGCAGAAAGGTGAAAGATAAAAAGGGTAGAAAAACGAGTGAAAGAGCAGAGTGAGAGGAAGGAGACAGAGGTCCACTGGACCACCAGGGATGAGGCGCAGGGAAACCTGCGGGTGGAGGAGGGCCTCGATCACCAACACTCGAGAGTGCAGGGGCAGAGGCAGGCCTCACTTAATGGTGGAGCTGCGAGGGTGGGAGAGCAATTTCACTGACAATGAGTCAGTGGTCTTGCTCGCCTGTCCCCGCAGTGGCCGCCATTAAGTAGGGGTCGGGGAGGGCTGGACAGCTGGGAGGCGGGAGCGGGGAGGGGAGCTGGATTGGGCCGGTCGCGCTGGGGGGGAGGGGCCGCGGGGGCAGCAGCGGCGGGGAAAGGTAAAGGGAGGAAATAAGGGATAAAGAAAAAAGGGAAAATAGGCAGAAATAAGGCACAAAAGAGCAGAGATGCAGAAAAGTGCAGAAAGGTGAAAGATAAAAGAGGGTAGAAAAACGAGTGAAAACGAGTGAAAGGGCAGAGCGAGAGGAAGGGAAAATGAGCAGAAATAAGGCACAAAAGAGCAGAGATGCAGAAAAGTGCAGAAAGGTGAAAGATAAAAAAGGGTAGAAAAACGAGTGAAAGAGCAGAGTGAGAGGAAGGAGACAGAGGTCCACTGGACCACCAGGGATGAGGCGCAGGGAAACCTGCGGGTGGAGGAGGGCCTCGATCACCAACACTCGAGAGTGCAGGGGCAGAGGCAGGCCTCACTTAATGGTGGAGCTGCGAGGGTGGGAGAGCAATTTCACTGACAATGAGTCAGTGGTCTTGCTCGCCTGTCCCCGCAGTGGCCGCCATTAAGTAGGGGTCGGGGAGGGCTGGACAGCTGGGAGGCGGGAGCGGGGAGGGGAGCTGGATTGGGCCGGTCGCGCTGGGGGGAGGGGCCACGGGGGCAGCAGCGGCGGGGAAAGGTAAAGGGAGGAAATAAGGGATAAAGAAAAAAGGGAAAATAGGCAGAAATAAGGCACAAAAGAGCAGAGATGCAGAAAAGTGCAGAAAGGTGAAAGATAAAAGAGGGTAGAAAAACGAGTGAAAACGAGTGAAAGGGCAGAGCGAGAGGAAGGGAAAATGAGCAGAAATAAGGCACAAAAGAGCAGAGATGCAGAAAAGTGCAGAAAGGTGAAAGATAAAAAAGGGTAGAAAAACGAGTGAAAGAGCAGAGTGAGAGGAAGGAGACAGAGGTCCACTGGACCACCAGGGATGAGGCGCAGGGAAACCTGCGGGTGGAGGAGGGCCTCGATCACCAACACTCGAGAGTGCAGGGGCAGAGGCAGGCCTCACTTAATGGTGGAGCTGCGAGGGTGGGAGAGCAATTTCACTGACAATGAGTCAGTGGTCTTGCTCGCCTGTCCCCGCAGTGGCCGCCATTAAGTAGGGGTCGGGGAGGGCTGGACAGCTGGGAGGCGGGAGCGGGGAGGGGAGCTGGATTGGGCCGGTCGCGCTGGGGGGGAGGGGCCGCGGGGGCAGCAGCGGCGGGGAAAGGTAAAGGGAGGAAATAAGGGATAAAGAAAAAAGGGAAAATAGGCAGAAATAAGGCACAAAAGAGCAGAGATGCAGAAAAGTGCAGAAAGGTGAAAGATAAAAGAGGGTAGAAAAACGAGTGAAAACGAGTGAAAGGGCAGAGCGAGAGGAAGGGAAAATGAGCAGAAATAAGGCACAAAAGAGCAGAGATGCAGAAAAGTGCAGAAAGGTGAAAGATAAAAAAGGGTAGAAAAACGAGTGAAAGAGCAGAGTGAGAGGAAGGAGACAGAGGTCCACTGGACCACCAGGGATGAGGCGCAGGGAAACCTGCGGGTGGAGGAGGGCCTCGATCACCAACACTCGAGAGTGCAGGGGCAGAGGCAGGCCTCACTTAATGGTGGAGCTGCGAGGGTGGGAGAGCAATTTCACTGACAATGAGTCAGTGGTCTTGCTCGCCTGTCCCCGCAGTGGCCGCCATTAAGTAGGGGTCGGGGAGGGCTGGACAGCTGGGAGGCGGGAGCGGGGAGGGGAGCTGGATTGGGCCGGTCGCGCTGGGGGGAGGGGCCGCGGGGGCAGCAGCGGCGGGGAAAGGTAAAGGGAGGAAATAAGGGATAAAGAAAAAAGGGAAAATAGGCAGAAATAAGGCACAAAAGAGCAGAGATGC
The DNA here is from genome assembly GCA_963921515.1 of Calotriton arnoldi. NCBI lineage: Eukaryota > Metazoa > Chordata > Amphibia > Caudata > Salamandridae > Calotriton > Calotriton arnoldi. The sequence continues at coordinate 1,060,532 of CAWUFW010006916.1, read as the reverse complement.
AGAAAAGTGCAGAAAGGTGAAAGATAAAAGAGGGTAGAAAAACGAGTGAAAACGAGTGAAAGGGCAGAGCGAGAGGAAGGGAAAATGAGCAGAAATAAGGCACAAAAGAGCAGAGATGCAGAAAAGTGCAGAAAGGTGAAAGATAAAAAAGGGTAGAAAAACGAGTGAAAGAGCAGAGTGAGAGGAAGGAGACAGAGGTCCACTGGACCACCAGGGATGAGGCGCAGGGAAACCTGCGGGTGGAGGAGGGCCTCGATCACCAACACTCGAGAGTGCAGGGGCAGAGGCAGGCCTCACTTAATGGTGGAGCTGCGAGGGTGGGAGAGCAATTTCACTGACAATGAGTCAGTGGTCTTGCTCGCCTGTCCCCGCAGTGGCCGCCATTAAGTAGGGGTCGGGGAGGGCTGGACAGCTGGGAGGCGGGAGCGGGGAGGGGAGCTGGATTGGGCCGGTCGCGCTGGGGGGAGGGGCCGCGGGGGCAGCAGCGGCGGGGAAAGGTAAAGGGAGGAAATAAGGGATAAAGAAAAAAGGGAAAATAGGCAGAAATAAGGCACAAAAGAGCAGAGATGCAGAAAAGTGCAGAAAGGTGAAAGATAAAAGAGGGTAGAAAAACGAGTGAAAACGAGTGAAAGGGCAGAGCGAGAGGAAGGGAAAATGAGCAGAAATAAGGCACAAAAGAGCAGAGATGCAGAAAAGTGCAGAAAGGTGAAAGATAAAAAAGGGTAGAAAAACGAGTGAAAGAGCAGAGTGAGAGGAAGGAGACAGAGGTCCACTGGACCACCAGGGATGAGGCGCAGGGAAACCTGCGGGTGGAGGAGGGCCTCGATCACCAACACTCGAGAGTGCAGGGGCAGAGGCAGGCCTCACTTAATGGTGGAGCTGCGAGGGTGGGAGAGCAATTTCACTGACAATGAGTCAGTGGTCTTGCTCGCCTGTCCCCGCAGTGGCCGCCATTAAGTAGGGGTCGGGGAGGGCTGGACAGCTGGGAGGCGGGAGCAGGGAGGGGAGCTGGATTGGGCCGGTCGCACTGGGGGGGAGGGGCCGCGGGGGCAGCAGCGGCGGGGAAAGGTAAAGGGAGGAAATAAGGGATAAAGAAAAAAGGGAAAATAGGCAGAAATAAGGCACAAAAGAGCAGAGATGCAGAAAAGTGCAGAAAGGTGAAAGATAAAAGAGGGTAGAAAAACGAGTGAAAACGAGTGAAAGGGCAGAGCGAGAGGAAGGGAAAATGAGCAGAAATAAGGCACAAAAGAGCAGAGATGCAGAAAAGTGCAGAAAGGTGAAAGATAAAAAAGGGTAGAAAAACGAGTGAAAGAGCAGAGTGAGAGGAAGGAGACAGAGGTCCACTGGACCACCAGGGATGAGGCGCAGGGAAACCTGCGGGTGGAGGAGGGCCTCGATCACCAACACTCGAGAGTGCAGGGGCAGAGGCAGGCCTCACTTAATGGTGGAGCTGCGAGGGTGGGAGAGCAATTTCACTGACAATGAGTCAGTGGTCTTGCTCGCCTGTCCCCGCAGTGGCCGCCATTAAGTAGGGGTCGGGGAGGGCTGGACAGCTGGGAGGCGGGAGTGGGGAGGGGAGCTGGATTGGGCCGGTCGCGCTGGGGGGGAGGGGCCGCGGGGGCAGCAGCGGCGGGGAAAGGTAAAGGGAGGAAATAAGGGATAAAGAAAAAAGGGAAAATAGGCAGAAATAAGGCACAAAAGAGCAGAGATGCAGAAAAGTGCAGAAAGGTGAAAGATAAAAGAGGGTAGAAAAACGAGTGAAAACGAGTGAAAGGGCAGAGCGAGAGGAAGGGAAAATGAGCAGAAATAAGGCACAAAAGAGCAGAGATGCAGAAAAGTGCAGAAAGGTGAAAGATAAAAAAGGGTAGAAAAACGAGTGAAAGAGCAGAGTGAGAGGAAGGAGACAGAGGTCCACTGGACCACCAGGGATGAGGCGCAGGGAAACCTGCGGGTGGAGGAGGGCCTCGATCACCAACACTCGAGAGTGCAGGGGCAGAGGCAGGCCTCACTTAATGGTGGAGCTGCGAGGGTGGGAGAGCAATTTCACTGACAATGAGTCAGTGGTCTTGCTCGCCTGTCCCCGCAGTGGCCGCCATTAAGTAGGGGTCGGGGAGGGCTGGACAGCTGGGAGGCGGGAGCGGGGAGGGGAGCTGGATTGGGCCGGTCGCGCTGGGGGGGAGGGGCCGCGGGGGCAGCAGCGGCGGGGAAAGGTAAAGGGAGGAAATAAGGGATAAAGAAAAAAGGGAAAATAGGCAGAAATAAGGCACAAAAGAGCAGAGATGCAGAAAAGTGCAGAAAGGTGAAAGATAAAAGAGGGTAGAAAAACGAGTGAAAATGAGTGAAAGGGCAGAGCGAGAGGAAGGGAAAATGAGCAGAAATAAGGCACAAAAGAGCAGAGATGCAGAAAAGTGCAGAAAGGTGAAAGATAAAAAAGGGTAGAAAAACGAGTGAAAGAGCAGAGTGAGAGGAAGGAGACAGATGTCCACTGGACCACCAGGGATGAGGCGCAGGGAAACCTGCGGGTGGAGGAGGGCCTCGATCACCAACACTCGAGAGTGCAGGGGCAGAGGCAGGCCTCACTTAATGGTGGAGCTGCGAGGGTGGGAGAGCAATTTCACTGACAATGAGTCAGTGGTCTTGCTCGCCTGTCCCCGCAGTGGCCGCCATTAAGTAGGGGTCGGGGAGGGCTGGACAGCTGGGAGGCGGGAGCGGGGAGGGGAGCTGGATTGGGCCGGTCGCGCTGGGGGGAGGGGCCGCGGGGGCAGCAGCGGCGGGGAAAGGTAAAGGGAGGAAATAAGGGATAAAGAAAAAAGGGAAAATAGGCAGAAATAAGGCACAAAAGAGCAGAGATGCAGAAAAGTGCAGAAAGGTGAAAGATAAAAGAGGGTAGAAAAACGAGTGAAAACGAGTGAAAGGGCAGAGCGAGAGGAAGGGAAAATGAGCAGAAATAAGGCACAAAAGAGCAGAGATGCAGAAAAGTGCAGAAAGGTGAAAGATAAAAAAGGGTAGAAAAACGAGTGAAAGAGCAGAGTGAGAGGAAGGAGACAGAGGTCCACTGGACCACCAGGGATGAGGCGCAGGGAAACCTGCGGGTGGAGGAGGGCCTCGATCACCAACACTCGAGAGTGCAGGGGCAGAGGCAGGCCTCACTTAATGGTGGAGCTGCGAGGGTGGGAGAGCAATTTCACTGACAATGAGTCAGTGGTCTTGCTCGCCTGTCCCCGCAGTGGCCGCCATTAAGTAGGGGTCGGGGAGGGCTGGACAGCTGGGAGGCGGGAGCGGGGAGGGGAGCTGGATTGGGCCGGTCGCGCTGGGGGGAGGGGCCGCGGGGGCAGCAGCGGCGGGGAAAGGTAAAGGGAGGAAATAAGGGATAAAGAAAAAAGGGAAAATAGGCAGAAATAAGGCACAAAAGAGCAGAGATGCAGAAAAGTGCAGAAAGGTGAAAGATAAAAGAGGGTAGAAAAACGAGTGAAAACGAGTGAAAGGGCAGAGCGAGAGGAAGGGAAAATGAGCAGAAATAAGGCACAAAAGAGCAGAGATGCAGAAAAGTGCAGAAAGGTGAAAGATAAAAAAGGGTAGAAAAACGAGTGAAAGAGCAGAGTGAGAGGAAGGAGACAGAGGTCCACTGGACCACCAGGGATGAGGCGCAGGGAAACCTGCGGGTGGAGGAGGGCCTCGATCACCAACACTCGAGAGTGCAGGGGCAGAGGCAGGCCTCACTTAATGGTGGAGCTGCGAGGGTGGGAGAGCAATTTCACTGACAATGAGTCAGTGGTCTTGCTCGCCTGTCCCCGCAGTGGCCGCCATTAAGTAGGGGTCGGGGAGGGCTGGACAGCTGGGAGGCGGGAGCGGGGAGGGGAGCTGGATTGGGCCGGTCGCGCTGGGGGGGAGGGGCCACGGGGGCAGCAGCGGCGGGGAAAGGTAAAGGGAGGAAATAAGGGATAAAGAAAAAAGGGAAAATAGGCAGAAATAAGGCACAAAAGAGCAGAGATGCAGAAAAGTGCAGAAAGGTGAAAGATAAAAGAGGGTAGAAAAACGAGTGAAAACGAGTGAAAGGGCAGAGCGAGAGGAAGGGAAAATGAGCAGAAATAAGGCACAAAAGAGCAGAGATGCAGAAAAGTGCAGAAAGGTGAAAGATAAAAGAGGGTAGAAAAACGAGTGAAAGAGCAGAGTGAGAGGAAGGAGACAGAGGTCCACTGGACCACCAGGGATGAGGCGCAGGGAAACCTGCGGGTGGAGGAGGGCCTCGATCACCAACACTCGAGTGTGCAGGGGCAGAGGCAGGCCTCACTTAATGGTGGAGCTGCGAGGGTGGGAGAGCAATTTCACTGACAATGAGTCAGTGGTCTTGCTCGCCTGTCCCCGCAGTGGCCGCCATTAAGTAGGGGTCGGGGAGGGCTGGACAGCTGGGAGGCGGGAGCGGGGAGGGGAGCTGGATTGGGCCGGTCGCGCTGGGGGGAGGGGCCGCGGGGGCAGCAGCGGCGGGGAAAGGTAAAGGGAGGAAATAAGGGATAAAGAAAAAAGGGAAAATAGGCAGAAATAAGGCACAAAAGAGCAGAGATGCAGAAAAGTGCAGAAAGGTGAAAGATAAAAGAGGGTAGAAAAACGAGTGAAAACGAGTGAAAGGGCAGAGCGAGAGGAAGGGAAAATGAGCAGAAATAAGGCACAAAAGAGCAGAGATGCAGAAAAGTGCAGAAAGGTGAAAGATAAAAAAGGGTAGAAAAACGAGTGAAAGAGCAGAGTGAGAGGAAGGAGACAGAGGTCCACTGGACCACCAGGGATGAGGCGCAGGGAAACCTGCGGGTGGAGGAGGGCCTCGATCACCAACACTCGAGAGTGCAGGGGCAGAGGCAGGCCTCACTTAATGGTGGAGCTGCGAGGGTGGGAGAGCAATTTCACTGACAATGAGTCAGTGGTCTTGCTCGCCTGTCCCCGCAGTGGCCGCCATTAAGTAGGGGTCGGGGAGGGCTGGACAGCTGGGAGGCGGGAGCGGGGAGGGGAGCTGGATTGGGCCGGTCGCGCTGGGGGGAGGGGCCGCGGGGGCAGCAGCGGCGGGGAAAGGTAAAGGGAGGAAATAAGGGATAAAGAAAAAAGGGAAAATAGGCAGAAATAAGGCACCAAAGAGCAGAGATGCAGAAAAGTGCAGAAAGGTGAAAGATAAAAGAGGGTAGAAAAACGAGTGAAAACGAGTGAAAGGGTCGAGCGAGAGGAAGGGAAAATGAGCAGAAATAAGGCACAAAAGAGCAGAGATGCAGAAAAGTGCAGAAAGGTGAAAGATAAAAAAGGGTAGAAAAACGAGTGAAAGAGCAGAGTGAGACGAAGGAGACAGAGGTCCACTGGACCACCAGGGATGAGGCGCAGGGAAACCTGCGGGTGGAGGAGGGCCTCGATCACCAACACTCGAGAGTGCAGGGGCAGAGGCAGGCCTCACTTAATGGTGGAGCTGCGAGGGTGGGAGAGCAATTTCACTGACAATGAGTCAGTGGTCTTGCTCGCCTGTCCCCGCAGTGGCCGCCATTAAGTAGGGGTCGGGGAGGGCTGGACAGCTGGGAGGCGGGAGCGGGGAGGGGAGCTGGATTGGGCCGGTCGCGCTGGGGGGGAGCGGCCGCGGGGGCAGCAGCGGCAGGGAAAGGTAAAGGGAGGAAATAAGGGATAAAGAAAAAAGGGAAAATAGGCAGAAATAAGGCACAAAAGAGAAGAGATGCAGAAAAGTGCAGAAAGGTGAAAGATAAAAGAGGGTAGAAAAACGAGTGAAAACGAGTGAAAGGGCAGAGCGAGAGGAAGGGAAAATGAGCAGAAATATGGCACAAAAGAGCAGAGATGCAGAAAAGTGCAGAAAGGTGAAAGATAAAAAAGGGTAGAAAAACGAGTGAAAGAGCAGAGTGAGAGGAAGGAGACAGAGGTCCACTGGACCACCAGGGATGAGGCGCAGGGAAACCTGGTGGTGGAGGAGGGCCTCGATCACCAACACTCGAGAGTGCAGGGGCAGAGGCAGGCCTCACTTAATGGTGGAGCTGCGAGGGTGGGAGAGCAATTTCACTGACAATGAGTCAGTGGTCTTGCTCGCCTGTCCCCGCAGTGGCCACCATTAAGTAGGGGTCGGAGAGGGCTGGACAGCTGGGAGGCGGGAGCGGGGAGGGGAGCTGGATTGGGCCGGTCGCACTGGGGGGGAGGGGCCGCGGGGGCAGCAGCGGCGGGGAAAGGTAAAGGGAGGAAATAAGGGATAAAGAAAAATGGAAAATAGGCAGAAATAAGGCACAAAGGAGCAGAGATGCAGAAAAGTGCAGAAAGGTGAAAGATAAAAGAGGGTAGAAAAACGAGTGAAAGAGCAGAGTGAGAGGAAGGAGACAGAGGTCCACTGGATCACCAGGGATGAGGCGCAGGGAAACCTGCGGGTGGAGGAGGGCCTCGATCACCAACACTCGAGAGTGCAGGGGCAAAGGCAGGCCTCACTTAATGGTGGAGCTGCGAGGGTGGGAGAGCAATTTCACTGACAATGAGTCAGTGGTCTTGCTCGCCTGTCCCCGCAGTGGCCGCCATTAAGTAGGGGTCGGGTAGGGCTGGACAGCTGGGAGGGGAGCTGGATTGGGCCGGTCGCGCTGGGGGAGAGGGTCTGCGGGGGCAGCAGCGGCAAGGAAAGGTAAAGGGAGGAAATAAGGGATAAAGAAAAAAGGGAAAATAGGCAGAAATAAGGCACAAAAGAGCAGAGATGCAGAAAAGTGCAGAAAGGTGAAAGATAAAAGAGGGTAGAAAAACGAGTGAAAGGGCAGAGCGAGAGGAAGGGAAAATGAGCAGAAATAAGGCACAAAAGAGCAGAGATGCAGAAAAGTGCAGAAAGGTGAAAGATAAAAGAGGGTAGAAAAACGAGTGAAAACGAGTGAAAGGGCAGGGCGAGAGGAAGGGAAAATGAGCAGAAATAAGGCACAAAAGAGCAGAGATGCAGAAAAGTGCAGAAAGGTGAAAGATAAAAAAGGGTAGAAAAACGAGTGAAAGAGCAGAGTGAGAGTAAGGAGACAGAGGTCCACTGGACCACCAGGGATGAGGTGCAGGGAAACCTGCGGGTGGAGGAGGGCCTCGATCACCAACACTCAAGACTGCAGGGGCAGAGGCAGGCCTCACTTAATGGTGGAGCTGCGAGGGTGGGAGAGCAATTTCACTGACAATGAGTCAGTGGTCTTGCTCGCCTGTCCCCGCAGTGGCCGCCATTAAGTAGGGGTCGGGGAGGGCTGGACAGCTGGGAGGCGGGAGCGGGGAGGGGAGCTGGATTGGGCCGGTCGCGCTGGGGGGGAGGGGCCACAGGGGCAGCAGCGGCAGGGAAAGGTAAAGGGAGGAAATAAGGGATAAAGAAAAAAGGGAAAATAGGCAGAAATAAGGCACAAAAGAGCAGAGATGCAGAAAAGTGCAGAAAGGTGAAAGATAAAAGAGGGTAGAAAAACGAGTGAAAACGAGTGAAAGGGCAGAGCGAGAGGAAGGGAAAATGAGCAGAAATAAGGCACAAAAGAGCAGAGATGCAGAAAAGTGCAGAAAGGTGAAAGATAAAAAGGGTATAAAAACAAGTGAAAGAGCAGAGTGAGAGGAAGGAGACAGAGGTCCACTGGACCACCAGGGATGAGGCGCAGGGAAACCTGCGGGTGGAGGAGGGCCTCGATCACCAACACTCAAGAGTGCAGGGGCAGAGGCAGGCCTCACTTAATGGTGGAGCTGCGAGGGTGGGAGAACAATTTCACTGACAATGAGTCAGTGGTCTTGCTCGCCTGTCCCCGCAGTGGCCGCCATTAAGTAGGGGTCGGGGAGGGCTGGACAGCTGGGAGGCGGGAGCGGGGAGGGGAGCTGGATTGGGCCGGTCGCGCTGGGGTGGAGGGGCCACAGGGGCAGCAGCGGCGGGGAAAGGTAAAGGGAGGAAATAAGGGATAAAGAAAAAAGGGAAAATAGGCAGAAATAAGGCACAAAAGAGCAGAGATGCAGAAAAGTGCAGAAAGGTGAAAGATAAAAGAGGGTAGAAAAACGAGTGAAAACGAGTGAAAGGGTCGAGCGAGAGGAAGGGAAAATGAGCAGAAATAAGGCACAAAAGAGCAGAGATGCAGAAAAGTGCAGAAAGGTGAAAGATAAAAAAGGGTAGAAAAACGAGTGAAAGAGCAGAGTGAGAAGAAGGAGACAGAGGTCCACTGGACCACCAGGGATGAGGCGAAGGGAAACCTGCGGGTGGAGGAGGGCCTCGATCACCAACACTCGAGAGTGCAGGGGTAGAGGCAGGCCTCACTTAATGGTGGAGCTGCGAGGGTGGGAGAGCAATTTCACTGACAATGAGTCAGTGGTCTTGCTCGCCTGTCCCCGCAGTGGCCGCCATTAAGTAGGGGTCGGGGAGGGCTAGACAGCTGGGAGGCGGGAGCGGGGAGGGGAGCTGGATTGGGCCGGTCGCACTGGGGGGGAGGGGCCATGGGGGCAGCAGCGGCGGTGAAAGGTAAAGGGAGGAAATAAGGGATAAAGAAAAAAGGGAAAATAGGCAGAAATAAGGCACAAAAGAGCAGAGATGCAGAAAAGTGCAGAAAGGTGAAAGATAAAAGAGGGTAGAAAAGACGAGTGAAAGGGCAGAACAAGAGGAAGGGAAAATGAGCAGAAATAAGGCACAAAAGAGCAGAGATGCAGAAAAGTGCAGAAAGGTGAAAGATAAAAAAGGGTAGATAAACGAGTGAAAGAGCAGAGTGAGAGGAAGGAGACAGAGGTCCACTGGACCACCAGGGATGAGGCGCAGGGAAACCTGCGGGTGGAGGAGGGCCTCGATCATCAACACTCGAGAGTGCAGGGTCAGAGGCAGGCCTCACTTAATGGTGGAGCTGCAAGGGTGGGAGAGCAATTTCACTGAAAATGAGTCAGTGGTCTTGCTCGCCTGTCCCCGCAGTGGCCGCCATTAAGTAGGGGTCGGGGAGGGCTGGACAGCTGGGAGGCGGGAGCGGGGAGGGGAGCTGGATTGGGCCGGTCGCGCTGGGGGGAGGGGCTGCGGGGGCAGCAGCGGCGGGGAAAGGTAAATTGAGGAAATAAGGGATAAAGAAAAAAGGGAAAATAGGCAGAAATAAGGCACAAAAGAGCAGAGATGCAGAAAAGTGCAGAAAGGTGAAAGATAAGAAAGGGTAGAAAAACGAGTGAAAGAGCAAAGTGAGAGGAAGGAGACAGAGGTCCACTGGACCACCAGGGATGAGGCGCAGGGAAACCTGCGGGTAGAGGAGGGCCTCGATCACCAACACTCGAGAGTGCAGGGGCAGAGGCAGGCCTCACTTAATGGTGGAGCTGCCAGGGTGGGAGAGCAATTTCACTGACAATGAGTCAGTGGTCTTGCTCGCCTGTCCCCGCAGTGGCCGCCATTAAGTAGGGGTCGGGGAGGGCTGGACAGCTGGGAGGCGGGAGCGGGGAGGGAGCTGGATTGGGCCGGTCGCGCTGGGGGGGAGGGGCCACGGGCACAGCAGCGGCGGGGAAAGGTAAAGGGAGGAAATAAGGGATAAAGAAAAAAGGGAAAATAGGCAGAAATAAGGCACAAAAGAGCAGAGATGCAGAAAAGTGCAGAAAGGTGAAAGATAAAAGAGGGTAGAAAAACGAGTGAAAACGAGTGAAAGGGCAGAGCGAGAGGAAGGGAAATTGAGCAGAAATAAGGCACAAAAGAGCAGAGATGCAGAAAAGTGCAGAAAGGTGAAAGATAAAAAAGGGTAGAAAAACGAGTGAAAGAGCAGAGTGAGAGGAAGGAGACAGAGGTCCACTGGACCACCAGGGATGAGGCGCAGGGAAACCTGTGGGTGGAGGAGGGCCTCGATCACCAACACTCGAGAGTGCAGGGGCAGAGGCAGGCCTCACTTAATGTTGGAGCTGCAAGGGTGGGAGAGCAAGTTCACTGACAATGAGTCAGTGGTCTTGCTCGCCTGTCCCCGCAGTGGCCGCCATTAAGTAGGGGTCGGGGAGGGCTGGACAGCTGGGAGGCGGGAGCGGGGAGGGGAGCTGCATTGGGCCGGTCGCACTGGGGGGGAGGGGCCGCGGGGGCAGCAGCGGCGGGGAAAGGTAAAGGGAGGAAATAAGGGATAAAGAAAAAAGGGAAAATAGGCAGAAATAAGGTACAAAAGAGCAGAGATGCAGAAAGGTGAAAGATAAAAGAGGGTAGAAAAACGAGTGAAAACGAGTGAAAGGGCAGAGCGAGAGGAAGGGAAAATGAGCAGAAATAAGGCACAAAAGAGCAGAGATGCAGAAAAGTGCAGAAAGGTGAAAGATAAAAAAGGGTAGAAAAACGAGTGAAAGAGCAGAGTGAGAGGAAGGAGACAGAGGTCCACTGGACCACCAGGGATGAGGCGCAGGGAAACCTGCGGGTGGAGGAGGGCCTCGATCACCAACACTCGAGAGTGCAGGGTCAGAGGCAGGCCTCACTTAATGGTGGAGCTGCAAGGGTGGGAGGGCAATTTCACTGAAAATGAGTCAGTGGTCTTGCTCGCCTGTCCCCGCAGTGGCCGCCATTAAGTAGGGGTCGGGGAGGGCTGGACAGCTGGGAGGCGGGAGCGGGGAGGGGAGCTGGATTGGGCCGGTCGCACTGGGGGGGAGGGGCCGCGGGGTCAGCAGCGGTGGGGAAAGGTAAAGGGAGGAAATAAGGGATAAAGAAAAAAGGAAAAATAGGCAGAAATAAGGCACAAAAGAGAAGAGATGCAGAAAAGTGCAGAAAGGTGAAAGATAAAAGAGGGTAGAAAAATGAGTGAAAACGAGTGAAAGGGCAGAGCGAGAGGAAGGGAAAATTAGCAGAAATAAGGCCCAAAAAAGCAGAGATGCAGAAAAGTGCAGAAAGGGTGAAAGATAAAAAAGGGTAGAAAAACGAGTGAAAGAGCAGAGTGAGAGGAAGGAGACAGAGGTCCACTGGACCACCAGGGATGAGGCGCAGGGAAACCTGCGGGTGGAGGAGGGCCTCGATCACCAACACTCGAGAGTGCAGGGGCAGAGGCAGGCCTCACTTAATGGTGGAGCTGCGAGGGTGGGAGAGCAATTTCACTGACAATGAGTCAGTGGTCTTGCTCGCCTGTCCCCGCAGTGGCCGCCATTAAGTAGGGGTCGGGGAGGGCTGGACAGCTGGGAGGCGGGAGCGGGGAGGGGAGCTGGATTGGGCCAGTCGCGCTGGGTGGGAGGGTCCGCGGGGGCAGCAGCGGCGGGGAAAGGTAAAGGGAGGAAATAAGGGATAAAGAAAAAAGGGAAAATAGGCAGAAATAAGGCACAAAAGAGCAGAGATGCAGAAAAGTGCAGAAAGGTGAAAGATAAAAGAGGGTAGAAAAACGAGTGAAAACGAGTGAAAGGGCAGAGCGAGAGGAAGGGAAAATGAGCAGAAATAAGGCCCAAAAGAGCAGAGATGCAGAAAAGTGCAGAAAGGTGAAAGATAAAAAAGGGTAGAAAAACGAGTGAAAGAGCAGAGTGAGAGGAAGGAGACAGAGGTCCACTGGACCACCAGGGATGAGGCGCAGGGAAACCTGGTGGTGGAGGAGGGCCTCGATCACCAACACTCGAGAGTGCAGGGGCAGAGGCAGGCCTCACTTAATGGTGGAGCTGCGAGGGTGGGAGAGCAATTTCACTGACAATGAGTCAGTGGTCTTGCTCGCCTGTCCCCGCAGTGGCCGCCATTAAGTAGGGGTCGGGGAGGGCTGGACAGCTGGGAGGCGGGAGCGGGGAGGGGAGCTGGATTGGGCTGGTCGCGCTGGGGGGGAGGGGCCGTGGGGGCAGAGCGGCGGGGAAAGGTAAAGGGAGGAAATAAGGGATAAAGAAAAATGGAAAATAGGCAGAAATAAGGCACAAAAGAGCAGAGATGAAGAAAAGTGCAGAAAGGTGAAAGATAAAAAAGGGTAGAAAAACGAGTGAAAGAGCAGATTGAGAGGAAGGAGACAGAGGTCCACTGGACCACCAGGGATGAGGCGCAGGGAAACCTGCGGGTGGAGGAGGGCCTCGATCACCAACACTCGAGAGTGCAGGGGCAGAGGCAGGCCTCACTTAATGGTGGAGCTGCGAGGGTGGGAGAGCAATTTCACTGACAATGAGTCAGTGGTCTTGCTCGCCGGTCCCCGCAGTGGCCGCCATTAAGTAGGGGTCGGAAACGGCTGGACAGCTGGGAGCCGGAAGCGGGGAGGGGAGCTGGATTGGGCCGGTTGCGCTGGGGGGGAGGGGCCACGGGGGCAGCAGCGGCAGGGAAAGGTAAAGGGAGGAAATAAGGGATAAAGAAAAAAGGGAAAATAGGCAGAAATAAGGCACAAAAGAGAAGAGATGCAGAAAAGTGCAGAAAGGTGAAAGATAAAAGAGGGTAGAAAAACGAGTGAAAACGAGTGAAAGGGCAGAGCGAGAGGAAGGGAAAATTAGCAGAAATAAGGCCCAAAGGAGCAGAGATGCAGAAAAGTGCAGAAAGGTGAAAGATAAAAAAGGGTAGAAAAACGAGTGAAAGAGCAGAGTGAGAGGAAGGAGACAGAGGTCCACTGGACCACCAGGGATGAGGCGCAGGAAACCTGCGGGTGGAGGAGGGCCTCGATCACCAACACTCGAGAGTGCAGGGGCAGAGGCAGGCCTCACTTAATGGTGGAGCTGCGAGGGTGGGAGAGCAATTTCACTGACAATGAGTCAGTGGTCTTGCTCGCCTGTCCCCGCAGTGGCCGCCATTAAGTAGGGGTCGGGGAGGGCTGGACAGCTGGGAGGCGGGAGCGGGGAGGGGAGCTGGATTGGGCCGGTCGCGCTGGGGGGGAGGGGCCACGGGCACAGCAGCGGCGGGGAAAGGTAAAGGGAGGAAATAAGGGATAAAGAAAAAGGGAAAATAGGCAGAAATAAGGCACAAAAGAGCAGAGATGCAGAAAAGTGCAGAAAGGTGAAAGATAAAAGAGGGTAGAAAAACGAGTGAAAACAAGTGAAAGGGCAGAGCGAGAGGAAGGGAAATTGAGCAGAAATAAGGCACAAAAGAGCAGAGATGCATAAAAGTGCAGAAAGGTGAAAGATAAAAAAGGGTAGAAAAACGAGTGAAAGAGCAGAGTGAGAGGAAGGAGACAGAGGTCCACTGGACCACCAGGGATGAGGCGCAGGGAAACCTGTGGGTGGAGGAGGGCCTCGATCACCAACACTCGAGAGTGCAGGGGCAGAGGCAGGCCTCACTTAATGTTGGAGCTGCGAGGATGGGAGAGCAAGTTCACTGACAATGAGTCAATGGTCTTGCTCGCCTGTCCCCGCAGTGGCTGCCATTAAGTAGGGGTCGGGGAGGGCTGGACAGCTGGGAGGCGGGAGCGGGGAGGGGAGCTGCATTGGGCCGGTCGCACTGGGGGGGAGGGGCCGCGGGGGCAGCAGCGGCGGGGAAAGGTAAAGGGAGGAAATAAGGGATAAAGAAAAAAGGGAAAATAGGCAGAAATAAGGTACAAAAGAGCAGAGATGCAGAAAGGTGAAAGATAAAAGAGGGTAGAAAAACGAGTGAAAGGGCAGAGCGAGAGGAAGGGAAAATGAGCAGAAATAAGGCACAAAAGAGCAGAGATGCAGAAAAGTGCAGAAAGGTGAAAGATAAAAAAGGGTAGAAAAACGAGTGAAAGAGTAGAGTGAGAGGAAGGAGACAGAGGTCCACTGGACCACCAGGGATGAGGCGCAGGGAAACCTGCGGGTGGAAGAGGGCCTCGATCACCAACACTCGAGAGTGCAGGGGCAGAGGCAGGCCTCACTTAATGGTGGAGCTGCGAGGGTGGGAGAGCAATTTCACTGACAATGAGTCAGTGGTCTTGCTCGCCTGTCCCCGCAGTGGCCGCCATTAAGTAGGGGTCGGGGAGGGCTGGACAGCTGGGAGGCGGGAGCGGGGAGGGGAGCTGGATTGGGCCTGTCGCACTGGGGGGAGGGGCCACGGGGGCAGCAGCGGCGGGGAAAGGTAAAGGGAGGAAATAAGGGGTAAAGACAAAAAGGGAAAATAGGCGGAAATAAGGCACAAAAGAGCAGAGATGCAGAAAAGTGCAGAAAGGTGAAAGATAAAAGAGGGTAGAAAAACGAGTGAAAACGAGTGAAAGGGCAGAGCGAGAGGAAGGGAAATTGAGCAGAAATAAGGCACAAAAGAGCAGAGATGCAGAAAAGTGCAGAAAGGTGAAAGATAAAAAAGGGTAGAAAAACGAGTGAAAGAGCAGAGTGAGAGGAAGGAGACAGAGGTCCACTGGACCACCAGGGATGAGGCACAGGGAAACCTGCGGGTGGAGGAGGGCCTCGATCACCAACACTCGAGAGTGCAGGGGCAGAGGCAGGCCTCACTTAATGGTGGAGCTGCGAGGGTGGGAGAGCAATTTCATTGACAATGAGTCAGTGGTCTTCCTCGCCTGTCCCCGCAGTGGCCGCCATTAAGTAGGGGTCGGGGAGGGCTGGACAGCTGGGAGGCGGGAGCAGGGAGGGGAGCTGGATTGGGCCAGTCGCGCTGGGGGGAGGGGCCGCGGGGGCAGCAGCGGCGGGGAAAGGTAAAGGGAGGAAATAAGGGATAAAGGAAAATAGGCAGAAATAAGGCACAAAAGAGCAGAGATGCAGAAAAGTGCAGAAAGGTGAAATATAAAAGAGGGTAGAAAAACGAGTGAAAATGAGTGAAAGGGCAGAGCGAGAGGAAGGGAAAATGAGCAGAAATAAGGCACAAAAGAGCAGAGATGCAGAAAAGTGCAGAAAGGTGAAAGATAAAAAAGGGTAGAAAAACGAGTGAAAGAGCAGAGTGAGAGGAAGGAGACAGAGGTCCACTGGACCACCAGGGATGAGGCGCAGGGAAACCTGCAGGTGGAGGAGGGCCTCGATCACCAACACTCGAGAGTGCAGGGGCAGAGGCAGGCCTCACTTAATGGTGGAGCTGCGAGGGTGGGAGAGCAATTTCACTGACAATGAGTCAGTGGTCTTCCTCGCCTGTCCCGGCAGTGGCCGCCATTAAGTAGGGGTCGGGTAGGGCTGGACAGCTGGGAGGGGAGCTGGATTGGGCCGGTCGCGCTGGGGGAGAGGGGCCGCGGGGGCAGCAGAGGCAAGGAAAGGTAAAGGGAGGAAATAAGGGATAAAGAAAAAAGGGAAAATAGGCAGAAATAAGGCACAAAAGAGCAGAGATGCAGAAAAGTGCAGAAAGGTGAAAGATAAAAGAGGGTAGAAAAACGAGTGAAAGGGCAGAGCGAGAGGAAGGGAAAATGAGCAGAAATAAGGCACAAAAGAGCAGAGATGCAGAAAAGTGCAGAAAGGTGAAAGATAAAATAGGGTAGAAAAACGAGTGAAAACGAGTGAAAGGGCAGGGCGAGAGGAAGGGAAAATGAGCAGAAATAAGGCACAAAAGAGCAGAGATGCAGAAAAGTGCAGAAAGGTGAAAGATAAAAAAGGGTAGAAAAACGAGTGAAAGAGCAGAGTGAGAGGAAGGAGACAGAGGTCCACTGGACCACCAGGGATGAGGCGCAGGGAAACCTGCAGGTGGAGGAGGGCCTCGATCACCAACACTCGAGAGTGCAGGGGCAGAGGCAGGCCTCACTTAATGGTGGAGCTGCGAGGGTGGGAGAGCAATTTCACTGACAATGAGTCAGTGGTCTTGCTCGCCTGTCCCCGCAGTGGCCGCCATTAAGTAGGGGTCAGGGAGGGCTGGACAGCTGGGAGGCGGGAGAGGGGAGGGGAGCTGGATTGGGCCGGTCGCGCTGGGGGGGAGGGGCCGCAGGGGCAGCAGCGGCGGGGAAAGGTAAAAGGAGGAAATAAGGGATAAAGAAAAAAGGGAAAATAGGCAGAAATAAGGCACAAAAGAGCAGAGATGCAGAAAAGTGCAGAAAGGTGAAAGATAAAAAAGGGTAGAAAAACGAGTGAAAGAGCAGAGTGAGAGGAAGGAGACAGAGGTCCACTGGACCACCAGGGATGAGGCACAGGGAAACCTGCGGGTGGAGGAGGGCCTCGATCACCAACACTCGAGAGTGCTGGGGCAGAGGCAGGCCTCACTTAATGGTGGAGCTGCGAGTGCAATTTCACTGACAATGAGTCAGTGGTCTTGCTCGCCTGTCCCCGCAGTGGCCGCCATTAAGTAGGGGTCGGGGAGGGCTGGACAGCTGGGAGGCGGGAGCGGGGAGGGGAGCTGGATTGGGCCAGTCGCGCTGGGGGTGAGGGGCCGCGGGGCAACAGCGGCAGGGAAAGGTAAAGGGAGGAAATAAGGGATCAAGAAAAAAGGGAAAATAGGCAGAAATAAGGCACAAAAGAGCAGAGATGCAGAAAAGTGCAGAAAGGTGAAAGATAAAAGAGGGTAGAAAAACGAGTGAAAACGAGTGAAAGGGCAGAGCGAGAGGAAGGGAAAATGAGCAGAAATAAGGCCCAAAAGAGCAGAGATGCAGAAAAGTGCAGAAAGGTGAAAGATAAAAAAGGGTAGAAAAATGAGTGAAAGAGCAGAGTGAGAGGAAGGAGACAGAGGTCCACTGGACCACCAGGGATGAGGAGCAGGGAAACCTGGTGGTGGAGGAGGGCCTCGATCACCAACACTCGAGAGTGCAGGGGCAGAGGCAGGCCTCACTTAATGGTGGAGCTGCGAGGGTGGGAGAGCAATTTCACTGACAATGAGTCAGTGGTCTTGCTCGCCTGTCCCCGCAGTGGCCGCCATTAAGTAGGGGTCGGGGAGGGCTGGACAGCTGGGAGGCGGGAGCGGGGAGAGGAGCTGGATTGGGCCGGTCACGCTGGGGGGGAGGGGCCGCGGCGGCAGCAGCGGCGGGGAAAGGTAAAGGGAGGAAATAAGGGATAAAGAAAAAGGGAAAATAGGCAGAAATAAGGCACAAAAGAGCAGAGATGCAGAAAAGTGCATAAAGGTGAAAGATAAAAGAGGGTAGAAAAACGAGTGAAAATGAGTGAAAGGGCAGGGCGAGAGGAAGGGAAAATGAGCAGGAATAAGGCACAAAAGAGCAGAGATGCAGAAAAGTGCAGAAAGGTGAAAGATAAAAAAGGGTAGAAAAATGAGTGAAAGAGCAGAGTGAGAGGAAGGAGACAGAGGTCCACTGGACCACCAGGGATGAGGCACAGGGAAACCTGCGGGTGGAGGAGGGCCTCGATCACCAACACTCGAGAGTGCAGGGGCAGAGGCAGGCCTCACTTAATGTTGGAGCTGCGAGGGTGGGAGAGCAATTTCACTGACAATGAGTCAGTGGTCTTGCTCGCCTGTCCCCGCAGTGGCCGCCATTAAGTAGGGGTCGGGGAGGGCTGGACAGCTGGGAGGCGGGAGCGGGGAGGGGAGATGGATTGGGCTGGTCGCGCTGGGGGGGAGGGGCCACGGGGGCAGCAGCGGCGGGGAAAGCTAAAGGGAGGAAATAAGGGATAAAGAAAAAAGGGAAAATAGGCAGAAATAAGGTACAAAAGAGCAGAGATGCAGAAAGGTGAAAGATAAAAGAGGGTAGAAAAACGAGTGAAAACGAGTGAAAGGGCAGAGCGAGAGGAAGGGAAAATGAGCAGGAATAAGGCACAAAAGAGCAGAGATGCAGAAAAGTGCAGAAAGGTGAAAGATAAAAAAGGGTAGAAAAACGAGTGAAAGAGCAGAGTGAGAGGAAGGAGACAGAGGTCCACTGGACCACCAGGGATGAGGCGCAGGGAAACCTGCGGGTGGAGGAGGGCCTCGATCACCAACACTCGAGAGTGCAGGGGCAGAGGCAGGCCTCACTTAATGTTGGAGCTGCGAGGGTGGGAGAGCAAGTTCACTGACAATGACTCAGTGGTCTTGCTCGCCTGTCCCCGCAGTGGCCGCCATTAAGTAGGGGTTGGGGAGGGCTGGACAGCTGGGAGGCGGGAGCGGGGAGGGGAGCTGCATTGGGCCGGTCGCACTGGGGGGGAGGGGCCGTGGGGGCAGCAGCGGCGGGGAAAGGTAAAGGGAGGAAATAAGGGATAAAGAAAAAAGGGAAAATAGGCAGAAATAAGGTACAAAAGAGCAGAGATGCAGAAAGGTGAAAGATAAAAGAGGGTAGAAAAACGAGTGAAAACGAGTGAAAGGGCAGAGCGAGAGGAAGGGAAAATGAGCAGAAATAAGGCACAAAAGAGCAGAGATGCAGAAAAGTGCAGAAAGGTGAAAGATAAAAAGGGTAGAAAAACGAGTGAAAGAGTAGAGTGAGAGGAAGGAGACAGAGGTCCTCTGGACCACCAGGGATGAGGCGCAGGGAAACCTGCGGGTGGAAGAGGGCCTCGATCACCAACACTCGAGAGTGCAGGGGCAGAGGCAGGCCTCACTTAATGGTGGAGCTGCGAGGGTGGGAGAGCAATTTCACTGACAATGAGTCAGTGGTCTTGCTCGCCTGTCCCCGCAGTGGCCGCCATTAAGTAGGGGTCGGGGAGGGCTGGACAGCTGGGAGGCGGGAGCGGGGAGGGGAGCTGGATTGGGCCTGTCGCACTGGGGGGGAGGGGCCACGGGGGCAGCAGCGGCGGGGAAAGGTAAAGGGAGGAAATAAGGGGTAAAGACAAAAAGGGAAAATAGGCGGAAATAAGGCACAAAAGAGCAGAGATGCAGAAAAGTGCAGAAAGGTGAAAGATAAAAGAGGGTAGAAAAACGAGTGAAAACGAGTGAAAGGGCAGAGCGAGAGGAAGGGAAATTGAGCAGAAATAAGGCACAAAAGAGCAGAGATGCAGAAAAGTGCAGAAAGGTGAAAGATAAAAAAGGGTAGAAAAACGAGTGAAAGAGCAGAGTGAGAGGAAGGAGACAGAGGTCCACTGGACCACCAGGGATGAGGCACAGGGAAACCTGCGGGTGGAAGAGGGCCTCGATCACCAACACTCGAGAGTGCAGGGGCAGAGGCAGGCCTCACTTAATGGTGGAGCTGCGAGGGTGGGAGAGCAATTTCACTGACAATGAGTCAGTGGTCTTGCTCGCCTGTCCCCGCAGTGGCCGCCATTAAGTAGGGGTCGAGGAGGGCTGGACAGCTGGGAGGCGGGAGCGGGGAGGGGAGCTGGATTGGGCCGGTCGCACTGGGGGCGAGGGGCCACGGGGGCAGCAGCGGCGGGGAAAGGTAAAGGGAGGAAATAAGGGGTAAAGACAAAAAGGGAAAATAAGCAGAAATAAGGCACAAAAGAGCAGAGATGCAGAAAAGTGCAGAAAGGTGAAAGATAAAAGAGGGTAGAAAAACGAGTGAAAACGAGTGAAAGGGCAGAGCGAGAGGAAGGGAAAATGAGCAGAAATAAGGCACAAAAGAGCAGAGATGCAGAAAAGTGCAGAAAGGTGAAAGATAAAAAAGGGTAGAAAAACGAGTGAAAGAGCAGAGTGAGAGGAAGGAGACAGAGGTCCACTGGACCACCAGGGATGAGGCGCAGGGAAACCTGCGGGTGGAGGAGGGCCTCGATCACCAACACTCGAGAGTGCAGGGGCAGAGGCAAGCCTCACTTAATGGTGGAGCTGCGAGGGTGGGAGAGCAATTTCACTGACAATGAGTCAGTGGTCTTGCTCGCCTGTCCCCGCAGTGGCCGCCATTAAGTAGGGGTCGGGGAGGGCTGGACAGCTGGGAGGCGGGAGCGGGGAGGGGAGCTGTATTGGGCCGGTCGCGCTGGGGGGGGAGGGGCCGCGGGGGCAGCAGCGGCGGGGAAAGGTAAAGGGAGGAAATAAGGGATAAAGAAAAAAGGGAAAATAGGCAGAAATAAGGCACAAAAGAGCAGAGATGCAGAAAAGTGCAGAAAGGTGAAAGATAAAAGAGGGTAGAAAAACGAGTGAAAACAAGTGAAAGGGCAGAGCGAGAGGAAGGGAAAATGAGCAGAAATAAGGCACAAAAGAGCAGAGATGCAGAAAAGTGCAGAAAGGTGAAAGATAAAAAAGGGTAGAAAAACGAGTGAAAGAGTAGAGTGAGAGGAAGGAGACAGAGGTCCACTGGACCACCAGGGATGAGGCGCAGGGAAACCTGCGGGTGGAAGAGGGCCTCGATCACCAACACTCGAGAGTGCAGGGGCAGAGGCAGGCCTCACTTAATGGTGGAGCTGCGAGGGTGGGAGAGCAATTTCACTGACAATGAGTCAGTGGTCTTGCTCGCCTGTCCCCGCAGTGGCCGCCATTAAGTAGGGGTCGGGGAGGGCTGGACAGCTGGGAGGCGGGAGCGGGGAGGGGAGCTGGATTGGGCCTGTCGCACTGGGGGGAGGGGCCACGGGGGCAGCAGCGGCGGGGAAAGGTAAAGGGAGGAAATAAGGGGTAAAGACAAAAAGGGAAAATAGGCGGAAATAAGGCACAAAAGAGCAGAGATGCAGAAAAGTGCAGAAAGGTGAAAGATAAAAAAGGGTAGAAAAACGAGTGAAAGAGCAGAGTGAGAGGAAGGAGACAGAGGTCCACTGGACCACCAGGGATGAGGCGCAGGGAAACCTGCGGGTGGAGGAGGGCCTCGATCACCAACACTCGAGAGTGCAGGGGCAGAGGCAGGCCTCACTTAATAGTGGAGCTGCGAGGGTGGGAGAGCAATTTCACTGACAATGAGTCAGTGGTCTTGCTCGCCTGTCGCCGCAGTGGCCGCCATTAAGTAGGGGTCGGGGAGGGCTGGACAGCTGGGAGACGGGAGCAGGGAAGGGAGCTGGATTGGGCCGGTCGTGCTGGGGGGAGGGGCCACGGGGGCAGCAGCGGCGGGGAAAGGTAAAGGGAGGAAATAAGGGATAAAGAAAAAAGGGAAAATAGGCAGAAATAAGGCACAAAAGAGCAGAGATGCAGAAAAGTGCAGAAAGGTGAAAGTTAAAAGAGGGTAGAAAAACGAGTGAAAACGAGTGAAAGGGCAGAGCGAGAGGAAGGGAAAATGAGCAGAAAGAAGGCACAAAAGAGCAGAGATGCAGAAAAGTGCAGAAAGGTGAAAGATAAAAAAGGGTAGAAAAACGAGTGAAAGAGCAGAGTGAGAGGAAGGAGACAGAGGTCCACTGGACCACCAGGGATGAGGCGCATGAAAACCTGTGGGTGGAGGAGGGCCTCGATCACCAACACTCGAGATTGCAGGGGCAGAGGCTGGCCTCACTTAATGGTGGAGCTGCGAGGGTGGGAGAGCAATTTCACTGACAATGAGTCAGTGGTCTTGCTCGCCTGTCCCCGCAGTGGCCGCCATTAAGTAGGGGTCGGGGAGGGCTGGACAGCTGGGAGGCGGGAGCGGGGAGGGAGCTGGATTGGGCCGGTCACGCTGGGGGAGGGGCCGCGGCGGCAGCAGCGGCGGGGAAAGGTAAAGGGAGGAAATAAGGGATAAAGAAAAAGGGAAAATAGGCAGAAATAAGGCACAAAAGAGCAGAGATGCAGAAAAGTGCATAAAGGTGAAAGATAAAAGAGGGTAGAAAAACGAGTGAAAATGAGTGAAAGGGCAGGGCGAGAGGAAGGGAAAATGAGCAGGAATAAGGCACAAAAGAGCAGAGATGCAGAAAAGTGCAGAAAGGTGAAAGATAAAAAAGGGTAGAAAAATGAGTGAAAGAGCAGAGTGAGAGGAAGGAGACAGAGGTCCACTGGACCACCATGGATGAGGCACAGGGAAACCTGCGGGTGGAGGAGGGCCTCGATCACCAACACTCGAGAGTGCAGGGGCAGAGGCAGGCCTCACTTAATGTTGGAGCTGCGAGGGTGGGAGAGCAATTTCACTGACATTGAGTCTGTGGTCTTGCTCGCCTGTCCCCGCTGTGGCCGCCATTAAGTTGGGGTCGGGGTGGGCTGGACAGCTGGGAGGCGGGAGCGGGGAGGGGAGATGGATTGGGCTGGTCGCGCTGGGGGGGAGGGGCCACGGGGGCAGCAGCGGCGGGGAAAGCTAAAGGGAGGAAATAAGGGATAAAGAAAAAAGGGAAAATAGGCAGAAATAAGGCACAAAAGAGCAGAGATGCAGAAAAGTGCATAAAGGTGAAAGATAAAAGAGGGTAGAAAAATGAGTGAAAACGAGTGAAAGGGCAGGGCGAGAGGAAGGGAAAATGAGCAGGAATAAGGCACAAAAGAGCAGAGATGCAGAAAAGTGCAGAAAGGTGAAAGATAAAAAAGGGTAGAAAAACGAGTGAAAGAGCAGAGTGAGAGGAAGGAGACAGAGGTCCACTGGACCACCAGGGATGAGGCGCAGGGAAACCTGCAGGTGGAGGAGGGCCTCGATCACCAACACTCGAGAGTGCAGGGGCAGAGGCAGGCCTCACTTAATGTTGGAGCTGCGAGGGTGGGAGAGC
Organism: Calotriton arnoldi; assembly: GCA_963921515.1. Taxonomy (NCBI): domain Eukaryota; kingdom Metazoa; phylum Chordata; class Amphibia; order Caudata; family Salamandridae; genus Calotriton; species Calotriton arnoldi. The sequence continues at coordinate 1,038,434 of CAWUFW010006916.1, read as the reverse complement.
AAGTTCACTGACAATGAGTCAGTGGTCTTGCTCGCCTGTCCCCGCAGTGGCCGCCATTAAGTAGGGGTCGGGGAGGGCTGGACAGCTGGGAGGCGGGAGCGGGGAGGGGAGCTGCATTGGGCCGGTCGCACTGGGGGGGAGGGGCCGTGGGGGCAGCAGCGGCGGGGAAAGGTAAAGGGAGGAAATAAGGGATAAAGAAAAAAGGGAAAATAGGCAGAAATAAGGTACAAAAGAGCAGAGATGCAGAAAGGTGAAAGATAAAAGAGGGTAGAAAAACGAGTGAAAACGAGTGAAAGGGCAGAGCGAGAGGAAGGGAAATTGAGCAGAAATAAGGCACAAAAGAGCAGAGATGCAGAAAAGTGCAGAAAGGTGAAAGATAAAAAAGGGTAGAAAAACGAGTGAAAGAGTAGAGTGAGAGGAAGGAGACAGAGGTCCACTGGACCACCAGGGATGAGGCGCAGGGAAACCTGCGGGTGGAAGAGGGCCTCGATCACCAACACTCGAGAGTGCAGGGGCAGAGGCAGGCCTCACTTAATGGTGGAGCTGCGAGGGTGGGAGATAAATTTCACTGACAATGAGTCAGTGGTCTTGCTCGCCTGTCCCCGCAGTGGCCGCCATTAAGTAGGGGTCGGGGAGGGCTGGACAGCTGGGAGGCGGGAGCGGGGAGGGGAGCTGGATTGGGCCTGTCGCACTGGGGGGGAGGGGCCACGGGGGCAGCAGCGGCGGGGAAAGGTAAAGGGAGGAAATAAGGGGTAAAGACAAAAAGGGAAAATAGGCGGAAATAAGGCACAAAAGAGCAGAGATTCAGAAAAGTGCAGAAAGGTGAAAGATAAAAGAGGGTAGAAAAACGAGTGAAAACGAGTGAAAGGGCAGAGCGAGAGGAAGGGAAATTGAGCAGAAATAAGGCACAAAAGAGCAGAGATGCAGAAAAGTGCAGAAAGGTGAAAGATAAAAAAGGGTAGAAAAACGAGTGAAAGAGCAGAGTGAGAGGAAGGAGACAGAGGTCCACTGGACCACCAGGGATGAGGCACAGGGAAACCTGCGGGTGGAAGAGGGCCTCGATCACCAACACTCAAGAGTGCAGGGGCAGAGGCAGGCCTCACTTAATGGTGGAGCTGCGAGGGTGGGAGAGCAATTTCACTGACAATGAGTCAGTGGTCTTGCTCGCCTGTCCCCGCAGTGGCCGCCATTAAGTAGGGGTCGGGGAGGGCTGGACAGCTGGGAGGCGGGAGCGGGGAGGGGAGCTGGATTGGGCCAGTCGCACTGGGGGCGAGGGGCCACGGGGGCAGCAGCGGCGGGGAAAGGTAAAGGGAGGAAATAAGGGGTAAAGACAAAAAGGGAAAATAAGCAGAAATAAGGCACAAAAGAGCAGAAATGCAGAAAAGTGCAGAAAGGTGAAAGATAAAAGAGGGTAGAAAAACGAGTGAAAACGAGTGAAAGGGCAGAGCGAGAGGAAGGGAAAATGAGCAGAAATAAGGCACAAAAGAGCAGAGATGCAGAAAAGTGCAGAAAGGTGAAAGATAAAAAAGGGTAGAAAAACGAGTGAAAGAGCAGAGTGAGAGGAAGGAGACAGAGGTCCACTGGACCACCAGGGATGAGGCGCAGGGAAACCTGCGGGTGGAGGAGGGCCTCGATCACCAACACTCGAGAGTGCAGGGGCAGAGGCAGGCCTCACTTAATAGTGGAGCTGCGAGGGTGGGAGAGCAATTTCACTGACAATGAGTCAGTGGTCTTGCTCGCCTGTCCCCGCAGTGGCCGCCATTAAGTAGGGGTCGGGTAGGGCTGGACAGCTGGGAGGGGAGCTGGATTGGGCCGGTCGCGCTGGGGGAGGGGGGCCGCGGGGGCAGCAGCGGCGAGGAAAGGTAAAGGGAGATAATAAGGGATAAAGAAAAAAGGGAAAATAGGCAGAAATAAGGCACAAAAGAGCAGAGATGCAGAAAAGTGCAGAAAGGTGAAAGATAAAAGAGGGTAGAAAAACGAGTGAAAGGGCAGAGCGAGAAGAAGGGAAAATGAGCAGAAATAAGGCACAAAAGAGCAGAGATGCAGAAAAGTGCAGAAAGGTGAAAGATAAAAGAGGGTAGAAAAACGAGTGAAAACGAGTGAAAGGGCAGGGCGAGAGGAAGGTAAAATGAGCAGAAATAAGGCACAAAAGAGCAGAGATGCAGAAAAGTGCAGAAAGGTGAAAGATAAAAAAGGGTAGAAAAACGAGTGAAAGAGCAGAGTGAGAGGAAGGAGACAGAGGTCCACTGGACCACCAGGGATGGGGCGCAGGGAAACCTGCGGGTGGAGGAGGGCCTCGATCACCAACACTCGAGAGTGCAGGGGCAGAGGCAGGCCTCACTTAATGGTGGAGCTGCGAGGGTGGGAGAGCAATTTCACTGACAATGAGTCAGTGGTCTTGCTCGCCTGTCCCCGCAGTGGCCGCCATTAAGTAGGGGTCGGGGAGGGCTGGACAGCTGGGAGGCGGGAGCGGGGAGGGGAGCTGGATTGGGCCAGTCGCGCTTGGGGGAGGGGCCGCGGGGGCAGCAGCGGCGGGGAAAGGTAAAGGGAGGAAATAAGGGATAAAGGAAAATAGGCAGAAATAAGGCACAAAAGAGCAGAGATGCAGAAAAGTGCAGAAAGGTGAAATATAAAAGAGGGTAGAAAAACGAGTGAAAATGAGTGAAAGGGCAGAGCGAGAGGAAGGGAAAATGAGCAGAAATAAGGCACAAAAGAGCAGAGATGCAGAAAAGTGCAGAAAGGTGAAAGATAAAAGAGGGTAGAAAAACGAGTGAAAGGGCAGAGCAAGAGGAAGGGAAAATGAGCAGAAATAAGGCACAAAAGAGCAGAGATGCAGAAAAGTGCAGAAAGGTGAAAGATAAAAAAGGGTAGAAAAATGAGTGAAAGAGCAGAGTGAGAGGAAGGAGACAGAGGTCCACTGGACCACCAGGGATGAGGCACAGGGAAACCTGCGGGTGGAGGAGGGCCTCGATCACCAACACTCGAGAGTGCAGGGGCAGAGGCAGGCCTCACTTAATGGTGGAGCTGCGAGGGTGGGAGAGCAATTTCACTGACAATGAGTCAGTGGTCTTCCTCGCCTGTCCCCGCAGTGGCCGCCATTAAGTAGGGGTCGGGGAGGGCTGGACAGCTGGGAGGCGGGAGCAGGGAGGGGAGCTGGATTGGGCCAGTCGCGCTGGGGGGAGGGGCCGCGGGGGCAGCAGCGGCGGGGAAAGGTAAAGGGAGGAAATAAGGGATAAAGGAAAATAGGCAGAAATAAGGCACAAAAGAGCAGAGATGCAGAAAAGTGCAGAAAGGTGAAATATAAAAGAGGGTAGAAAAACGAGTGAAAATGAGTGAAAGGGCAGAGCGAGAGGAAGGGAAAATGAGCAGAAATAAGGCACAAAAGAGCAGAGATGCAGAAAAGTGCAGAAAGGTGAAAGATAAAAAAGGGTAGAAAAACGAGTGAAAGAGCAGAGTGAGAGGAAGGAGACAGAGGTCCACTGGACCACCAGGCGTGAGGCTCAGGGAAACCTGCGGGTGGAGGAGGGCCTCGATCACCAACACTCGAGAGTGCAGGGGCAGAGGCAGGCCTCACTTAATGGTGGAGCTGCGAGGGTGGGAGAGCAATTTCACTGACAATGAGTCAGTGGTCTTGCTCGCCTGTCCCCGCAGTGGCTGCCATTAAGTAGGGGTCGGGGAGGGCTGGACAGCTGGGAGGCGGGAGCGGGGAGGGCAGCTGGATTGGGCCGGTCGCACTGGGGGGGAGAGGCCGCGGGGGCAGCAGCGGCGGGGAAAGGTAAAGGGAGGAAATAAGGGATAAGGAAAAAAGGGAAAATAGGCAGAAATAAGGCACAAAAGAGCAGAGATGCAGAAAAGTGCAGAAAGGTGAAAGATAAAAGAGGGTAGAAAAACGAGTGAAAACGAGTGAAAGGGCAGAGCGAGAGGAAGGGAAAATGAGCAGAAATAAGGCACAAAAGAGCAGAGATGCAGAAAAGTGCAGAAAGGTGAAAGATAAAAAAGGGTAGAAAAACGAGTGAAAGAGCAGAGTGAGAGGAAGGAGACAGAGGTCCACTGGACCACCAGGGATGAGGCGCAGGGAAACCTGCGGGTGGAGGAGGGCCTCGATCACCAACACTCGAGAGTGCAGGGGCAGAGGCAGGCCTCACTTAATGGTGGAGCTGCGAGGGTGGGAGAGCAATTTCACTGACAATGAGTCAGTGGTCTTGCTCGCCTGTCCCAGCAGTGTCCGCCATTAAGTAGGGGTCGGGGAGGGCTGGACAGCTGGGAGGCGGGAGCGGGGAGGGGAGCTGGATTGGGCCGCTCGCGCTGGGGGGGAGGGGCCGCGGGGGCAGCAGCGGCGGGGAAAGGTAAAGGGAGGAAATAAGGGATAAAGAAAAAAGGGAAAATAGGCAGAAATAAGGCACAAAAGAGCACAGATGCAGAAAAGTGCAGAAAGGTGAAAGATAAAAGAGGGTAGAAAAACGAGTGAAAACGAGTGAAAGGGCAGAGCGAGAGGAAGGGAAAATGAGCAGAAATAAGGCACAAAAGAGCAGAGATGCAGAAAAGTGCAGAAAGGTGAAAGATAAAAAAGGGTAGAAAAACGAGTGAAAGAGCAGAGTGAGAGGAAGGAGACAGAGGTCCACTGGACCACCAGGGATGAGGCGCAGGGAAACCTGCGGGTGGAGGAGGGCCTCGATCACCAACTCTCGAGAGTGCAGGGGCAGAGGCAGGCCTCACTTAATGGTGGAGCTGCGAGGGTGGGAGAGCAATTTCACTGACAATGAGTCAGTGGTCTTGCTCGCCTGTCCCCGCAGTGGCCGCCATTAAGTAGGGGTCGGGTAGGGCTGGACAGCTGGGAAGGGAGCTGGATTGGGCCGGTCGCGCTGGGGGGGAGGGGCCGCGGGGGCAGCAGCGGCGAGGAAAGGTAAAGGGAGGAAATAAGGGATAAAGAAAAAAGGGAAAATAGGCAGAAATAAGGCACAAAAGAGCAGAGATGCAGAAAAGTGCAGAAAGGTGAAAGATAAAAGAGGGTAGAAGAAAACGAGTGAAAGGGCAGAGCGAGAGGGAGGGAAAATGAGCAGAAATAAGGCACAAAAGAGCAGAGATGCAGAAAAGTGCAGAAAGGTGAAAGATAAAAAAAGGTTAGAAAAACGAGTGAAAGAGCAGAGTGAGAGGAAGGAGACAGAGGTCCACTGGACCACCAGGGATGAGGCGCAGGGAAACCTGTGGGTGGAGGAGGGCTCTCGATCACCAACACTCGAGAGTGCAGGGGCAGAGGCAGGCCTCACTTAATGGTGGAGCTGCGAGGGTGGGAGAGCAATTTCACTGACAATGAGTCAGTGGTCTTGCTCGCCTGTCCCCGCAGTGGCCGCCAATAAGTAGGGGTCGGGGAGGGCTGGACAGCTGGGAGGCGGGAGCGGGGAGGGGAGCTGGATTGGGCCGGTCGCGCTGGGAGGGAGGGGCCGCGGGGGCAGCAGCAGCGGGGAAAGGTAAAGGGAGGAAATAAGGGATAAAGACAAAAGGGAAAATAGGCAGAAATAAGGCACAAAAGAGCAGAGATGCAGAAAAGTGCAGAAAGGTGAAAGATAAAAGAGGGTAGAAAAACGAGTGAAAACGAGTGAAAGGGCAGAGCGAGAGGAAGGGAAAATGAGCTGAAATAAGGCACAAAAGAGCAGAGATGCAGAAAAGTGCAGAAAGGTGAAAGATAAAAAAGGGTAGAAAAACGAGTGAAAGAGCAGAGTGAGAGGAAGGAGACAGAGGTCCACTGGACCACCAGGGATGAGGCGCAGGGAAACCTGCGGGTGGAGGAGGGCCTCGATCACCAACACTCGAGAGTGCAGGGGCAGAGGCAGGCCTCACTTAATGGTGGAGCTGCGAGGGTGGGAGAGCAATTTCACTGACAATGAGTCAGTGGTCTTGCTCGCCTGTCCCCGCAGTGGCCGCCATTAAGTAGGGGTCGGGTAGGGCTGGACAGCTGGGAAGGGAGCTGGATTGGGCCGGTCGCGCTGGGGGGAGGGGCTGCGGGGGCAGCAGCGGCGAGGAAAGGTAAAGGGAGGAAATAAGGGATAAAGAAAAAAGGGAAAATAGGCAGAAATAAGGCACAAAAGAGCAGAGATGCAGAAAAGTGCAGAAAGGTGAAAGATAAAAGAGGGTAGAAAAAAGCGAGTGAAAGGGCAGAGCGAGAGGGAGGGAAAATGAGCAGAAATAAGGCACAAAAGAGCAGAGATGCAGAAAAGTGCAGAAAGGTGAAAGATAAAAAAGGGTAGAAAAACGAGTGAAAGAGCAGAGTGAGAGGAAGGAGACAGAGGGCCACTGGACCACCAGGGATGAGGCGCAGAGAAACCTGCGGTTGGAGGAGGGCCTCGATCACCAACACTCGAGAGTGCAGGGGCAGAGGCAGGCCTCACTTAATGGTGGGATCTGCGAGGGTGGGAGAGCAATTTCACTGACAATGAGTCAGTGGTCTTGCTCGCCTGTCCCCGCAGTGGCCGCCATTAAGTAGGGGTCGGGTAGGGCTGGACAGCTGGGAGGGGAGCTGGATTGGGCCGGTCGCGCTGGGGGAGAGGGGCCGCGGGGGCAGCAGCGGCGAGGAAAGGTAAAGGGAGGAAATAAGGGATAAAGAAAAAATGGAAAATAGGCAGAAATAAGGCACAAAAGAGCAGAGATGCAGAAAAGTGCAGAAAGGTGAAAGATAAAAGAGGGTAGAAAAACGAGTGAAAGGGCAGAGTGAGAGGAAGGGAAAATGAGCAGAAATAAGGCACAAAAGAGCAGAGATGCAGAAAAGTGCAGAAAGGTGAAAGATAAAAAAGGGAAGAAAAACGAGTGAAAGAGCAGAGTGAGAGGAAGGAGACAGAGGTCCACTGGACCACCAGGGATGAGGCGCAGGGAAACCTGCGGGTGGAGGAGGGCCTCAATCACCAACACTCGAGAGTGCAGGGGCAGAGGCAGGCCTCACTTAATGGTGGAGCTGCGAGGGTGGGAGAGCAATTTCACTGACAATGAGACAGTGGTCTTGCTCGCCTGTCCCCGCAGTGGCCGCCATTAAGTAGGGGTCGGGGAGGGCTGGACAGCTGGGAGGCGGGAGCGGGGAGGGGAGCTGGATTGGGCCGGTCACGCTGGGGGGAGGGGCCGCGGGGGCAGCAGCGTTGGGGAAAGGTAAAGGGAGGAAATAAGGGATAAAGAAAAAAGGGAAAATAGGCAGAAATAAGGCACAAAAGAGCAGAGATGAAGAAAAGTGCAGAAAGGTGAAAGATAAAAGAGGGTAGAAAAACGAGTGAAAAAGAGTGAAAGGGCAGAGCGAGAGGAAGGGAAAATGAGCAGAAATAAGGCCCAAAAGAGCAGAGATGCAGAAAAGTGCAGAAAGGTGAAAGATAAAAAAGGGTAGAAAAACAAGTGAAAGAGCAGAGTGAGAGGAAGGAGACAGAGGTCCACTGGACCACCAGGGATGAGGCGCAGGGAAACCTGCGGGTGGAGGAGGGCCTCGATTACCAACACTCGAGAGTGCAGGGGCAGAGGCAGGCCTCACTTAATGGTGGAGCTGCGAGGGTGGGAGAGCAATTTCACTGACAATGAGTCATTGGTCTTGCTCGCCTGTCCCCGCAGTGGCCGCCATTAAGTAGGGGTCGGGGAGGGCTCGACAGCTGGGAGGCGGGAGCGGGGAGGGGAGCTGGATTGGGCCGGTCTCGCTGGGGGGAGGGGCCGCGGGGGCAGCAGCGGCGGGGAAAGGTAAAGGGAGGAAATAAGGGATAAAGAAAAAAGGGAAAATAGGCAGAAATAAGGCACAAAAGAGCAGAGATGCAGAAAGGTGAAAGATAAAAGAGGGTAGAAAAACGAGTGAAAACGAGTGAAAGGGCAGAGCGAGAGGAAGGGAAAATGAGCAGAAATAAGGCACAAAAGAGCAGAGATGTAGAAAAGTGCAGAAAGGTGAAAGATAAAAAAGGGTAGAAAAATGAGTGAAAGAGCAGAGTGAGAGGAAGGAGACAGAGGTCCACTGGACCACCAGGGATGAGGCGCAGGGAAACCTGTGGGTGGAGGAGGGCCTCGATCACCAACACTCGAGAGTGCAGGGGCAGAGGCAGGCCTCACTTAATGGTGGAGCTGCGAGGGTGGGAGAGCAATTTCACTGACAATGAGTCAGTGGTCTTGCTCGCCTGTCCCCGCAGTGGCCGCCATTAAGTAGGGGTCGGGGAGGGCTGGACAGCTGGGAGGCGGGGAGGGGAGCTGGATTGGGCCGGTCGTGCTGGGGGGGAGGGGCCGCGGGGGCAGCAGCGGCGGGGCAAGGTAAAGGGAGGAAATAAGGGATAAAGAAAAAAGGGAAAATAGGCAGAAATAAGGCACAAAAGAGCAGAGATGCAGAAAAGTGCAGAAAGGTGAAAGATAAAAGAGGGTAGAAAAACGAGTGAAAACGAGTGAAAGGGCAGAGCGAGAGGAAGGGAAAATGAGCAGAAATAAGGCACAAAAGAGCAGAGATGCAGAAAAGTGCAGAAAGGTGAAAGATAAAAAAGGGAAAAAAAACGAGTGAAAGAGCAGAGTGAGAGGAAGGAGACAGAGGTCCACTGGACCACCAGGGATGAGGCGCAGGGAAACCTGCAGGTGGAGGAGGGCCTCGATCACCAACACTCGAGAGTGCAGGGGAAGAGGCAGGCCTCACTTAATGGTGGAGCTGCGAGGGTGGGAGAGCAATTTCACTGACAATGAGTCAGTGGTCTTGCTCGCCTGTCCCCGCAGTGGCCACCATTAAGTAGGGGTCGGGGAGGGCTGGACAGCTGGGAGGCGGGAGCGGGGAGGGGATCTGGATTGGGCCGGTCACGCTGGGGGGAGGGGCCGCGGGGGCAGCAGCGGTGGGGAAAGGTAAAGGGAGGAAATAAGGGATAAAGAAAAAAGGGAAAATAGGCAGAAATAAGGCACAAAAGAGCAGAGATGCAGAAAAGTGCAGAAAGGTGAAAGATAAAAGAGGGTAGAAAAACGAGTGAAAACGAGTGAAAGGGCAGAGCGAGAGGAAGGGAAAATGAGCAGAAATAAGGCACAAAAGAGCAGAGATGCAGAAAAGTGCAGAAAGGTGAAAGATAAAAAAGGGTAGAAAAACGAGTGAAAGAGCAGAGTGAGAGGAAGGAGACAGAGGTCCACTGGACCACCAGGGATGAGGCGCAGGGAAACCTGCGGGTGGAGGAGGGCCTCGATCACCAACACTCGAGAGTGCAGGGGCAGAGGCAGGCCTCACTTAATGGTGGAGCTGCGAGGGTGGGAGAGCAATTTCACTGACAATGAGTCAGTGGTCTTGCTCGCCTGTCCCCGCAGTGGCCGCCATTAAGTAGGGGTCGGGGAGGGCTGGACAGCTGGGAGGCGGGAGCGGGGAGGGGAGCTGGATTGGGCCGGTCACGCTGGAGGGAGGGGCCGCGGGGGCAGCAGCGGCGGGGAAAGGTAAAGGGAGGAAATAAGGGATAAAGAAAAAAGGGAAAATAGGCAGAAATAAGGCACAAAAGAGCAGAGATGCAAAAAGGTGAAAGATAAAAGAGGGTAGAAAAACGAGTGAAAACGAGTGAAAGGGCAGAGCGAGAGGAAGGGAAAATGAGCAGAAATAAGGCACAAAAGAGCAGAGATGTAGAAATGTGCAGAAAGGTGAAAGATAAAAAAGGGTAGAAAAACGAGTGAAAGAGCAGAGTGAGAGGAAGGAGACAGAGGTCCACTGGACCACCAGGGATGAGGCGCAGGGAAACCTGTGGATGGAGGAGGGCCTCGATCACCAACACTCGAGAGTGCAGGGGCAGAGGCAGGCCTCACTTAATGGTGGAGCTGCGAGGGTGGGAGAGCAATTTCACTGACAATGAGTCAGTGGTCTTGCTCGCCTGTCCCCGCAGTGGCCGCCATTAAGTAGGGGTCGGGGAGGGCTGGACAGTTGGGAGGCGGGAGCGGGGAGGGGAGCAGGATTGGGCCGGTCACGCTGGGGGGAGGGGCCACGGGGGCAGCAGCGGCGGGGAAAGGTAAAAGGAGGAAATAAGGGATAAAGAAAAAAGGGAAAATAGGCAGAAATAAGGCACAAAAGAGCAGAGATGCAGAAAAGTGCAGAAAGGTGAAAGATAAAAGAGGGTAGAAAAACGAGTGAAAACGAGTGAAAGGGCAGAGCGAGAGGAAGGGAAAATGAGCAGAAATAAGGCACAAAAGAGCAGAGATGCAGAAAAGTGCAGAAAGGTGAAAGATAAAAAGGGTAAAAAAACGAGTGAAAGAGCAGAGTGAGAGGAAGGAGACAGAGGTCCACTGGGCCACCAGGGATGAGGCGCAGGGATACCTGCAGGTGGAGGAGGGCCTCAATCACCAACACTCGAGAGTGCAGGGGCAGAGGCAGGCCTCACATAATGGTGGAGCTGCGAGGGTGGGAGAGCAATTTCACTGACAATGAGTCAGTGGTCTTGCTCACCTGTCCCCGCAGTGGCCGCCATTAAGTAGGGGTCGGGGAGGGCTGGACAGCTGGGAGGTGGGAGCGGGGAGGGGATCTGGATTGGGCCGGTCACGCTGGGGGGTGGGGCCGCGGGGGCAGCAGCGGTGGGGAAAGGTAAAGGGAGGAAATAAGGGATAAAGAAAAAAGGGAAAATAGGCAGAAATAAGGCACAAAAGAGCAGAGATGCAGAAAAGTGCAGAAAGGTGAAAGATAAAAGAGGGTAGAAAAACGAGTGAAAACGAGTGAAAGGGCAGAGCGAGAGGAAGGGAAAATGAGCAGAAATAAGGCACAAAAGAGCAGAGATGCAGAAAAGTGCAGAAAGGTGAAAGATAAAAAAGGGTAGAAAAACGAGTGAAAGAGCAGAGTGAGAGGAAGGAGACAGAGGTCCACTGGACCACCAGGGATGAGGCGCAGGGAAACCTGCGGGTGGAGGAGGGCCTCGATCACCAACACTCGAGAGTGCAGGGGCAGAGGCAGGCCTCACTTAATGGTGGAGCTGCGAGGGTGGGAGAGCAATTTCACTGACAATGAGTCAGTGGTCTTGCTCGCCTGTCCCAGCAGTGTCCGCCATTAAGTAGGGGTCGGGGAGGGCTGGACAGCTGGGAGGCGGGAGCGGGGAGGGGAGCTGGATTGGGCCGGTCGCGCTGGGGGGAGGGGCCGCGGGGGCAGCAGCGGCGGGGAAAGGTAAAGGGAGGAAATAAGGGATAAAGAAAAAAGGGAAAATAGGCAGAAATAAGGCACAAAAGAGCACAGATGCAGAAAAGTGCAGAAAGGTGAAAGATAAAAGAGGGTAGAAAAACGAGTGAAAACGAGTGAAAGGGCAGAGCGAGAGGAAGGGAAAATGAGCAGAAATAAGGCACAAAAGAGCAGAGATGCAGAAAAGTGCAGAAAGGTGAAAGATAAAAAAGGGTAGAAAAACGAGTGAAAGAGCAGAGTGAGAGGAAGGAGACAGAGGTCCACTGGACCACCAGGGATGAGGCGCAGGGAAACCTGCGGGTGGAGGAGGGCCTCGATCACCAACTCTCGAGAGTGCAGGGGCAGAGGCAGGCCTCACTTAATGGTGGAGCTGCGAGGGTGGGAGAGCAATTTCACTGACAATGAGTCAGTGGTCTTGCTCGCCTGTCCCCGCAGTGGCCGCCATTAAGTAGGGGTCGGGTAGGGCTGGACAGCTGGGAGGCGGAGGGAGCTGGATTGGGCCGGTCGCGCTGGGGGGAGGGGCCGCGGGGGCAGCAGCGGCGAGGAAAGGTAAAGGGAGGAAATAAGGGATAAAGAAAAAAGGGAAAATAGGCAGAAATAAGGCACAAAAGAGCAGAGATGCAGAAAAGTGCAGAAAGGTGAAAGATAAAAGAGGGTAGAAAAACGAGTGAAAGGGCAGAGCGAGAGGGAGGGAAAATGAGCAGAAATAAGGCACAAAAGAGCAGAGATGCAGAAAAGTGCAGAAAGGTGAAAGATAAAAAAGGTTAGAAAAACGAGTGAAAGAGCAGAGTGAGAGGAAGGAGACAGAGGTCCACTGGACCACCAGGGATGAGGCGCAGGGAAACCTGTGGGTGGAGGAGGGCCTCGATCACCAACACTCGAGAGTGCAGGGGCAGAGGCAGGCCTTACTTAATGGTGGAGCTGCGAGGGTGGGAGAGCAATTTCACTGACAATGAGTCAGTGGTCTTGCTCGCCTGTCCCCGCAGTGGCCGCCAATAAGTAGGGGTCGGGGAGGGCTGGACAGCTGGGAGGCGGGAGCGGGGAGGGGAGCTGGATTGGGCCGGTCGCGCTGGGGGGGGGGCGGGGCCGCGGGGGCAGCAGCGGCGGGGAAAGGTAAAGGGAGGAAATAAGGGATAAAGACAAAAAGGGAAAATAGGCAGAAATAAGGCACAAAAGAGCAGAGATGCAGAAAAGTGCAGAAAGGTGAAAGATAAAAGAGGGTAGAAAAACGAGTGAAAACGAGTGAAAGGGCAGAGCGAGAGGAAGGGAAAATGAGCTGAAATAAGGCACAAAAGAGCAGAGATGCAGAAAAGTGCAGAAAGGTGAAAGATAAAAAAGGGTAGAAAAACGAGTGAAAGAGCAGAGTGAGAGGAAGGAGACAGAGGTCCACTGGACCACCAGGGATGAGGCGCAGGGAAACCTGCGGGTGGAGGAGGGCCTCGATCACCAACACTCGAGAGTGCAGGGGCAGAGGCAGGCCTCACTTAATGGTGGAGCTGCGAGGGTGGGAGAGCAATTTCACTGACAATGAGTCAGTGGTCTTGCTCGCCTGTCCCCCGCAGTGGCCGCCATTAAGTAGGGGTCGGGTAGGGCTGGACAGCTGGGAAGGGAGCTGGATTGGGCCGGTCGCGCTGGGGGGAGGGGCTGCGGGGGCAGCAGCGGCGAGGAAAGGTAAAGGGAGGAAATAAGGGATAAAGAAAAAAGGGAAAATAGGCAGAAATAAGGCACAAAAGAGCAGAGATGCAGAAAAGTGCAGAAAGGTGAAAGATAAAAGAGGGTAGAAAAGAGTGAAAACGAGTGAAAGGGCAGAGCGAGAGGGAGGGAAAATGAGCAGAAATAAGGCACAAAAGAGCAGAGATGCAGAAAAGTGCAGAAAGGTGAAAGATAAAAAAGGGTAGAAAAACGAGTGAAAGAGCAGAGTGAGAGGAAGGAGACAGAGGGCCACTGGACCACCAGGGATGAGGCGCAGAGAAACCTGCGGTTGGAGGAGGGCCTCGATCACCAACACTCGAGAGTGCAGGGGCAGAGGCAGGCCTCACTTAATGGTGGATCTGCGAGGGTGGGAGAGCAATTTCACTGACAATGAGTCAGTGGTCTTGCTCGCCTGTCCCCGCAGTGGCCGCCATTAAGTAGGGGTCGGGTAGGGCTGGACAGCTGGGAGGGGAGCGGGGAGCTGGATTGGGCCGGTCGCGCTGGGGAGAGGGGCCGCGGGGGCAGCAGCGGCGAGGAAAGGTAAAGGGAGGAAATAAGGGATAAAGAAAAAATGGAAAATAGGCAGAAATAAGGCACAAAAGAGCAGAGATGCAGAAAAGTGCAGAAAGGTGAAAGATAAAAGAGGGTAGAAGAAAAACGAGTGAAAGGGCAGAGCGAGAGGAAGGGAAAATGAGCAGAAATAAGGCACAAAAGAGCAGAGATGCAGAAAAGTGCAGAAAGGTGAAAGATAAAAAAGGGAAGAAAAACGAGTGAAAGAGCAGAGTGAGAGGAAGGAGACAGAGGTCCACTGGACCACCAGGGATGAGGCGCAGGGAAACCTGCGGGTGGAGGAGGGCCTCAATCACCAACACTCGAGAGTGCAGGGGCAGAGGCAGGCCTCACTTAATGGTGGAGCTGCGAGGGTGGGAGAGCAATTTCACTGACAATGAGACAGTGGTCTTGCTCGCCTGTCCCCGCAGTGGCCGCCATTAAGTAGGGGTCGGGGAGGGCTGGACAGCTGGGAGGCGGGAGCGGGGAGGGGAGCTGGATTGGGCCGGTCACGCTGGGGGGAGGGGCCGCGGGGGCAGCAGCGTTGGGGAAAGGTAAAGGGAGGAAATAAGGGATAAAGAAAAAAGGGAAAATAGGCAGAAATAAGGCACAAAAGAGCAGAGATGAAGAAAAGTGCAGAAAGGTGAAAGATAAAAGAGGGTAGAAAAACGAGTGAAAAAGAGTGAAAGGGCAGAGCGAGAGGAAGGGAAAATGAGCAGAAATAAGGCCCAAAAGAGCAGAGATGCAGAAAAGTGCAGAAAGGTGAAAGATAAAAAAGGGTAGAAAAACAAGTGAAAGAGCAGAGTGAGAGGAAGGAGACAGAGGTCCACTGGACCACCAGGGATGAGGCGCAGGGAAACCTGCGGGTGGAGGAGGGCCTCGATTACCAACACTCGAGAGTGCAGGGGCAGAGGCAGGCCTCACTTAATGGTGGAGCTGCGAGGGTGGGAGAGCAATTTCACTGACAATGAGTCATTGGTCTTGCTCGCCTGTCCCCGCAGTGGCCGCCATTAAGTAGGGGTCGGGGAGGGCTCGGACAGCTGGGAGGCGGGAGCGGGGAGGGGAGCTGGATTGGGCCGGTCTCGCTGGGGGGAGGGGCCGCGGGGGCAGCAGCGGCGGGGAAAGGTAAAGGGAGGAAATAAGGGATAAAGAAAAAAGGGAAAATAGGCAGAAATAAGGCACAAAAGAGCAGAGATGCAGAAAGGTGAAAGATAAAAGAGGGTAGAAAAACGAGTGAAAACGAGTGAAAGGGCAGAGCGAGAGGAAGGGAAAATGAGCAGAAATAAGGCACAAAAGAGCAGAGATGTAGAAAAGTGCAGAAAGGTGAAAGATAAAAAAGGGTAGAAAAATGAGTGAAAGAGCAGAGTGAGAGGAAGGAGACAGAGGTCCACTGGACCACCAGGGATGAGGCGCAGGGAAACCTGTGGGTGGAGGAGGGCCTCGATCACCAACACTCGAGAGTGCAGGGGCAGAGGCAGGCCTCACTTAATGGTGGAGCTGCGAGGGTGGGAGAGCAATTTCACTGACAATGAGTCAGTGGTCTTGCTCGCCTGTCCCCGCAGTGGCCGCCATTAAGTAGGGGTCGGGGAGGGCTGGACAGCTGGGAGGCGGGGGAGGGGAGCTGGATTGGGCCGGTCGTGCTGGGGGGAGGGGCCGCGGGGGCAGCAGCGGCGGGGCAAGGTAAAGGGAGGAAATAAGGGATAAAGAAAAAAGGGAAAATAGGCAGAAATAAGGCACAAAAGAGCAGAGATGCAGAAAAGTGCAGAAAGGTGAAAGATAAAAGAGGGTAGAAAAACGAGTGAAAACGAGTGAAAGGGCAGAGCGAGAGGAAGGGAAAATGAGCAGAAATAAGGCACAAAAGAGCAGAGATGCAGAAAAGTGCAGAAAGGTGAAAGATAAAAAAGGGTAGAAAAAACGAGTGAAAGAGCAGAGTGAGAGGAAGGAGACAGAGGTCCACTGGACCACCAGGGATGAGGCGCAGGGAAACCTGCAGGTGGAGGAGGGCCTCGATCACCAACACTCGAGAGTGCAGGGGAAGAGGCAGGCCTCACTTAATGGTGGAGCTGCGAGGGTGGGAGAGCAATTTCACTGACAATGAGTCAGTGGTCTTGCTCGCCTGTCCCCGCAGTGGCCACCATTAAGTAGGGGTCGGGGAGGGCTGGACAGCTGGGAGGCGGGAGCGGGGAGGGGATCTGGATTGGGCCGGTCACGCTGGGGGGAGGGGCCGCGGGGGCAGCAGCGGTGGGGAAAGGTAAAGGGAGGAAATAAGGGATAAAGAAAAAAGGGAAAATAGGCAGAAATAAGGCACAAAAGAGCAGAGATGCAGAAAAGTGCAGAAAGGTGAAAGATAAAAGAGGGTAGAAAAACGAGTGAAAACGAGTGAAGGGCAGAGCGAGAGGAAGGGAAAATGAGCAGAAATAAGGTACAAAAGAGCAGAGATGCAGAAAAGTGCAGAAAGGTGAAAGATAAAAAAGGGTAGAAAAACGAGTGAAAGAGCAGAGTGAGAGGAAGGAGACAGAGGTCCACTGGACCACCAGGGATGAGGCGCAGGGAAACCTGCGGGTGGAGGAGGGCCTCGATCACCAACACTCGAGAGTGCAGGGGTAGAGGCAGGCCTCACTTAATGGTGGAGCTGCGAGGGTGGGAGAGCAATTTCACTGACAATGAGTCAGTGGTCTTGCTCGCCTGTCCCCGCAGTGGCCGCCATTAAGTAGGGGTCGGGGAGGGCTGGACAGCTGGGAGGCGGGAGCGGGGAGGGGAGCTGGATTGGGCCGGTCACGCTGGAGGGAGGGGCCGTGGGGGCAGCAGCGGCGGGGAAAGGTAAAGGGAGGAAATAAGGGATAAAGAAAAAAGGGAAAATAGGCAGAAATAAGGCACAAAAGAGCAGAGATGCAAAAAGGTGAAAGATAAAAGAGGGTAGAAAAACGAGTGAAAACGAGTGAAAGGGCAGAGCGAGAGGAAGGGAAAATGAGCAGAAATAAGGCACAAAAGAGCAGAGATGTAGAAATGTGCAGAAAGGTGAAAGATAAAAAAGGGTAGAAAAACGAGTGAAAGAGCAGAGTGAGAGGAAGGAGACAGAGGTCCACTGGACCACCAGGGATGAGGCGCAGGGAAACCTGTGGATGGAGGAGGGCCTCGATCACCAACACTCGAGAGTGCAGGGGCAGAGGCAGGCCTCACTTAATGGTGGAGCTGCGAGGGTGGGAGAGCAATTTCACTGACAATGAGTCAGTGGTCTTGCTCGCCTGTCCCCGCAGTGGCCGCCATTAAGTAGGGGTCGGGGAGGGCTGGACAGTTGGGAGGCGGGAGCGGGGAGGGGAGCAGGATTGGGCCGGTCACGCTGGGGGGAGGGGCCACGGGGGCAGCAGCGGCGGGGAAAGGTAAAAGGAGGAAATAAGGGATAAAGAAAAAAGGGAAAATAGGCAGAAATAAGGCACAAAAGAGCAGAGATGCAGAAAAGTGCAGAAAGGTGAAAGATAAAAGAGGGTAGAAAAACGAGTGAAAACGAGTGAAAGGGCAGAGCGAGAGGAAGGGAAAATGAGCAGAAATAAGGCACAAAAGAGCAGAGATGCAGAAAAGTGCAGAAAGGTGAAAGATAAAAAAGGGTAAAAAAACGAGTGAAAGAGCAGAGTGAGAGGAAGGAGACAGAGGTCCACTGGGCCACCAGGGATGAGGCGCAGGGATACCTGCAGGTGGAGGAGGGCCTCAATCACCAACACTCGAGAGTGCAGGGGCAGAGGCAGGCCTCACATAATGGTGGAGCTGCGAGGGTGGGAGAGCAATTTCACTGACAATGAGTCAGTGGTCTTGCTCGCCTGTCCCCGCAGTGGCCGCCATTAAGTAGGGGTCGGGGAGGGCTGGACAGCTGGGAGGTGGGAGCGGGGAGGGGATCTGGATTGGGCCGGTCACGCTGGGGGGAGGGGCCGCGGGGGCAGCAGCGGTGGGGAAAGGTAAAGGGAGGAAATAAGGGATAAAGAAAAAAGGGAAAATAGGCAGAAATAAGGCACAAAAGAGCAGAGATGCAGAAAAGTGCAGAAAGGTGAAAGATAAAAGAGGGTAGAAAAACGAGTGAAAACGAGTGAAAGGGCAGAGCGAGAGGAAGGGAAAATGAGCAGAAATAAGGCACAAAAGAGCAGAGATGCAGAAAAGTGCAGAAAGGTGAAAGATAAAAAAGAGTAGAAAAACGAGTGAAAGAGCAGAGTGAGAGGAAGGAGACAGAGGTCCACTGGACCACCAGGGATGAGGCGCAGGGAAACCTGCGGGTGGAGGAGGGCCTCGATCACCAACACTCGAGAGTGCAGGGGCAGAGGCAGGCCTCACTTAATGGTGGAGCTGCGAGGGTGGGAGAGCAATTTCACTGACAATGAGTCATTGGTCTTGCTCGCCTGTCGCCACAGTGGCCGCCATTAAGTAGGGGTCGGGGAGGGCTGGACAGCTGGGAGACGGGAGCAGGGAAGGGAGCTGGATTGGGCCGGTCGTGCTGGGGGGGAGGGGCCACGGGGGCAGCAGCGGCGGGGAAAGGTAAAGGGAGGAAATAAGGGATAAAGAAAAAAGGGAAAATAGGCAGAAATAAGGCACAAAAGAGCAGAGATGCAGAAAAGTGCAGAAAGGTGAAAGTTAAAAGAGGGTAGAAAAACGAGTGAAAACGAGTGAAAGGGCAGAGCGAGAGGAAGGGAAAATGAGCAGAAAGAAGGCACAAAAGAGCAGAGATGCAGAAAAGTGCAGAAAGGTGAAAGATAAAAAAGGGTAGAAAAACGAGTGAAAGAGCAGAGTGAGAGGAAGGAGACAGAGGTCCACTGGACCACCAGGGATGAGGCGCATGAAAACCTGTGGGTGGAGGAGGGCCTCGATCACCAACACTCGAGAGTGCAGGGGCAGAGGCTGGCCTCACTTAATGGTGGAGCTGCGAGGGTGGGAGAGCAATTTCACTGACAATGAGTCAGTGGTCTTGCTCGCCTGTCCCCGCAGTGGCCGCCATTAAGTAGGGGTCGGGGAGGGCTGGACAGCTGGGAGGCAAGAGCGGGGAGGGAGCTGGATTGGGCCAGTCGCGCTGGGGGAGGGGCCGCGGGGGCAGCAGCGGCGGGGAAAGGTAAAGGGAGGAAATAAGGGATAAAGAAAAAAGGGAAAATAGGCAGAAATAAAGCACAAAAGAACAGAGATGGAGAAAAGTGCAGAAAGGTGAAAGATAAAAGAGGGTAGAAAAACGAGTGAAAACGAGTGAAAGGGCAGAGCGAGAGGAAGGGAAAATGAGCAGAAATAAGGCACAAAAGAGCAGAGATGCAGAAAAGTGCAGAAAGGTGAAAGATAAAAAGGGTAAAAAAACGAGTGAAAGAGCAGAGTGAGAGGAAGGAGACAGAGGTCCACTGGGCCACCAGGGATGAGGCGCAGGGATACCTGCAGGTGGAGGAGGGCCTCAATCACCAACACTCGAGAGTGCAGGGGCAGAGGCAGGCCTCACATAATGGTGGAGCTGCGAGGGTGGGAGAGCAATTTCACTGACAATGAGTCAGTGGTCTTGCTCGCCTGTCCCCGCAGTGGCCGCCATTAAGTAGGGGTCGGGGAGGGCTGGACAGCTGGGAGGTGGGAGCGGGGAGGGGATCTGGATTGGGCCGGTCACGCTGGGGGGAGGGGCCGCGGGGGCAGCAGCGGTGGGGAAAGGTAAAGGGAGGAAATAAGGGATAAAGAAAAAAGGGAAAATAGGCAGAAATAAGGCACAAAAGAGCAGAGATGCAGAAAAGTGCAGAAAGGTGAAAGATAAAAGAGGGTAGAAAAACGAGTGAAAACGAGTGAAAGGGCAGAGCGAGAGGAAGGGAAAATGAGCAGAAATAAGGCACAAAAGAGCAGAGATGCAGAAAAGTGCAGAAAGGTGAAAGATAAAAAAGAGTAGAAAAACGAGTGAAAGAGCAGAGTGAGAGGAAGGAGACAGAGGTCCACTGGACCACCAGGGATGAGGCGCAGGGAAACCTGCGGGTGGAGGAGGGCCTCGATCACCAACACTCGAGAGTGCAGGGGCAGAGGCAGGCCTCACTTAATGGTGGAGCTGCGAGGGTGGGAGAGCAATTTCACTGACAATGAGTCAGTGGTCTTGCTCGCCTGTCGCCGCAGTGGCCGCCATTAAGTAGGGGTCGGGGAGGGCTGGACAGCTGGGAGACGGGAGCAGGGAAGGGAGCTGGATTGGGCCGGTCGTGCTGGGGGGAGGGGCCACGGGGGCAGCAGCGGCGGGGAAAGGTAAAGGGAGGAAATAAGGGATAAAGAAAAAAGGGAAAATAGGCAGAAATAAGGCACAAAAGAGCAGAGATGCAGAAAAGTGCAGAAAGGTGAAAGTTAAAAGAGGGTAGAAAAACGAGTGAAAACGAGTGAAAGGGCAGAGCGAGAGGAAGGGAAAATGAGCAGAAAGAAGGCACAAAAGAGCAGAGATGCAGAAAAGTGCAGAAAGGTGAAAGATAAAAAAGGGTAGAAAAACGAGTGAAAGAGCAGAGTGAGAGGAAGGAGACAGAGGTCCACTGGACCACCAGGGATGAGGCGCATGAAAACCTGTGGGTGGAGGAGGGCCTCGATCACCAACACTCGAGAGTGCAGGGGCAGAGGCTGGCCTCACTTAATGGTGGAGCTGCGAGGGTGGGAGAGCAATTTCACTGACAATGAGTCAGTGGTCTTGCTCGCCTGTCCCCGCAGTGGCCGCCATTAAGTAGGGGTCGGGGAGGGCTGGACAGCTGGGAGGCAAGAGCGGGGAGGGGAGCTGGATTGGGCCAGTCGCGCTGGGGGGAGGGGCCGCGGGGGCAGCAGCGGCGGGGAAAGGTAAAGGGAGGAAATAAAGGATAAAGAAAAAAGGGAAAATAGGCAGAAATAAAGCACAAAAGAACAGAGATGGAGAAAAGTGCAGAAAGGTGAAAGATAAAAGAGGGTAGAAAAACGAGTGAAAACGAGTGAAAGGGCAGAGCGAGAGGAAGGGAAAATGAGCAGAAATAAGGCACAAAAGAGCAGAGATGCAGAAAAGTGCAGAAAGGTGAAAGATAAAAAGGGTAGAAAAACGAGTGAAAGAGCAGAGTGAGAGGAAGGAGACAGAGGTCCACTGGACCACCAGGGATGAGGCGCAGGGAAACCTGCGGGTGGAGGAGGTCCTTGATCACCAACACTCGAGAGTACAGGGGCAGAGGCAGGCCTCACTTAATGGTGGAGCTGCGAGGGTGGGAGAGCAATTTCACTGACAATGAGTCAGTGGTCTTGCTCGCCTGTCCCCGCAGTGGCCGCCATTAAGTAGGGGTCAGGGAGGGCTAGACAGCTGGGAGGCGGGGGAGGGGAGCTGGATTGGGCCGGTCGCGCTGGGGGGGAGGGGCCGCGGGGGCAGCAGCGGCAGGGAAAGGTAAAGGGAGGAAATAAGGGATAAAGAAAAAAGGGAAAATAGGCAGAAATAAGGCACAAAAGAGGAGAGATGCAGAAAAGTGCAGAAAGGTGAAAGATAAAAGAGGGTAGAAAAACGAGTGAAAACTAGTGAAAGGGCAGAGCGAGAGGAAGGGAAAATGAGCAGAAATAAGGCACAAAAGAGCAGAGATGCAGAAAAGTGCAGAAAGGTGAAAGATAAAAAAGGGTAGAAAAACGAGTGAAAGAGCAGAGTGAGAGGAAGGAGACAGAGGTCCACTGGACCACCAGGGATGAGGCGCAGGGAAACCTGCAGGTGGAGGAGGGCCTCGATCACCAACACTCGAGAGTGCAGGGGCAGAGGCAGGCCTCACTTAATGGTGGAGCTGCGAGGGTGGGAGAGCAATTTCACTGACAATGAGTCAGTGGTCTTGCTCGCCTGTCCCCGCAGTGGCCGCCATTAAGTAGGGGTCAGGGAGGGCTGGACAGCTGGGAGGCGGGAGCGGGGAGGGAGCTGGATTGGGCCAGTCGCGCTGGGGGAGGGGCCGCGGGGGCAGCAGCGGCGGGGAAAGGTAAAGGGAGGAAATAAGGGATAAAGGAAAATAGGCAGAAATAAGGCACAAAAGAGCAGAGATGCAGAAAAGTGCAGAAAGGTGAAAGATAAAAGAGGGTAGAAAAACGAGTGAAAGGGCAGAGCGAGAGGAAGGGAAAATGAGCAGAAATAAGGCACAAAAGAGCAGAGATGCAGAAAAGTGCAGAAAGGTGAAAGATAAAAAAGGGTAGAAAAACGAGTGAAAGAGCAGAGTGAGAGGAAGGAGACAGAGGTCCACTGGACCACCAGTGATGAGGCGCAGGGAAACCTGCGGGTGGAGGAGGGCCTCGAACACCAACACTCGAGAGTGCAGGGGCAGAGGCAGGCCTCACTTAATGGTGGAGCTGCGAGGGTGGGAGAGCAATTTCACTGACAATGAGTCAGTGGTCTTGCTCGCCTGTCCCCGCAGTGGCCGCCATTAAGTAGGGGTCGGGTAGGGCTGGACAGCTGGGATGGGAGCTGGATTGGGCCGGTCGCGCTGGGGGGGAGGGGCCGCGGGGGCAGCAGCGGCGAGGAAAGGTAAAGGGAGGAAATAAGGGATAAAGAAAAAAGAAAAAATAGGCAGAAATAAGGCACAAAAGAGCAGAGATGCAGAAAAGTGCAGAAAGGTGAAAGATAAAAGAGGGTAGAAAAACGAGTGAAAGGGCAGAGTGAGAGGAAGGGAAAATGAGCAGAAATAAGGCACAAAAGAGCAGAGATGCAGAAAAGTGCAGAAAGGTGAAAGATAAAAAAGGGTAGAAAAACGAGTGAAAGAGCAGAGTGAGAGGAAGGAGACAGAGGTCCACTGGACCACCAGGGGTGAGGCGCAGGGAAACCTGCAGGTGGAGGAGGGCCTCGATCACCAACACTCGAGAGTGCAGGGGCAGAGGCAGGCCTCACTTAATGGTGGAGCTGCGAGGGTGGGAGAGCAATTTCACTGACAATGAGTCAGTGGTCTTGCTCGCCTGTCCCCGCAGTGGCCGCCATTAAGTAGGGGTCGGGGAGGGCTGGACAGCTGGGAGGCGGGAGCGGGGAGGGGAGCTGGATTGGGCCAGTCGCGCTGGGGGGGAGGGGCCGCGGGGGCAGCAGCGGCGGGGAAAGGTAAAGGGAGGAAATAAGGGATAAAGGAAAATAGGCAGAAATAAGGCACAAAAGAGCAGAGATGCAGAAAAGTGCAGAAAGGTGAAAGATAAAAGAGGGTAGAAAAACGAGTGAAAGGGCAGAGCGAGAGGAAGGGAAAATGAGCAGAAATAAGGCACAAAAGAGCAGAGATGCAGAAAAGTGCAGAAAGGTGAAAGATAAAAAAGGGTAGAAAAACGAGTGAAAGAGCAGAGTGAGAGGAAGGAGACAGAGGTCCACTGGACCACCAGGGATGAGGCGCAGGGAAACCTGCGGGTGGAGGAGGGCCTCGATCACCAACACTTGAGAGTGCAGGGGCAGAGGCAGGCCTCACTTAATGGTGGAGCTGCGAGGGTGGGAGAGCAATTTCACTGACAATGGGTCAGTGGTCTTGCTCGCCTGTCCCCGCAGTGGCCGCCATTAAGTAGGGGTCGGGGAGGGCTGGACAGGTGGGAGGCGGGGGAGGGGAGCTGGATTGGGCCAGTCGCGCTGGGGGGGAGGGGCCGCGGGGGCAGCAGCGGCGGGGAAAGGTAAAGGGAGGAAATAAGGGATAAAGGAAAATAGGCAGAAATAAGGCACAAAAGAGCAGAGATGCAGAAAAGTGCAGAAAGGTGAAAGATAAGAGAGGGTAGAAAAACGAGTGAAAATGAGTGAAAGGGCAGAGTGAGAGGAAGGGAAAATGAGCAGAAATAAGGCACAAAAGAGCAGAGATGCAGAAAAGTGCAGAAAGGTGAAAGATAAAAAAGGGTAGAAAAACGAGTGAAAGAGCAGAGTGAGAGGAAGGAGACAGAGGTCCACTGGACCACCAGGGATGAGGCGCAGGGAAACCTGCAGGTGGAGGAGGGCCTCGATCACCAACACTCGAGAGTGCAGGGGCAGAGGCAGGCCTCACTTAATGGTGGAGCTGCGAGGGTGGGAGAGTAATTTCACTGACAATGAGTCAGTGGTCTTGCTCGAATGTCCCCACAGTGGCCGCCATTAAGTAGGGGTCGGGGAGGGCTGGACAGCTGGGAGGCGGGAGCGGGGAGGGGAGCTGGATTGGGCCGGTCGCGCTGGGGGGAGGGGCCGCGGGGGCAGCAGCGGCGGGGAAAGGTAAAGGGAGGAAATAAGGGATAAGGAAAAAAGGGAAAATAGGCAGAAATAAGGCACAAAAGAGCAGAGATGCAGAAAAGTGCAGAAAGGTGAAAGATAAAAGAGGGTAGAAAAACGAGTGAAAATGAGTGAAAGGGCAGAGCGAGAGGTAGGGAAAATGAGCAGAAATAAGGCACAAAAGAGCAGAGATGCAGAAAAGTGCAGAAAGGTGAAAGATAATAAAGGGTAGAAAAACGAGTGAAAGATCAGAGTGAGAGGAAGGAGACAGAGGTCCACCGGACCACCAGGGATGAGGCGCAGGGAAACCTGCAGGTGGAGGAGGGCCTCGATCACCAACACTCGAGAGTGCAGGGGCAGAGGCAGGCCTCACTTAATGGTGGAGCTGCGAGGGTGGGAGAGCAATTTCACTGACAATGAGTCACTGACAATTTCACTGACAATGAGTAGTGAGATGAATTCAATTATATAAAAACAGAACATACCTTGAAATGTGCAGAGTTAATACCAATGTAAAGAAGTGCGAGGAAGATCTAAAAATAATATTATTTTGTACTCATAACAAGATGGCACTTAGCCTATATGAAACAAGTATGGGTAATGTTGTTAGCAGCACTTAGCCTCTATTGTGATCCTATACCAATGGGGTGAAGGTGAAATTGATGGTATGCTTTGATTTTTAGTCTGAAACAGCATAATCGATCGTATACTTAGATATCTTCCTCGTACAATGCAGGATGGGCACTTAGCCGAGAATATGGTAATTGCTACTTGCTATTTACATTTGAAAGTAGGTAAATAGAAGAAAGGGAAATGGAGTAATAAACATAGTAAAAAAGATACATAAAAATGATCTATACAATTAAATTGCAATGCACTATGGTGCAGTGTAGAATTATTATTATTATTATTATAATCTAAGTCCAAAGATGAAACGTAATCAAACATTAAGAGTTTTGTTCACTGTTGATGGACTAAAATTATGTGAATTTTTGAGTTTGATTATTTAAAGTTATAAGAATGTTTGTGAAATAGTTTATATAAACTACAAATCCCACAATGCCTAAAGGGCATAAAGTGGTAAAGACTATTTAAGGGAGGAACAGAGAAAGGACTCACTATACCATGAGCAAGACTTTTCTGGTTGAAACGCGTAGGTGGTGGTGATGGTGAAAGGTGTACTGAAGAAATAAAAGTTGCTTGAAAAAATCACCTTCTTGGAGTGCGGTAAAATTTGTTGGGAAAAATAGTAATTTCGAGGGTCTGTCCGCCCTTGACGCTGGCACCAGTTGTAAAGAGCGCACTACCAGTGGACAAAGTGGTGGATGATATATATATATATGTATATATATATATATATATACAAAAACCTCGCCACTACGATCTCCTCCAGGGAGAATAATGAGAGCAGACTCAAATATCGTGCTGGTAATTTATTGCTCACACCACTTCGCCATAACGCGTTTCTGCCGTTACCGGCCTTGATCACATGACAACGCTGGCACATTCATTTTTTTTTTAAATAATCTTTATTATCTTATTTGCCATACATTATCTACCCCCTTCCTGCCCCCCCACCCCTCTCAGCTATTTTGTGAAAACGGATTAGCAATACAAACTTCATTGGTGCAATAGTAAAAAAAGAAAAAAACTTCATCTGATGCAATTGTAACAAATAGCAAGCTCATGCAATAGCATCACCGTTATCTTCATCATTAGATCTAAAAACAATAAAATAAAACAGACAAGCAAGTTCCTATCCTGTCCCGTTGTACCTTCGCATCCACTTTGTCAAAGGATCCCATATTTTCAACCCCCTTTTGCATTTACTATGCCCTTTTCTTTTATATATAGCTACTTCTAAACTACATGTCGCCAATAATCGGGTCCGCCATTGTTGAAATGCCGGAGGGTTTGGATCCATCCACGCTGATGCGATACAGATCCTTAGGACGGCCATAGCCACAAAAATCAATCCCTGCATGTTCCCTGGTCGGCTTATTCCGGCCGTACCTAAGATTATCTCTTCAACTGAAATTTCTATTCTTGTATTTAGGATCTCCGATTAAAAGTCTGATATATCAGTGATTAACTTTTGCAATATGTTACATGATGCAAACATATGCACTATGTCTGCTTCGTACAATGCACATCGTGGACATACGGTCCCTTTGCCTGACCCCCACTTGGCTATCTTATTTGGTGTATAGTACAGCGAAAAACAAGTCTTATAATATTGCGCTTGTAATCTGGTAGACATTAAAAGGTACTGAGATAATTCATAAGAACAATAAAAGGTATCAGCCAGTTTAGCCTACCATTTCAAAAAGCATTTATCCATATCATTTGGCATAGCGGCATTCATGCATTCATAAACTTCGCCAATAGATCCTGTTCTGTTTTTAATTAAGATTTCTATGGTTTTAACTCTTTGAAATTTAGATCCTCCTCCTCCCTTTTTCCCCAGAAAATCCCTAACCTGGAGGAATTTAAAAAAATCTCTATGGTCTAAAATATAATAATTTTTTAATTCATCAAAAGACTTAAACCCTGAAGTTGAGTAAAACCAGCCAAGCTGTAAAATCCCCGCCCGTACCCATCTACCCATACATGAATCTCCAAAGATCTCCGGGAGGTTGTGATTATTAACTATCGGCGTATAAAAGGATAACCTACCAATGCCCAACATTTTACGTACATTATTCCATACTTTATGAATACTGAACAGAGTTTTAAAGCAAACTTACTTGAAATAGCTAGCATATAGTTGCCGCCATAGGCACCCTCTCGTTTCTTCACCCAAAATAAGTTCCTGTGGTGATGGAATCCTATCATTTGTCCTATTGTCTTCATTTGTCCTTAATAACTTCCGGCTATACCTTAATGTGGTAGCCCAATAATAAACTTTTAAATTGGGAAGGGCCCCTATCTTTTGGTAGGGTGATGAATCTCAATGCTCTACGTGGTCTCATATATCCCCATATAAACCTCGAGAACATACTCTCTATTGTCTTAAACCATTGAGGTGTAAACTCCAAACAGATTGTCCTAAAAAGTATAAAAACTTTGGTAAAGAAAGCATTTTCATCACATTGCATCTGCCCCCTATGGATAGATGCAGATTATTTAACCTTGCAAGATCTTTTTTCATATGTTGCATTAATGGTTCCAGATTATTGTTAACTAAGTTATCCAGTTTTGATGTTATACTCACACCCAAATATGTAGCTCTTTCCACAACCCGATTATCTCCCATCCTGATTTTTTGGTTAAGTATTATCTGTTTTTTATCTTGATTCAACGCATAGCTGGATACGTCTCCAAAGATTTTGGCCTCTTTTGCTATTATCTTTGTTGCGGTTTTAGGGTCGGATGTGACCAGAGCAATATCATCCGCATATGCCAAGGTTTTTGTGGGCCAATCCCGTGACCATATTGGCGGTATTAATGCATTGCTCTCAAGTCTGCGGATAAAAGGGTCGATATACACCGCGAATAGAAGGGGGGGAACACGGGCACCCCTGTCTTGTCCCTCTAGTAATAACAATTTTCTCTGATAATGTCCCATTAACCATCACTACGGCTGATGGTTCGATGTATAGCATTTGAACTGCCTTAATAAACTTCTCCCTAATGCCACTTCTTGACATGGCTGTCCATAGATATTTCCAGGAGACCCTATCAAAAGCTTTTTCAGCATCCAATAAAATAAGTGCCATAGGGTCTCCTGAAACATCAGTAATATCAAACAGAGTAATCACTCTTTGGACATGGTCAATGGTAGACCTCCCTGGAATAAACCCATGTTGACGATCAGATACCACTTTATGAATTACCATCGCAAGTTGGCTGGCTAGTAGTTTAGAATAAATCTTGGAATCGCCATTGATCAAGGTGATGGGACGATAGGACCCAAGTTCTGTAGGTGTCTTTTTTTTTTTTTTAAAAACCACAATCTTCACTAAATACCATGATCCCGGGGGTCGCCCCCGTGAAAAATATGTGTAAATAAATCACAGATTATTCCCTTTAGCTGCTGGGAGAATTTAGCGTAAAATTCTGCGGGTATACCGTCTGTACCAGCCGCTTTCCCTTTAGCTAAACTATTCATGGAGAGTAAAATTTCCTCCCATTGTGGTGGGGAATCCAGGCCATCCTGATCTTCTTCCTGTAATCTAACAGATGAAATTTGATCTAAATATTCCTCGATCCTATTCTGTACTTCCCCCTTATTAGCCTCATATAATTTTTGATAATACCTCTGGAATGCCTCTCTTATTGCTTTAGGATCAGTCTTATGCCCATATTCTGGATCCTTAATTTCCCGTATTAGATTAGCTGTATTTTGTTGTCTAGTAGGGACTGCCAAGTGATGACCAATCTGTTCGCTTAATTCATAAACTGTTTCTCTATGTGTTGTTGCCTTAACTATTGCTTTCTCCGTTAAAATATCTATAATAGCGGTTTTAGCAATAGCCACATGTCTTTGTTCAATTTCAATTGCCCGTCCCTCATATACAGCCCTTATCAGACCTTCCTCGGCTGCCCCCAAATTTCTCTGCAGTGCCGCCATTTTTTGTTTAGCCTCCTTGTTGAAATTTAGTGAAAATCGTAGTGTTTCCCCTCTAATCCCTGCCTTTAGGGCATCCCAAACAATCTCAATTGCTGCACTGCGCATATTATCCTCCACAAACCCTGGTATCCACTGAGTCATATGTCTACAGTATTCCTGCCCTCTCAAAGGTCCAGATTTTTACATTTGAGTTCACTGCTCCCATGTCTATATTTAAAACTAAGGGGCATATTATCAACGGCCAGCGATAATTATCGCTGGCCGTTCTCAGCGTGAGAATTGTTATCGCCGGCTACCGCAGATAATTATCGCCATGCTAGCGCTGTATTAACAACGCATAGCGCAATGGCGATAATTATTCCTGCGATAGCTTGTTTTCCATGGAACATCGCTGGTTTTCCAGCGATGTTCCATGGAAAACGGCGATAACCTTGCTGATACGACCCTGTGGTCGTATCAGCATAATCCACCTCCAATACAAAGTATAGGTAGTCAGCATTTTTGCAGACGTTAGTTTTGGTGAAAACCGCGGTTTTCGCCAAAACTAACGTCTGCAAAAATGCCTGGGCCTCCTTGTAAATATCGCGATGTGCACATCAGCGATATTTATAAGGATGTTCTGCCCAGTGACGCCCACTTTGCATCTCATTAGAGATGCAGAGGGAGGCGTCGGGTAAAAGGGTGCTAACATGCGCTAATGCATGTTATCACCCTCTTGTTAATAGGGCGAAAACATTATCTCCGCTTTTTTGGCTTTTAAAGCCAAAAAAGCGGAGATAAGGCCCTTGATAATATGCCCCTAAGGGATTATGGTCAGATAAGTCCCGCGGTAGCTTTTCAATTAAGCATTTTGAGCTCATAGTGTTAGAAACAAACACATAATCCAGTCTTGCATGTGTTAAGTGCGGATTAAAGAAAAAGGTGTAGCCTGGATCGCTCGGTTGCATCATTTGCCAGCAGTCTATTAAACCATGGGTCTGACATAGGTTTTTTAGGGCCTGAAACACTTTTGGTTTCCTCCTCGATATTTGTACCCAGGATCAAGTGACCAGTCCCAGGGTAAATTAATATTATAATCCCCACATACTATCAGTGGGAGGGGCCAGTGAGCAAGTTCATTGGAGATATAATCCAGTACACTGGGGTCATCACTTATGCTTCCATATATAGTACATAATGTCATTTTCTGATCATTGATATAACGACATTCTGTGATTGCCCACCGCCCATATTTATCCGATGATGTAAAAACTGTATCCCACTCCCTTTAGCCAAAATGGCCACCCCCTTAACCCTAGCTCCCTGTGTTGTAGCTGTGATCAATCTGTACCCTAGTGTTTTAAGCAGATGAAGTTGTGACCCCTCGATATGTGTCTCCTGAATACAGATAATATTAGCCCCTGACATTTGCAATCCCGCAGCCACTCTTTGTCTTTT
Source organism: Calotriton arnoldi (assembly GCA_963921515.1). Taxonomy (NCBI): domain Eukaryota; kingdom Metazoa; phylum Chordata; class Amphibia; order Caudata; family Salamandridae; genus Calotriton; species Calotriton arnoldi. The sequence goes on along the minus strand of CAWUFW010006916.1, from coordinate 1,008,935 downwards.
CTTTATGTCATTAAGGCCACATATATTGACAGTAAGAATTTTCAACCTAGCCATATTGGTTCTTGTCAATACCTTGATTTGTGTATTTCTCCTCTTGACCCATCGTCCACCTGACTCTCTGCCACTTTCTGCACTTATTGTTCCCTAAATCGCTAATCTGTATTGCACCCCTTATTCCTACCTTCTGTCTGAGATTCCCCCCAGCCCCCACCCCCTCTCCCCATTCCCTCCCCCCACCATACCTTAAGCAATCAGGCTCAATCCTGAGCCTGCGTGATAGTGTCTGAACTATTCTTCTCCCACTCTCCGCCTCCCACCCCCCGCCAGTGCTCAAATATAATTTTAACCTTGCATCCAAAACTAATGTAAGAAGAGAAAAAACACAAAAAGAAGTCCATAGGAGAAGAAGAAGAAAGAAAAACATAATATCGCAAGAGGGGGAAAATAGATGGGACATAGAAAAAATTTGGGATCTCCCAATTAAAAAAAAAAAAAATGTCCCAGTTTCAGCCGTCATCAATGCCTTCCATATTAAAGTCCAGGTTTATTATTTCTTGCTCCCGGCAGTCCCACCACTCCCGGCTGTGATCTCCTCTAATACCTTCTGTTCTTGTATTTCTGAGATGAAATTATAATTCCGACCTTGAAAAACAACTTTCAATTTGGCTGGATTTTGCAGAAAAACTGTAGCCCCTGCTTTTTGGAAAGGTGTTATAAGTTGCCTAAGCCGCCATCTCCTATCCACTGTGGCGTGCGCGAAATCTGGTTTCACGAAAAAATAGAAATTCTCAAAATTCCTTTTGGTATTAGTCCTGGCCAGATCATACACGGCTTGACGCAGCAGGAAGTTTTCAAAATAGATCAGTATAGCTCAGATACGACTGGCCATTCGAGGGGCGCTTGGAGATTGTTAAAGGGAATCTATGTACATGTTGGATTTCTCTGTCCCAATCCCACTGTACTAGTTCTGGTAAAGAGCTTTTCAGCATATTAATTGTGAACTTTCTTATATTGCTGTTCTCAGGTATACCTAGCAGCCTCAAGCTATTGCTTAGTTGGCGATTCTCTGCCTCCTCAAGCTTCCACATCACGTCTCTCAGTGTGCTCTCTTGAGATGTAGCCTGAGTTTTCAATGTTTCTACAGTATTCTCCAGCACCTCTGTGCGAGTCTCCACCATGCATATTCTTTCCGCTGTCTCTGTACATGTTTTCCCAATCTTTCGAACCGAGCCTTGTAGTTTTTTAGAAACAAGCCGTGCCTGTCGGCTTTCAATTTTGACCTCATCCTGAAATGATCTCAGGGATTGTAAAATCAATGAGAGAGAGGGCTCGGTAGACAACTCACTAGTTTTCCGTATGGTCCTTCCCTCTTGCAATTCTCTAGGGGTTCTCCCTTTTTCATTTATACCATCGGGGGTAGCAACTGGGTGGCTGAGTAATCCCAAACAAGTTCCTCCTCTTCCTCTCCAGGAATTCTCTTACGGTCTTTCATTTTTCCAGCTGATGACCGCTTAATTCTCCTTGGCGACCTCCTCCTCTCCCTTTGTGAGCTATTATTGCTTGTTGGGGAGTCCCCACCGTCATCATCACTGCTGGTTGTCAGATTGATGTCCGACTCACCCGATTCCTCAGTCAGGGAAAATAACTTTTCCAGGGAGTCGGGGAGAGGTATCCTGCCTCCTTAATCTTTTTCTGAGAATACCCCCCTGTAGCAGCACTGTATTCTATATTACGGGTCACATCCGGTGTTTTGCTATCCATCTCTGTTACTGTTACTGAATTGTTAGTACTTTCCTTGAGGGATCTATCATTATCAGTTTCCTTGGTAATACCATCTTTTGACTGGGTGCCTGTGGATGCCTCCAGAGTTTCTAAAACGGTATTTTCACAGTTTGAATCCCAAGAGGATCCCTGGGTATCCTCTCCCTCGCCCCGTGCCTCCGCTGACGTAACCTGTGATGAATTGCTTTGCATATTTTCTATGTCGCCTGTTTCCTCGCTATTAATTATGCTGCTTCGGTCTCCGTTTTCCCCTTGCACCCCCTTCTCCTTCTCTTTCTCGCTCGTGTCTAGGGGTAGAAACATGCTCGTAATGGAGGGCTGCTTTTTCCCCTGCTCCCCCGTGCATGGTCCTTTCTGGTTGGCACTTTTGTTATGCCCCTCAGCTTTTCCTCTGTCCAGCTTGCTCCCCTTACCAGTGCGAAGCTCTGGTTTCTTGGCTTCTGTCTTCGGGTCAATTTCTTCCCGTCGTGGTGGTGCCGGTGGCATATTCAAGCGCGTTTGCCTCGTCCTCCTCGCGATGCCATTGCCTCTGTAACTCGAGCTCCACTAGCGTCCCTGTAGCTAGGCAACCCGAGCCGCCGGCAGCCGTTGCAGTTTCTCAATCCGGAAACTGTAGTCAGCAGCAGCCGCGCCAGGGATTCCCAGCGCGCACAGCAGCCTTTGCCTTTCTTTTCGCTCCGTAGATCACCGAGTCTTAGGCTCTCCGTTAACAGCCTGCCAATGTCACCCGGTTGACAGATTCCCGTTCGCATAGTCTGCCTGAAGTCGGAGGGAGAGTCCAGCGAGGGTCAGAGCGAGGCGGGAGGTGAGTGGTGACGGTTTCACTCAGACGCGATCTTGCTTCTTAAGGCAGTCATCCTTCTTAAGGCAGTCATCCTAACGCTGGCACATTCAATCGCCATTTTTAAAGTGACAGTGTTCGTGATCCAGGTAAAGGAAATGGACAACATACTATATATATACATAATTGCACATTAAAATAAAAGTATAAATACCATTGTAAAACAACCATTTTGCATTAAAAATACTTATTATGGACATTTTCATGTGCAAATTAGCATTTAACGCAGACCTCAGAATTAATATTTGGCATTAATGCATTTGTATCATATTGTCTGGTGTCCCTTTCCCCACTTGGTTAACTAAAACTAAATAATTTATCAAACCTTCAGACTAATTGTCTGTCTCCCTACCCATACTAATGTGTATTTGCTCTTGCTAAATCATTGTTAGTAAGGAGTCTCCCCGAACATATGCAAATCAGTCTGACCCTGTGCCTCATGGGAACAGTCCAGCCCGAACTGCCAAGCCATGTCTTCCCTGGACCGGAAACAAGCATCCTGGGACCGGTTTCTGGCTTACAGCCGTCATCAGCCAGACTATCTTGAATCCAGTGGCAAAGTGAGCAAAGGACCCACGTCTGGGCATACCCTGCCAACTTAGAGCAAACATAGCAAACCAAAGGGGATGATGGATGGAGTGTTGAACATTGCAAGCACTCACCCCCAGTCAACTGATCTGGGTTTAATCCATCATCATTCTTTAGCTCACTCCGCCACCCCAGTTCAGACATGGCCATATGCAAATCAGTCTGACCCTGTGCCTCATGAGAACAGTCCAGCCCGAACTGCCAAGCCATGTCTTCCCTGGACCGGAAACAAGCATCCTGGGACCGGTTTCTGGCTTACAGCCGTCATCAGCCAGGCTATCTTGAATCCAGTGGCAAAGTGAACAAGGGACCCTCGTCTGGGCATACCCTGCCAACTTAGAGCAAACATAGCAAAACCTGGCTGGCTGGCTGATGAAGGCCGGTCCCAGGATGCTTGTTTCCGGTCCAGGGAGGACCTGGCCTGGCAGTTCGGTCTGGACTGTTCCCATGAGGCACAGGGTCAAGACTGATTTGCATATGGCTGGGTCCAAACTGGGGTGGCGTAGTGGGCAAAAGAACGATGGATTTAACCCAGATCTTTTGACTGGGGAGAATGTTTGCATTGTCAGCATTCCGTCGATCATTTGTTTGCTGTAACACTTTTCGCCCTAAGTGGGATGGGTATGCCCAGACGTGGGTCCCTTGCTCACTGTGCCACTGGATTCAAGCTAGCCTGGCTGAAGAAGGGTGACATACTCTGAAACCGGTCCCAGGATGCTTGTTTCCGGTCCAGGGAGGACCTGGCCTGGCAGTTCGGTCTGGACTGTTCCCATGGGGCACAGGGTCAAGACTGATTTGCATATGGCTGGGTCCAAACTGGGGAGGCGTAGTGGGAAAAAGAACGATGGATTTAACCCAGATCTTTTGACTGGAGGAGAATGTTTGCATTGTCAGCATTCCGTCCATCATTTGTTTGCTGTAACACTTTTCGCCCTAAGTGGGATGGGTATGCCCAGACGTGGGTCCCTTGCTCACTGTGCCACTGGATTCAAGCCAGACTGGCTGAAGAAGGGTGACATACCCTGAAACCGGTCCCAGGATGCTTGTTTCCGGTCCAGGGAGGACCTGGCCTGGCAGTTCGGTCTGGACTGTTCCCATGGGGCACAGGGTCAAGACTGATTTGCATATGGCTGGGTTCAAACTGGGGTGGCGTAGTGGGCAAAAGAATGATGGATTTAACCCAGATCTTTTGACTGGGGGAGAATGTTTGCATTGTCAGCATTCCGTCCATCATTTGTTTGCTGTAACACTTTTCGCCCTAAGTGGTATGGGTATGCCCAGACCTGGGTCCCTTGCTCACTGTGCCACTGGATTCAAGCTAGCCTGGCTGAAGAAGGGTGACATACCCTGAAACCGGTCCCAGGATGCTTGTTTCCGGTCCAGGGAGGACCTGGCCTGGCAGTTCGATCTGGACTGTTCCCATGGGGCACAGGGTCAAGACTGATTTGCATATGGCTGGGTCCAAACTGGGGTGGTGTAGTGGGAAAAAGAACGATGGATTTAACCCAGATCTTTTGACTGGGGGAGAATGTTTACATTGTCAGCATTCCGTCCATCATTTGTTTGCTGTAACACTTTTCGCCCTAAGTTGGATGGGTATGCCCAGACGTGGGTCCCTTGCTCACTGTGCCACTGAATTCAAGCTAGCCTGGCTGAAGAAGGGTGACATACCCTGAAACCAGTCCCAGGATGCTTGTTTCCGGTCCAGGGAGGACCTGGACTGGCAGTTCGGTCTGGACTGTTCCCATGGGGCACAGGGTCAAGACTGATTTGCATATGGCTGGGTCCAAACTGGGGTGGCGTAGTGGGCAAAAGAACGATGGATTTAACCCAGATCTTTTGACTGGGGGAGAATGTTTGCATTGTCAGCATTCCGTCCATCATTTGTTTGCTGTAACACAGCTATTTAGTAAGACACTAATTTAACTTTCCCTTTTGTATACATTTGTCGAAATAACTACATCAAAAATACATTTTCCTTCTTCACAGCAACTCCGAAGGTCGTAATGACATCAGTAGTCACAAATACATATGACAAAATGTAAAACAGATATTTAACCATATTTTGCACAAAATTTGGGTCTAGCTGTTTAGTGACACAATTGTTTAACTTTATTTTAACAACACATTTAACAAAAACAACAATTTCAAAAAATAACTTTCAACATCTGAATTCACGAATTGAGCATAACTACAAAACACCCATAAATCTACCCATTCTTACCCAAACTCAACAGGAATCAAAAACTGCTCCAAAACTGGTCCAATGCACACTCTGTGAAAAGATCCACTTTAGAGAGACGAATAAATAATATTCATGTGGGATGACATCCATGGTCTAGCATCTTAAAACCTAACATAGAAAACATCTCTAACTGGCAATCAAGTAGAGGGAAGCAGGAGGACCATCTTCATCAGTGGCACCAGCAACAACAATTCCCGGCCAGAAAGCCCCTTCAAAGGTGCAGACTACTGCAACAGATATGGCTTCAGAGTTTTCAAGAATAGCCACGTATTGCATGGACTGTAGTATTGTTATAACTGCTGGTGAGCAGTGTGTTACAGATATTCACAATGCTGCAAAAAATCATACAAGCTAATTTTTTTACCTTTTTATATCTTTTGCCCATTTCTCAGTGCCCATTTTTTAATTCTTCCTGTCCCAGTTGCCATTTTTGTTACCAATAAAAAGACCAAACACTTTTTAGAACTTTACAAAACCACAAAAAAGAAAATCAAAAACAAAACAGAAAATCCTGTCAACGGTTAATAAAGGAATGCCATTCGATAATACACTTTTCAACTAAAACAATAAGAAGAACATGCCCATTTATCTATCTTGAATGATCTTTAAGAGGGGTTCATAGTGAGCAGATTTGTGCAATGTGCAATATGCCATACGACATTGTCAAGGGGTACAAATAACAAATATTCTTGCATGACTACGTCCATGCTTTACCATCTAACAACATACCAAAGCAATAGTGTAAAAGCACCAAGAAAGCAACGCAAGGTTGAAGGACCCTCAACTTCAATAGCAGCCACAACAACACCAGTGCAGAGAGTCCATTCAGAGGTCCAATCTCAACTTCAAGATTTGGCACCACAGTCTTCCCGGATGGCATCATACTGCATGGATTGTGGAGTTGTAGTGAGTGCTGGAGAGCAGTCCATAATGGCCCTTCACAATGCTTTAAAGAATGATAAATGTTGTTTTTCTTTTTTATTTTGGGCCCTTCATAGTTTTTTTTACATTAGCAGGCATTTATTATCTTACAACATGGGTATCTAATATCTATGTGTTGTTCATTTTATTATCTTCTAATTTATTGTAATATTACTTACATATAACTAGCCTTTAAGACAAGTCAAAGTGTTCCTCTGCAAATAAATACACAGCTAACCTTTGCCAGTTATCATTATTTACTTTTTCCATTTTTAAATATAAGTCAACTGTCTGTGTTTAAATCTTCTGGTAAGTGCATCAATGACATATACAAATATACTCTGGTTTGTTAGACTACACTGTGTTAAATTTTGTAATCTCTTCTTTAAAGCTATCAACTGTAATATATGTGTCCTGATCTGCAACTCCTCCTCTTAATAACTCCTCATTTTCCCTAGAATCCTGCTCAGGACCAAAGAAACGAAACTGCACATCACCACAAACCTTTTCTTCATCTGGCACAGTACCATGCAAAAATGCTCTATTCATTTCTCCTAAACATAAAACAAGAGTTTCACATAGTACAGCCTCCTAGATAAAGTTTTCATTGTTGAGTGGTGTACAGCTAACATCTTGAAATGATAAAAGGTGCTTTGGCACACTTTGTTTGATAAATAAGCTAGTAGGTGTCTGACTCCGCCTTCCATGTACCTGTTCTCCAATAACTTGTTCTACATTTGTAGGTACCGTCACCTCTTTTGCTATACGAATGCCATTCCTCATTTCATAACATCGTCCTCTGTAATCAATAGCATGAACTAATCTATTATCCTGGACTCTGTACTAGAAGTATGTATGCATTCTCTACTAAAAACTGTACAAAAGTTACTTCTATTCAGTAATCTTTTTTCCCGGTTTTGTCTCCTCAAGTACAACACCATTTTGTCAAAAGCCTTAATTCTATTTATAATCAAAATAAAAACTTTCACCTTCAAAGCAAAGGCCTTATCAACTACTCTCTCAACTAGTTCTTTCTGTTTCACTGCATGTCTCCTTCTTCTATACTTCTTAATATTTCTCAGTAGATTCATAACTACTCTACTATGAAACATCCTAGCTCTGATTTCCTTAAACTGCCTCTATCTCCTGGTTAAGGTGTATACATATTTGTTACATTCTTTCCTGTTCTTGCTGTGTAGATTTTGTCCATTGTTATTATTTCTCATAGTTTGAATTTTATTTTCATTATTTCATAATCTTTGGAAATGTTCACATATATTTTGAAAACATGAGTTTGCCCTCTTACCAATAGCTCTTTTTTCGTTCACCACTTTTTCTTCATTTTGCCCCTTTTGAGTCTCAGATCTGCATAGATATTGTACTTGCTTCTGTTCCTTTTCCCTCTGAGCTTTTGTAGGCAATCTGTCTGTAATTATGCAGATAGTGTTCTGTTAAAAAAAACTATATTTTAATTTTTTTTCTAGCCAATGTACCAGCTAATTTACTACTGGCTTCCACATAATACAAAAATAGTTCTTAGGTTATGTTGCAGTTTTAAATCTACAAATCAAACTAACAACATACCTACAAGCATGTACTTCAATGTACAAATCCCAAACCAAAAGACAAAACTTAATTTATTACTTACCTTTTAATATTATAGCACCCTCTCCTACAACACAGCTGCACCATATCTCAGTTCTCACTCACACAGTAAAAGATCACTTTATGCTTTTTGTAGTAAATTTAAAAATAAGCATCATCCAAAGTGTAAAAGTACATATTGTCTCAATTAGTCTCAATGCTCTAAATCCGAAAACACAACATAACAGCTATTTCTTTGCCTCTCTACCACTGTGTCACTGGTAGATTTAGTGTTTCAGTACTTTTCTACTTAGATGTGTCAGATTTATATTTTGAGAAACACTGCATAAAAAAATCTGCACATTAATCTGTATCACAGCATATAGCTCTCTAATTCTTCCGAGTACATGCAAACAGTGTGTGACAGGTTACATATATAATTCACCAGATGGTACTAAAAGAGTATATATTCCTCACTAAAACTTGTAAATACATGTGCTTGTGGTTTAGTACAACAATACTCCCTGAATGATTGGATGAGTGCATAGATAGTGCCTACGTAATTCCAGCAGAATATAAGTAGTGCCTGCGTGATTCCCTGAGTATGTACAAACTACATCGGTGGTCCCATATCTGCATAGTTGGTGCCTGTGTATTCACATAAATATATTGTTACTATCTGGGTGATTGGATCAACGCATGGGTGTAGCCTGTGTAGTTCAATGAGTATATAATTAGTGCCTGTGTGATCGGTAGAGTGCATGTGTAGTGTCTGGGTGATTGAATAAGTCTAGATATCACACTTGATACATAATTGCATACATGGCTCTCTAAGAGTATACATTGCTCTGGTACTCAGCGTCCACATGCATCAATAAGTTTCTAAAACTGAAAACAAAAATTCTCACCTATAGAAAGCACAAAACCTTTTCCTAATGGCATACCTACATCATTTCACAAATATTTCTTGTGTCTTTAAAACATATATTCAGAATTTCTCAAAGAAAAGTTATATGCCAATTGAAGCTAGCGGACAACCTCTCAAAAGACATTCTTCACTATTACCCCTCCCCAATTTTAAACAGAGCATGTTGAAATAAATGCCCACCCTCAATATACACATGAAATTTTCAACAGCCTTGAAGAACATAGATCGCCATGTAAACATATATGTGATGTTATAAAAGATATACACCTTCAGGCCATCTTTCCAATAATATAAAAATATATAGTTCTCTGCATCTTTAAGTAAACTCAACAGCCTCATCGTACATATAACTATCTGCAACCAGAAAAACCATATCTCACCATCTAAACATATGTAAACCAACCATATAAGTTAAAAACCACATTGACAAACACTTCCTAATACATACCTAACAAGTATTACTACTTTATAATTTATATACAGCACAGCACATTTTCATATGTTTTATTCATGACTACAGTACTCCTGTTTAATAATGTGACTAAAACTACCACAACTCCCAGAATGCAAATAATATAGATGTAGCTATTCTGCACATAATGCTTAGACATTTAAAACATGGTCATTGTTAAAGGCATTGCTCATGATAATTTTCAACAGTACTAACATCTTAAACACATACCCTCTGCCAGATATAGTTCATCAGCTATTTTTGTTCACATCACTGTGATAGTCTTTTTAATTAAACTGCCATATACATCTTCATTTCTAATGTAAATTTTTTATATAATTAAAAAGTTATGTACATACCAGTGAATTGAGTTCGCAGATTATATTGTTGTTTTAGATCTTTCTGGATAGTTTTGACACTGTTAAGAATTGTAAAACCTAAGCACAAGAATAGTACACCACTCTCAAAGAAAGCAACTCTAAAATGGCAAACTCTTCAACTTTCCACTCTATCATCATGAGAAAGGCAGCAAATGAAATAATGTCTTTCATTTTAGACTACTGCATCTCCACTTGTGAATGGTTAGTATCTGTTAACCCTATACCTCTCGTTCAAAATGAGGTTCCTTTCGGTGCGTTTTCATGATGTTTTTGCGATGATCGTGGAGAAATCACAAAAATAGGGAGTTCAAACCTATAGCTAGCTTCATTTAAAAAAAAATTAAATACTGAACAACAGTTTATTACATAGTCCTGAGTTAGAAATTAAAGCTTGCAATTACTTAAATTGTGTCATCACTCCTCAGCTTTTTAAAAAATGTTCTGTATCTTTAACACCCAATACACTCTTAGCTCAGTGTACCTAGCAACCCAGTGGAACCAGTCGGTCACAAGTTCACAGCACATTCTAGCAGGAACATGCTACTTTCAAATAAGATACAGCAGATGTGCTTTACTCCACAGATTCAAAAGCATATCCATGTGTGTGTTACATTTCTTTTTTTAAACAACAGTCAATAATATGACTTTTTGCTAAGGCATCCAACACGCTACCTGATTGTGTTCACTTTCATGCTGACAGCATCCAATAAAATATATCTTTTTTTTTTTTAAACACCTCCATTTTAGCGGTTTTTTGTTTGGAAAACTACCTCATTCAGCTCCAGCATTCTCCTGACTACTATTGCTCCTTCACTTCAAAACGCTTAGAGTATGGATTGTGGGCCACAGCTATATCTATTGGGCTAAGGAGGCTGCAAACAAAAGAGGTATTGACAGGGACTTGGGTTTGCCTAATGTGCAGTTTACTAGGTTTGGCCAGAGAGGGTTAAAGTTTCATCAGTTGCTGGCTTAGGTCAAATCCATTGTGGATTCCCAAGCTCCTCATCTCATGATTGTGCACTGTGGTGGCAATGACCTAGGCACATTGACTGGGGTAGGGCTGGAAATCCTAATGAAAGAAACCTTTGCAAGACTAATGTCGCTTTTCCCTCACACTGTCTTGGTATACTCTAATATATGCCAAAGTCAGAAATGGAAGTGGTCAAATCAATTCAGTCCATAGATTGACAAAGCCAGGAAACATGTTAATAAAACAGTTTCTGCGTCTCTCAGAGACCATCGCATGGGTGTAAATATAACAACAATCTGCGTTTTGACATGCATGGAATTTATAGAAATGATGGAGTGCACTTTACAGATGAAGTAACATGAAACTCTGCATCCGGTCTTAGGTGTAGCAGCCATATATATATCTCAAAGTCATTTAAACAGGGGGTCCTAGGGAAAAATATTTAAAGACCAAACGGAGTTTTATCCCCAATCTAGACTATTAATAACACAAGAAAAACCGTTGGTCTATAAAGACTAGGCATACACAGCAACAGACCAGTCTTAATTGATCTAAAGGAGTCCTCTTAAAGAGGAAAAAGTCCCATCACCCACCGAAGTGGCATGCTTCATCATTTGGGATCTCCTTTAAGTAGCAAAACTTAGTCCAACTAAGTGCTACTACCTTCTCAACAGAGGAAGGGAGACTGAACCAGGATCCCAAAATGTAGAGCCCAAAATGTTTAAAAGGTGATGGTTTGCAGTGCATATAAGTGTGAAAAGTGATTATAAAATTGGCTATCAGGACACAAACAATTTTAATAAATGCTATCCTGGTGTCAAGAGTAAAACAGTGCATATGCAGTTTTTAACAAATAACTGCAAAAGTCCAAAGAAATGATAGGTCTACATGTTTCAGCCTATAGATCAACTCTGACCCAGGCTTTCATCAGGACCTAAAGATGGAGTCGCTACTGCAAATAGTGTACTTAGTGAAAAATCAAATAATATCTCAATAAAAAATGTGGTTGGTCCGATACAACCTACATTCACCTGTGATGTCAATACTTGGCCAACAGTCACAGGAGTATTGGACACAATCCTGAAAGAAAGAGATACATCTTAAAAACCATTCACTAGACTGTTGCTGTCATGCTCAATAATGCATTATCTAAATTTTATCTGGTACTATTAAATGTATCGTATGCCTCTACATATATATAATCAACAAATATTTTTTTTAAATTTTGTAATTCTGCTTACCCGTCTTTATGCGGGTGCACTCCTCACCTCACCTGGCATCCGCTCAGGAAGTGAGGCACCGCTCTGTTTTGAAGGTAAAAACATAGAACCACACTCAAAATCAAAGTTTTCTGAATATGGCTACCTTGCCTACTAAAATCTACCACCTCTCAAAGTGACCAAAGCTGAATTATAAAAATATAATGATATCAAGAGATTCGTGCGCCATTCTGGCGTCCTAAAAACTGCTGAACGTCCTATAAGGAATGGATCAATATTGGTTGAATAGGGCAGCACAAAACAAGACCCATTCCAACTTGCTTGTATTTTCCCTCAAAAAAGAAGTATACAACCATCTTTAGGTGAATCCTCATGGATCAACATACTGATTTAAGAGGTCTGCCACATTTCGTTCGTGAATATAAGTCACTTATTCAAAAACTAATTTGATGACTCAGTCGACAACTCGGTCAAACTCTCTGGCATATAAGCACCTGGACATAGTCAATCGTAAGGACAGGGGTTTGGACACTCGCAACCCCTCGAAGTAACTGCCCTCACTCAACTGTTGTCATTAACCCGGTATACAGGCTTCCTTCCATTCAAACCTTACTTGTCCGTCGGTACCCCTGGCCGGACATGAGCTGGAAGGGGAGGTATCCGGCGGACGGAAATATAGGTCTTAAATAGAAAGCGGCAAAGAACCGCCTCCGATGTTGATCACGTCCGCGTTAGCGTCAACACCGGAAATCGTCATCAGTGTGTGCACGGCACATCGGAAATACGTCATTCCGTAGGCCGAACACACCTATGCGAATTCTGGGAGATGTAGTTTGAGCTGCAATCCGAAGTTTACAAATGTCTATTACAAACCCATCTTGTGTATTTTGTACCCATGTACATCGCTTATTGAAGGGAAGGAAAAACGAGTCATTAGTGGAAATGTCTCTCTGGTAGAAATATGATTACAGACCAAGGCCGATATCGACCTCAGAAAAGAGTTGTAAAACATTGTAAAACATATATTCATAATTCATCCCTCGTAAAGAAGGAACAGTTCTAATGTGCAACCCAATCTTACTTGGGATACTCCACCTAGATGTAGACATGAGTTTGTTAATCTTGGAATTGAACAAGTTTAGGATGGAATGATGTCCAAAACTAGTGAACTCTATGTGATCTATACCTGATCTTAATGTCTACAAGGTATGAAGAATTAAATACTCACAGTAGGCAGAAGAATAAACACTATAGTGTGACCCAAGGTATCTCATCATTTAACCCCTGACTGTCACTCTTAAGTTTAAAAATCCATTTTTGTTCTTTAACAAACAGGAACCTAGTGATATCACTCACATGAGATGGGATAAATGGTTGCTCAAGCACCGTCCATCTTAATTCCTCTGCCTTGTGTTGATGTGTGAGGAAGTGATTCGTCAATCTGGTTGCCTGTTTGTTGCACCTAATGGTGCTCTTATGTTCATTTATTCGCAGTTTGACTTTCCGTGTAGTCATTCCTACGTACCGAAGGGAGCACGGACATGTAATCAAATAGATTACTCTTTCAGTGTTACAATTAGTATGTTTTTTGAGAACCCAAGGTCTCTCAGTCCCAATATCAACTGTCTTTGTCAGTTGTGTTTGAGGGCAAGCTGTGCAGGAACCGCAGGGAAAATGCCCTTGTACAGCGGGCATATCCCATAGGGTACTCACAGCACCGGGTGTTTTGCTCTTGGGTCTAGTATGTACTAAACTGTCCCGGAGATTTGTACCCCTTTTGAATGAAAAAGTGGAGCTGGAATGATTTCTTGTCCTACATTCAGGAGCCGCCAATGTTTCCGCACACTTTTCTGCACCCCATTCGAGAGTGTGCTAAAAGTGTTGACAAATGTTAGCCTCGACAATGGTGGTTTCTTAACCGATGGTTCCAGTAGGGCATCTCGATTGTTGTTGGAAGCTCTTTTCCAAGCCTGCTTAACCAACCTTGTCGGATAGTGTCGATCTTTCAATTGTTCAGATAGGGCCTTCGCATGGTGACAGAAATTAGCACTGTCTGAACAGTTCCTTCGTATCCGTAAGAACTGTCGTCTATATATCTTTTCCACAGCAAAATCGGCTCGCGGAAAGGATTGCTGGGGTACAGTACACATTCTTGCTCGAAAAGGTGAACATAGAGATTCGCCAGACTTGGCGCAAAAACGCTGCCCATGGATGTTCCAGAGGTTTGAAGATATAAAGTATCTTCGAACTTAAAAAAATATAGACGACATTTTTGTTGTCTGGCGTGGGACAGCAGCTATGATCTTAGAGTTCCATGCTTGGCTCAATACACGAAATAACTTTTTGAAATTTACTGTGGAGTATAGCAAAGTGAGCTTGCCCTTTCTTGACATTCTGATTAGTCCATCACACGGCAGGTTGGGCAGTGAATTATATAAGAAACCGATGGCGAAAAATTCCTTACTTACCTTTGATAGTCATCACCCAAAGGCTCTTCGTGAAAATTTACCAGTAGGACAGTTCCTACGGATACGAAGGAACTGTTCAGACAGTGCTAATTTCTGTCACCATGCGAAGGCCCTATCTGAACAATTGAAAGATCGACACTATCCGACAAGGTTGGTTAAGCAGGCTTGGAAAAGAGCTTCCAACAACAATCGAGATGCCCTACTGGAACCATCGGTTAAGAAACCACCATTGTCGAGGCTAACATTTGTCAACACTTTTAGCACACTCTCGAATGGGGTGCAGAAAAGTGTGCGGAAACATTGGCGGCTCCTGAATGTAGGACAAGAAATCATTCCAGCTCCACTTTTTTCATTCAAAAGGGGTACAAATCTCCGGGACAGTTTAGTACATACTAGACCCAAGAGCAAAACACCCGGTGCTGTGAGTACCCTATGGGATATGCCCACTGTACAAGGGCATTTTCCCTGCGGTTCCTGCACAGCTTGCCCTCAAACACAACTGACAAAGACAGTTGATATTGGTACTGAGAGACCTTGGGTTCTCAAAAAACATACTAATTGTAACACTGAAAGAGTAATCTATTTGATTACATGTCCGTGCTCCCTTCGGTACGTAGGAATGACTACACGGAAAGTCAAACTGCGAATAAATGAACATAAGAGCACCATTAGGTGCAACAAACAGGCAACCAGATTGACGAATCACTTCCTCACACATCAACACAAGGCAGAGGAATTAAGATGGACGGTGCTTGAGCAACCATTTATCCCATCTCATGTGAGTGATATCACTAGGTTCCTGTTTGTTAAAGAACAAAAATGGATTTTTGAACTTAAGAGTGACAGTCAGGGGTTAAATGATGAGATACCTTGGGTCACACTATAGTGTTTATTCTTCTGCCTACTGTGAGTATTTAATTCTTCATACCTTGTAGACATTAAGATCAGGTATAGATCACATAGAGTTCACTAGTTTTGGACATCATTCCATCCTAAACTTGTTCAATTCCAAGATTAACAAACTCATGTCTACATCTAGGTGGAGTATCCCAAGTAAGATTGGGTTGCACATTAGAACTGTTCCTTCTTTACGAGGGATGAATTATGAATATATGTTTTACAATGTTTTACAACTCTTTTCTGAGGTCGATATCGGCCTTGGTCTGTAATCATATTTCTACCAGAGAGACATTTCCACTAATGACTCGTTTTTCCTTCCCTTCAATAAGCGATGTACATGGGTACAAAATACACAAGATGGGTTTGTAATAGACATTTGTAAACTTCGGATTGCAGCTCAAACTACATCTCCCAGAATTCGCATAGGTGTGTTCGGCCTACGGAATGACGTATTTCCGATGTGCCGTGCACACACTGATGACGATTTCCGGTGTTGACGCTAACGCGAACGTGATCAACATCGGAGGCGGTTCTTTGCCGCTTTCTATTTAAGACCTATATTTCCGTCCGCCGGATACCTCCCCTTCCAGCTCATGTCCGGCCAGGGGTACCGATGGACAGGTAAGGTTTGAATGGAAGGAAGCCTGTATACCGGGTTAATGACAACAGTTGAGTGAGGGCAGTTACTTCGAGGGGTTGCGAGTGTCCAAACCCCTGTCCTTACGATTGACTATGTCCAGGTGCTTATATGCCAGAGAGTTTGACCGAGTTGTCGACTGAGTCATCAAATTAGTTTTTGAATAAGTGACTTATATTCACGAACGAAATGTGGCAGACCTCTTAAATCAGTATGTTGATCCATGAGGATTCACCTAAAGATGGTTGTATACTTCTTTTGAGGGAAAATACAAGCAAGTTGGAATGGGTCTTGTTTTGTGCTGCCCTATTCAACCAATATTGATCCATTCCTTATAGGACGTTCAGCAGTTTTTAGGACGCCAGAATGGCGCACGAATCTCTTGATATCATTATATTTTTATAATTCAGCTTTGGTCACTTTGAGAGGTGGTAGATTTTAGTAGGCAAGGTAGCCATATTCAGAAAACTTTGATTTTGAGTGTGGTTCTATGTTTTTACCTTCAAAACAGAGCGGTGCCTCACTTCCTGAGCGGATGCCAGGTGAGGTGAGGAGTGCACCCGCATAAAGACGGGTAAGCAGAATTACAAAATTTAAAAAATATTTGTTGATTATATATATGTAGAGGCATACGATACATTTATTAGTACCAGATAAAATTTAGATAATGCATTATTGAGCATGACAGCAACAGTCTAGTGAATGGTCTTTAAGATGTATCTCTTTCTTTCAGGATTGTGTCCAATACTCCTGTGACTGTTGGCCAAGTATTGACATCACAGGTGAATGTAGGTTGTATCGGACCAACCACATTTTTTATTGAGATATTATTTGATTTTTCACTAAGTACACTATTTGCAGTAGCGACTCCATCTTTAGGTCCTGATGAAAGCCTGGGTCAGAGTTGATCTATAGGCTGAAACATGTAGACCTATCATTTCTTTGGACTTTTGCAGTTATTTGTTAAAAACTGCATATGCACTGTTTTACTCTTGACACCAGGATAGCATTCATTAAAATTGTTTGTGTCCTGATAGCCAATGTTATAATCACTTTTCACACTTATATGCACTGCAAACCATCACCTTTTAAACATTTTGGGCTCTACATTTTGGGATCCTGGTTCACTCTCCCTTCCTCTGTTGAGAAGGTAGTAGCACTTAGTTGGACTAAGTTTTGCTACTTAAAGGAGATCCCAAATGATGAAGCATGCCACTTCGGTGGGTGATGGGACTTTTTCCTCTTTAAGAGGACTCCTTTAGATCAATTAAGACTGGTCTGTTGCTGTGTATGCCTAGTCTTTATAGACCAACGGTTTTTCTTGTGTTATTAGTAGCAGCCATATACACACAACCAACGCAACGGTTCTTGTCAGAGCCACCCTAGTACCCGAAATATTGTGAAGCTTTTTTCTAAAGGTTTTTTTCTGTTTTTGACAATTTTTGTGACAATGTCACGATTCCCACGGATATGTTGCAAAAACGGAAAAAAGCAGACATTCAATGACCACAAGCACATCCAAAAATAATATGTAAAAAAATCTATTCTGAACATTGCACTACACATATTACTATATACATACTTCTTTCAAACCATGTTTAAACACATATTTTTGTGCTGTTTCTTTAAAAAACATCTCTCAGACCTATTTTCCATTTCCTCGGTTATTTGGGGCATCATGACGTCGCCGTTAACCGTGACGACCGCTCCGTTTCCATAAAGTGAAAACACTTATATGTACACATATTACAGTATTTTACACACTAGGGGTTTATTACTGTACACTTCAAACTCATGTTTTACTAGTACAACCATCTCAAAAACCTATTTTCCGTTTTGGCGGTAAGGCCTGAGATCGCAATGACATTTGTTGGAGAGTGGTTTTACCACCCAACTCACCGTACAAATGTGCTATCTAAAAATAATAAGACACACGTGTGAAATGCAGGAACTGAGGCAGAGTGGCACCATTTATTGAGAGAACAATTTAAACAATAAATGTCAAAAGCACATTATTAATCAAAAATAGCATCGTGCAATCTAGTAGATAATAAGTGTCAGAGACACATCTTAGACGGAGCACTAAACCATGCAATGTAATAACTTTAAAATCACGGCAATGCAAGGAAAGAAGAGGAAGAGAGAGAAAGTTTCAAAGTAAAATGAGCATCACAACCTCGATAGGGAATGCTTAAAATAAAACGGTTAACCGGGAGCACCAACGGCGTGCTAGACACTCCAGAAGGTGGTCAACAAATGGACTGAAGAGCAGATATTTTATACTCTTTTAATAAAGAACTATTGACCACAGAATCAAAACATTGGCAGGTGCTTTTGACCGCAGACCTTTGGCCACTTCTTGGCAATATTAAGAAGGCAGAAGTGGCACTATGGTACAAAAGTTTACTAAAAGGTCAATTGATGTTTTAACAGTAAATCATAATGAAATTGAACATTTATCGAAAATGATTTGCGTCACTTCTCAGAAACTTTTTAAGAAAGCAGAACTTTACAAAAGGTTATAGGTCATCTTCCCATGCCAAGTTGCCGTCATAATTTCAAAAGCTAGCAGAAAACCTCAGATGTGAAGCAATGAAATCTTCCAGCTAGCCCCCACCTGATTCTTACCCCATCGTGTTCCTCTAACTAACGGATGTTTCATATTTGTGCTATATCACCATGATGTGCAGAACAGAAGTGCACATCGAGGCAGTGGGGGCTTGGGGACTTGTTTACCAAAAAGACAGTGGCTGAGTTCATAGACTTGCAAGAGAAATATCTGTAGTCTGATTAGGGAGGCAGAAGGCCTACCGTCTTCAGTGAATGTTGGGGGGCAGTATGGGCAATTTAACAAACCCCTACATGTTGGCTGGCAGAGCAATTTAAGACCCTCATGTCTCAGATGTGGGACAGAAATGGCTAAGGCATTATATGGTAAAACTAGACCCTGCGTTGTTTCCCTCCTCTTGTTCATTTTTGTACAAAACTCTCACAGCATACTTGGCAGGCCCTTCTTGTTGGGGCATCCAAGGCGTGACATTAACGTAGGAGCATTGTGTATCCTGCTGTGTTCTTAATCCTACATATTCTCCTTCGGGCATGTCGGTGAGGGATGTATAAGGTGTTGGCGTTGGTGATGGCGTACCTACATTGGGAACCTCTCTTGTTTGGAATCTACTCGGTGGAACTTGGGGGCTAGAGATCTGGCTCTGGGTAATAGTGACAGGCTGCAGTGAATGCGGCCTTGATGCTGTTAGCTCGACAACTACTAACAGTGCTATGATATCCCCATTCCCTGCTCCACTGTCCTTATGCATGGTCTTTCTGTATGTTCCTGTTCCTGCATAATTCATACCTACTACTTTATTACCGACATTTTTTACACAATGACATATTATCTGTACGACACAACAAAGGAGCAACAGCACACAGCAAACTGGTACTAGGATTTTTAGGAGGGCAGACATGCATGAAGGCCTCCAGCTAAAGTCAAACCAGTCCTTGGCTATGTCTGCCCTGGCACCTCCTTCATCAACCATTTTCTTCCCTATATTGTTTAAGTCCTTGATGGCCTTTGTGAGCGATCCATTATCTGCGTCATTTGCAGACACGAACGTGCAGCAGGAGCTCCTGATCTTGCGACATGCTCCACCCTCCATGGCCGTTAACATGTCCAAGACATACCGGTGCTGTAGAACCATAAGCTGCAGGGGGCGTAGTTCTTCCTTGATAGTGTTCAGCCCATCCCTGGTACTGTTGAGGGCCCGCATGACTTCGTAGCGGGTCACCTCGAGTTAGCATGCATTCGCTTTGATCTGGAACATTGGGATGAGGCTGCCGAAGAAGAGCTGCGGTCGTTAAAGAACCGGAATTCCTGCGGTATGTCATCAAAGGCTGTGTTGGCGAAGTACTGTGCATACTGTCGATGTCGGTGGAGCAGAGTGACAGAGCTCATGATTGGATGGGCATGGATGTGGGAGATATTAGCTGCCGGAATGACCAGGTGAACTTCGTGCATGGTCACCAAGGTACAAAGTCCATTCCATCGAGGAGGCAGTTGGAGATAGAGGCGTTCTCTGCAAGCCCAGTAGAGGTCCATTAGACTAGAGGTGCAATATTGCATGTCCAAATTGAAAATGATGCTGTTGCATCCTGAGTTGCGGCCCACAGGTACAGTGCCATTTCCTAGAAAACAGAGAAGAGGTGACTTTAGTTTTTTTTTTTTTTTTTTAAATACATTTTTATTGACAATGCAATAGCAATTAGGAAATTCACAAAATTATACCTTTTATACAGCATATTAAAGACAACAAACAAAGAGAAGAAAAAAAAGAAAAAGGTGACAACAGAAGGAAAGTAAACACTATTGCATTGCGCATTTTCAAATTTTGAGCCCTCCCCCACCCCTTAACTACCCTGCCCACCCCCTGATGGTTGGTCAGTCTCTTACGTCTCCCCATATTAGTTTTCATGTTTCACCAAGGACTATTAGTTACTCATTCTTTATTTGCAAGCCATTTAGTCATGGGTGCCCAGATTTCAAGCCCTTTTCACTGAGAACGTGGTCCCCTCCTTGTGTAAATAGCTTTCTCTAAATTATAATTAGAAATTAGCCGAGTAAGCCATTGCTGAAAGCCCGGTGGTTTGGGGTCCAGCCAAGCAGAGGCCAGGCAGAGGCAATATACTGCCATGCCGATAAACACTAATCTTTCACCCGGAATCCCCTGCAGGTCATGGTCTACCCCAAGACCAATAAGTGTTGGAGAGAGGGAGCAGGTAATCCCCAAATCTACATTATAGAATCTGGAAATTTCATTTTTAGATTATCCAAAACCTTGCATGTATCAAAGATATGGCTAAGGTCAGCCTGATATAGATCACAGCGCGGCAGGCGGTTCCTTTCCCTGTACCCCATTTAGCAATCTTTTTCGGGGTATAGTATAAAGAAAAACATGATTTATAATACTGCGCCTGTAACCTGGCAGGAACTAAAGTATTCTGAGCTAAATTAATTGAGTGGAAGAATAGTTCCTCAGTAACACCGATTTCTGCCTTCCATTTTGTCGCTCGGTCATCCAAATCGTCTACCATCAAAGAATTAAACATATTATATACAAGACCAATAGATAAATCTCTATTTTTTCTAAATTTATCCATAATGTCGATGTTTAAAAACCCATTCGGTCCACCCAGTTTTTTTGACAAAAAGTCTAATTTGTAAAAATTTAAAGAAATCTCTATTCTCCAACCCAAATCGCTCTCTTAAGTTTTCAAATGTTACCAGCCCATTTACGGAAAAAAGATCGCCTAGTTTGTTCATGCCTGTCTCTCTCCATCTTTCTGTGATAGGGCCTTTAAAAATCTCCGGCAGCATAGGATTATTACATAGTGGTGTGTAATAATTCAGGCGACCAAGCCCAATCAGCTTCAGCATACATTTCATAACCTTGTACCCGCCTTGTAATGTCTTAAACCGCACTTTCTTGTAGTGGTTATCGTACATATGTCGCCATACCCATCCCCAAGCCTCTGTCCCCATTATGAGTTCAAGTGGTGATGGTATCTCCTCATTCCTAACTACGCTTGGTTTTTCTTGAATCAGAGTTAAATTATTCAATATCATAGTGGCCCAATAGTATAGTTTGAAGTTTGGGAGGGCCAACCCTCCCCTTTCTTTTGATAGCGAAAGGTATTTAAAAGCTCTTCTGGGTCTGGCATACCCCCAAATAAATCTTGAAAATAAATCTTCAATTTTTTTAATTCACTTGCCATCAAATTCTAAGGGGATCGCCCGCAGGAGGTACAGGAATTTTGGGAAGAACAACATTTTAATGCAATTACACCTCCCAATTATAGATAAATGTAGATTATGTAATCTAGCTGACTTTAGTTTGAATGCTATTTTAGGTTTGGACATTTTCTCCCCACCTCGGTGTACCTTCCACCCTCCTGGGACCAAATCTGCTCACACTCATCCTCAACCTCCCAGTCAATCCCGTCTTCATAATCTGAGTCTATCCAAGGGGGCCCTAGGGATGCTGCTCTGCACACCACGTAGCCGGGATCGTTCCACTTGCCAAGGACATAAACTTGTGCCCTTAGGCGGAGTACAGTCCTATTTTGACATGGGCATGGTTTGCCGTGGGGTATGGATATATCATCGCATACTGCTAAAGGTGATGATACTGCGATATATCCATGCTTCCTAATGTGAAGTGCCCTAAAGTCCATGTTAGGAAGTCCTATTTTATACATGTTCCTTATCTCCTCCTTGAGATCGGCTGTGTCAGAGATAAACTTGTGTGTAATGGGGGCGAAGTCCCATACTGTGATATTCACAGTCACAGTGGAAATGTCAGCCTTAATGATCTGGACTTGTCCTTGTATGTGACAGAGGAACAGGTGTAAAAGGCACTTGGCAGTGCGTGGTGGTACTTCTCTAGGGAAAATCAATCTATCTGCGCCTATCGCATGGGGGATGTATGAGCACACGTAACATGATTCATTCATTTTCTGTCTCCCAACCATGGCCATTTCATTGTACCTTCTATTGTCTAGTAGGGAATTATGGACCCCATGCTCCCCTGTTGACTCGTCATTACTGTGGTGTGGCTGGAGAGACTTAACGATGGACATGTGGAAGTCACGATGCCAGTCTGCTGGCGCATTTCTCAGGTGTGGCTGAAGGGACTTAACGATGGACATGTGGAAGTCATGATGCCAGTCTGCTGGGGCATTTCTGCGTCGGCGGGACAATAGTGGGGGACGCAATGTGATATCAAGGGTACTGTCCCATTCTGTATAATTTTAAATGGGGGAAGGAGATGGGGATGCGGGGTGCTCATAGGTATTTGGGATGCTGATGGTGCTGGCAGAGGAATTTGAATCTGTGGTGCTACTACGGTGGCAGTTTTCAGTACATGTGCTAGCAGGTAGATGGGGAGGTGAGATGTGGTGCACAGTGGTGTTGGCAACTTCAATATTTTGACCAATACAAGCTTTTTTATCAATACAATGAGAAATAACAGCGAACCAGTTCAGTATTCCTAGTGCCACTCCGACAATAATGTAAAATATTAAAATGTATGTACATAACTTTGCATAGGACACTTCTGTGCGGCTGGTGGTGCGGCTGCGTCTGAATCCATAAACGACCAAGAGATCACCGTCTTCTTCTTCTTGGACAGTCAATGGAAACACGGTGCCTTCCTCTTGTTCATCTCTTAGTTCTGGGGTGGTGCAGGGTCGACCCTGATGTCTGTCTGATGTATCCATGCTTTCCTCTCGGCAATGCAGACAGCTGTTGGTGAAGAGTCTATGACTTAAAAAGGTCCTTCAAATTTGGGGTCCTTCCACCGTCTGACAGCTTTTCGGACAAAGATCTGTGTTCTGAGACGGATTGGTGGGAGCTCAGGAGGGATGGGGACCTTCTCCTTCCGCTTCGATACTTGGGTTGAAAGGAACTATGCAGCGCGTGTTAGTGCACACAGGTATTCGTACATTTCAGCTTTCACAATTTCAGAAGAACTTTCAGTATCAGTTTTTGGTCTGGTGGAGGGAACTGACATATTTATTGATCGGCCAGTGACAAGCTGGTGGGGTGTTAGGTGGTGATCAGAACTTGGAGAATTCCTGAGTGCAAACAGAGCAATTGTTAGGCAATAGAGCCATTTCTTCCCAATTGTGGCACTTAATTTGCTTATTTTATTTTTGAGCAGGCCATTAAGGCGCTCACAAATGCCATTGCTTTGTGGGTGATATGCTGATGTTAATTTATGTTGTTGTTGATGTTTGTTGTTAGAAAGTAAAAAATGGCGTTTGAAAAATGGCTGCCATTGTCAGACCGGATCGCGTCTGGCAAACCCCAGCGTGAGTTGACCTCTCGGAGCAAGAAGTTGGCTGCTGCTTTGGCATCACAGTGGACACCTGGTCCAGCTTCGATCCACCATGAGAATGGGCAAACCACTACAATGAGGTATCGATAGTTTTGACATCTGTTAATCATGTCGACATAGTCAATGTGGAGTTCTTTAAAGGGGCCTTTCGGTCTTGGAATTGTGGAGGCAGCAGTTTTCATAGTTGGATTTGGCGAGTACTGTTGACAGATGAAGCATTTGTTAACAAAAAACTGTATTAGTTTGTGGGCGTTGGGGACGAACCAGTCAGCTTGTATGGTCATGGACATATTGTCTCGTGAAACATGGGTGTAACTGACTGAGTGCCACCTGTAATAGGGCCTGTGGCATGACAGGTTTTCCTGTCATTGTTTGTTTGTAGATAAAATCTGAGGGATCTTGTAGCACTCCCCTCTTCTTCCAGAGCTCTTTATCTTGATCTGGTGCACTTTCCTGTATTTCTCTGAGGTGTAACTGCAATGTGATCATATGGCTGTGTATCGTCAGTAGTGTATGGAAGTGTTAAATCAGGAGTGTCTTTCTCTGCACTTTCTTCGCTCTGTTGTTTTGTTGTTTGTACATTCTGGGCAATCAGGATGGGGGCGCGCTGGCATTCTGGTGGTACTGCAGGCGAGGGCCCCCTGGCAGCGGCTTTAGCTGCCCAGTCTGCCAGAGCGTTACCTCTGGAGACAAAGTCTTGCCCATTTGTGTGGGCTGTGCATTTGACTATAGCTACCTCAGCTGGTAGTGTCAGCGCGTCTATTAGTTCTTCAAGTAAGTGTCTGTGCATAACAGGTGTGACATCTGATTTGAGAAAACCACGCCTTCTCCAGCGTAGGATGCTGGAATGTGTTGTTGTTGTTACATATGCAGAGTCTGAATAAACAGTGATGCGTTTGTCCGCCCCATTTCTTAAGGCGGCGATCAATGGCACTAGTTCTGCCGCTTGTGCTGAGTAGTGCGAGGGTAATGTGATCTGCTGTACAATGTCTAAGGAGTCAGAGGAGTGATTTTGTTTTGCTCTTACCACTGCAGCCCCTGTATATCTGATCCCTGTTTCTTGATCAATGGTAGAAGAGCCATCAACAAAGTATATTGTGCTGTCTGGTAATGGGTCTTCTTTTGCTGCTCCTGACTCGTCTGGTGAGTATGTGGCACAATCATGAGGGTCATCGTCTGCAGTGGTAATGTGGTGGGCAAAGAACGGTGCAAGGTTTACTGTGTGGCACTTAACAACTTTTTAAAAGGGCAATGGTAGTATGACTTCATAGCCAGATACTCTTTGTGTAGTGAGAGTTGTCTTATCTTTCTGTATTATTGCAAAGACAGCATGTTCAGTGTATAGTGTTAACGGGAACCCATGACTATGGGGGTGCTTTTCTCAACAGCGTATGCTGCGGCTGCTAGGGCTTGTTCACACGGGTAGTGGCCTTTCATTACAGAATCTAGCATGCCACTGAAGTAGGCAATGGACTTGTGGCCCATAGGATATTTCTGGGTAAGGACTGCTGTCATGACTTGGCCGTCGCAGTGAGTGAACAGGTAGAACTATTTAGCGTAGTCAGGGGACCCTAACACTAGTGCATTTGTAATTTCATCTTTTTGTTGTGTGAAGGCTGTCCTCATTTCAGGTGTCCAATCTAGCTTATTATGTCTGTCTTTTGCCATTTTAACAGCTTTCAGCCGTGGGGCAGTGATGGTGGAGAAATCAAAGACCCACTGTCGAACATAGTTTACTAACCCAAGGAATTTCTGCATGTCCTTGACTGTTTGTGGCTCAGGGGTGCATTTTATTGCCTCAATCCTATCTGGGGTGACTCTCCTTCCTGACGCTGATAGCAATTGGCCAAGGTATTGTACTTCTTTCTGGCAGCATTGAAGCTTCTGTTTGTCTACCTTGTATCCTCTTTGTGCTATAATGTTGTGAGCAGGGCTATTGTATCCTTTCTGCATTGTTGCTCTGTAGGACTGCAGAGCAATATGTCGTCGACATATTGCAGCAGGGTGCTGTCACATTGGAAATTTGATAAATCAGCTTTTGCAACTAAAACGCTAGGGGATTCACAATAGCCTTGAGGTAACCGTCTGTAGGTCATTTGAATATTTCTAAATGTAAAGGAAGCCAGGTATTGGCTATATGGGTGTAGTGGGACACTGAAAAAGGCATTTTTCAGGTCAATAACGGAAAAGTACTCGGCGTCGGAAGGAATATTCATGAGAATCACTGATGGATCGGGGACGATCGGGAATTCTGGTACCACAATGTTGTTAACGGGGCGCAGATCATGAACTAAACGCCATTGATTAGTCTTAGATTTGCGTACAGGAAACAGAAAGGTGTTGCATGGAGATGTGCAGGGGTATATGACTCCCTGATCCAGTAATGCTTGTATGGTGGGGGCAATACCCTCCTCTGCCTCCTTGGACAAGGGGTACTGGCGCACTCTTGGGAGTATGGTGCCCTTTTTGTGTGTTATTCTGAATGGGGCAGCAGAGTGAATGAGGCCTACATCATTTGAACCAGTTGTCCAAAGGTTGCTAGGCACTTGAGCTAAATCGGCATCACGTATGGAGTCAAATTGTTTGACAGGAGTGGATGTTCTTATTTCCACTAACACTCAGAGGGGGTATTCATTTTCATAGACAATTTCACTTTTTGAATACTGTTCAGGAGGTCCAAACAGTTGGTCATCCAAGATGTCTCTCACTAACCCTCCTGGTTGGATGAAAATGACGCAGGCCCAGGTGCGGGCATCGTCATCGAATGCTTGGAAGGCTCCATATGTGGGTGTTATTTCAAGACAGTGTATGGTTAAGATCATGTGTTTGTCAGGCATTGAGGCATTGGGGAGACCTGTGACTGTGGCTGAAAGAGTAACTCTTTTGGAAGTTGCACGGTGCAGCCTTTGAGTTCCGGTGTGGTGGCAATAATGATGCGTACTGTAGTGGAGAATGCTTGCTCATCCACTGGACGGGCCCTTATCTGATCGCTCAAAGAAGAGTCCACAGTGACTGCCATCATCCTACCCCACGGTGTGCCTGGCATGGAGGAGATCATAGCACCGTCTTTATTAAAATGAATTGTCATGCTTAATTTTGCCATGAGGTCATGCCCCAGGAGATTAACTGGAGACCGCGGTGAGTAGAGCAGACTTTGCTCCGCCAAGCAGCCTCCTATCTCTATTGGTGCTGGCTCAGTGAAGGGGACCCTAGCTATTGCACCAGAGAATCCCTGTGTGTCCGCTATCTGATCTGAATTGGGCAGTGTTCCTCATGTAATACAGGAGTAAGTAGCACCTGTGTCAATGAGAAAACTGTAGGTCTGATTGTTTATTGTGACAAAGACAACAGGGTCCTCTTCAACATTCATTGTACACAACAAAACTGGGCACACAAGAGTTGTCTGTGGGCTGTCCTAACCATTATACCTTCCTGCCTGATACTGCTGGATGGTGCTGGACGGAATCACTGTGCCTCCCTGAGGTACAAAAGTTTGTGCTTGTGGCATCATCTGATATACGGGTGTTGCTGTTGCCCTGGTGTCTGCACCTGCTGAATTGGTGCTTGTAATTGGGCTACTGCGGGTGCCTGAAGTTGTAATTGCTGCTGCATATGCTGCTGCTGCACTGGCGGAAGATAAGAGTATATTACTTGCTGGCTGTGGCTGCATCTGCTGCTGTTGAGGGAATTGGGTGAGTACTCGTTGTGGGGCCCTAGGCCCAGTCTTCCCTCATCCCGCATTTTGGTGTGACGTTCTCTCAGAAAGTGGCCTATTTTCTGACAATAAAGCAGATGGGTGGTCCTGGCTGTTGTCTGACTTTTTGTTGTCCCATTCCTCTGCCTCTGTCCTGCATCCCTGTGTTCCTATGCTTCGTCTGCTGCCCCTCATAGTATGTCTGCTGTTGTTGAGTGTTATAAGTGGGCTGTGTCTGTATGTGTGGTGCAACTCCCTGTGTGTTGCCTGCCAATGCATTCATGGCAGTCTGGGGAAATCCTATAACCGCAGTCATTTGATTAACTGGTGTTGCTAGCATGATTGAATCTAGTGCATCTTTTTTCTTTTTAAGTTTCTTCTGAACTAATTTGGCGGCTGCATTTTCTATTGCTAGCTGTCTGTTCCTGTCCTGTTCTTGCTTCTTTTTACAGACGTGAATGATGTGGTCTTGTATTTCAGGCCATGGTTTACATTCCATGACTACTATCCCATCTAACTTCTCCTGTACGTCAGTGGGCAATCCCTTCTTTACTGTGTGGTAGAAGAACCCACAGTTCCCTCCTGTTGCATTCCATTTTTCCCCTAACTCTTGATGCCATTTTTCTTTTAGTCTTGAAATGTACTGTGCTGGGTCCTCATTTTGCTGCATTGTTTGGGACATTAGGGACCCAATGTCTGGGACATCCGGGAATTTGCGGCGCAATTGGGACCATACATGTGCTCGTATTTTGTTGAATGGTACACCATCATATTCTGTTTCAGTGAGCGTAATTTTGGTATTGATGTTTTTTAATATGTCTTCTGCTTCTTCTCCGATCAGGGAGATGAGCAGACTCTTGATGTCACCTATTCCGAGGTTGACACCAGCAGTGTGTTTTTACAGGGCTGCTATCCATTTGCCAGCCCCCTCTGTTAGTGGCGGGAGTTGTTTTTTCAAATTGTCTTTGTCCATTTGTGGCCATGGGACATAGAGAGGGGGGTCATGTGCGTTTTTGAACAGCAGTGGCATCTGGTGTGACACCCTGGTGTTTGCTGCTATCAGTCGCGTGTGGTCATATTCACGTGCATATTTCTGCCACACTTTTAAGCTTGCCCTCATATAACCATAGTCCCAGTCTTCATCTCCCACCCCGTGTAGGATGCAGTTTTCTGCTGTTGCCATATGTTGTGGATCGAAGGATCCATCTCATGGCCACAGGATCATTTGTGGTGCTAGACCTTCTGTCCAGCCTGTCAAATTATCAGTGAAGGGATTGACATTGAAGTCAGAATCCTCCCCGAGTGTAACTATTTCATTGGGCGTAAAATCGTTGCGGTGTAAGGCAGTGTTTTTGCTAAGCATTAGGTTATACTTACTTTTCTGTCTAATGGAGTGCATTAGGGCTGTACCTGAGACACCATAGGATATTTCATCAGGTAGTCCATGTGTCCCCAGCACCTCTAGTCGTTCTATCTCTGTTTTCCTCTTTCTTTTCTCTTTTTGTTCCTCTGCATGTGGAGGCTCCCTTTGTGTCGTGGTGTGCATGAAGGTAAGCGTGGGCCTAGGTGGGAAGCCAAAGGTGTATGTTATAGCTGATGGTAATGTCTGCAGAGGTGCCTGCTGCCTTTGAGCAGGGAAGTTGTCATGACTAGGTGTTGCTGTTGTCTGGGGCATAACCGAGACAGTGGCCTCATTATGCGGTGGTACTGCAATACTCTGTCTCTCCCCAGGGGTGTGTGCCTGTAGTGTTTCTTGTGGTAGGGTGTCTGTCCTTACATCATTTGGTCGTGCTACAATGTCTACGTTACCGAGCATTTCACTGATTTTGTCGTGCATTTGCTCTACTTTCATTGACAGGCATCGGACGGCTGCAATGTCGCTGTTGGGGCTGGGTGACTGTGCTTTGTGTAGTGGATCTGTGTGAAAGTCTTCAGGTGTTAAGCTATCCATCCTTTTACTTAGTTCTTTTTTACTTCTCCATTTGTTTAAGTCTGAAGGAGCTAAGGTCTCAGGGAATTCTTGCTCACCAAATAGCGAATGGGTAATTGGGAGATCGAGAATGGGCGTCCCATCCTTATGTTGGGACGTGGCGCTAGTTGATGGTAGCTGCTCATGGGAGTAGCAGCGTGCACTTGGAAAGTGTTGCTGTTTGCCAGTGTATGAGGCGCTGGAGTCAGAGTGTGCACTGTGAGATGTTAAATGCGTTATGCGGGAGGTGTTATCGCATTCTTCATCCTCGTCTTGCTGGTGTGCCACAGTATTTTGCACTGGTGTGAGCTTCAGTGTAAATTGTGCATCTATTTGACCTGGTAGTCCTGGTATCACAGCTTCTACCACTGGGCTGTGGGCGGTAAGGGGTGGCAGTGTTTGGATGTGGTCCATTAAGTCATCAGGTGGTGGATGAAAGGGGTCATCCGAATGTAATTCTGAGTGGCCCACAGCAGTCTTGTCATTTGAAGTTGATTCTAAGCCTGAGGTAATGGTGAGATTGGGATACATGCCGCTCACATGGTATGCCGGAGGTGGGACTGTGGGTATGAGTATTGGCTCAGCGTTTTCTTTAAAGATGCACCACAATGCTAGGGTGTCTTTGCGTTTCTGAAGCTTGCTGCCTGAGTACTTAGCCTCTAGGAAGGTGGTGGCATGGTCTAGTGTAGCACGGTCAAAAGTGCCTTCAGGTGGCCATGGGTGTGTTAAATTTTTTGTGTGCTTATGTAGTTCCCTGCCGTGTTTTATTATGCGCTGCTCCTGGCCTCTGAAGTTCTTGAGTACATGCTGCAGTGGAGTAGCCATACTGATCTTTATTTATAGAGCTGTTCTTGGATGTAGTTGGGAAACGTAGGTGGGGACTATTGCCAGTCTGAGTTGTTGCTCTTGGGTGATATCGATGCCTAATACCTGGAACACGGTCAAGAGGACAGCGCTAGTTAAGGGCGTTACCGGAATGAATGAATATGGGTGGCCTTCTGAAATACCTATGACGTGATCGTTGATGAGGCACACGACAATCTGTAGTACGGTGGAGTCCACTGATGCTGCGCTCATTCCCTAGTGTTTCCTGGAGGAGGGTAGTCTGCCTCCGGAGCAGGCACGTGCTCCCCTTCTTGTGGCTGACAACTTAAGAATGCCTGCAAGAGTGGTGAGTGTGATCCCTGAGAGTCTGTTTGTTGTATTGTACTATTGGAGTTAGATGTGGATGATGTTGGCGTGGCCGGGGGGTGAGGTTAGGTTAGGGCTGTGGGCGCCCTCTATGGATCCCACAGAATAGGTGGATCCTGAGGAGGAGTCCCAACAATAGTTAATCACCACTGGAGAAACTGGTGAGTACAGAAAGGGTATGTAGCGCGTGTTCTCAGCAGTGGCAGAGCTCTGTGAGTAGTCCGGCCAGACAAGATCCGGGCGTGTAGTATCTGGAAGTGGTGGGTTAGGCCTGGGATGTGTATGAGCGGTACCCGGTGGTGGTAGCTCTATCAGGGTCAGTATAGACACCCGTACTTCTGTTGTAGCTGTAAAATTTACACCCAGTATGTCCCACGCTATTGACAAAAGGTCACTTTGGTTTTCAGTTAGTGGAGTTATTGTGTCTGTGTGACTAAACACAGCAACCGGTCTATTGTGGACTAAGTGCAAAACTAGTTCGGTAATTTCCTGGTGGTTATTATTTATTAAGTGTGTAAATCCTGTCGTAGTAATGACCAGAAGCGTAAAAAGTTAGCTGTGTGTTGTGGTCAATAAATGCCTGCGAAATCCCTCCTACCCCGCTGTCTGCCACTTGACTGAATAGTCAAGTGGGAGAATCCATTACTATGGGGCCAGGCACGCAGGAAACATGAGGGGAGAAGAGTGAGATGTGAGTGTCAAGGAACTGTTTGTACTGTATTCAGGGTCCAGTCAGTTAATAGGAGAGCCTATTGGAAATGTCTCCCAAAAAGCTGTTATTAAGTGTAGTTAATGCTGCTATATGGTAACTAAATGTAACAATGCACTTTTAAATGTTAGTACTAACAAGAAATGGGCAGGGGACAGGAGGTGGCAGGGGGTGCTCAATGTAACAGGAATATTAAAGGGGACACAGAGACAATTAACATGCACACAACAGATACATTTGTACACCTAGTTGTTCTTCTCGCTAAACAAAGGAACAATGAAACGCAATTGCAATGGATGCACCAGGCACCGATGTTGGAGGAAGAACCGTAACAGAGTCAATTAAAGATGAGAAGACAGAAAAACCACGAGTTAGCAATCATGCAAGAAATGTGTAAGAAAGTGGAGTAGTGTTTTGTAATTAATTGAAAAAGCAAAACTGTGCCCTGTTTGTCTACCAGAAATTCGAAAGAAAGAACGAATTCATACGATGTAAGAGATGTCAAAAGAGGGAAGAGCATTTATTTTGCCTTCACGCAATAAGAACAGGAAGCCATAAATGAAGGCACTGCTGAAAGTAAAGAACTTCCCCTTAACTTGCAATGCAGTGTAAAAACACTGGGCCTGATTCACAGAACTAACTTACGTCAAAAACATAAAGTTAGTACTTTTTGGTATTCACAGAATACACTTACTCATTTGGTATTCACAGAATGAACTTACTCATTTCGGTATTCACAGAAGTTAGTAGTCCTAACTTTAGGACTCCTAAATGCCTTCTGTGAATACCGAAAGTCTTAAGTTAGATTTTTCTCAGTTTAGGAGTAGTAGGAACTTTACTACTCCTAAACTGAGAAAAATCCTAACTTTAGATTCTTCGGTATTCACAGAAGGCATTTAGGAGTCCTAAAGTTAGGACTACTAACTTCTGTGAATACCGAAATGAGTAAGTTCATTCTGTGAATACCAAAATGAGTAAGTGTATTCTGTGAATACTAAAAGTACTAACTTTACGTTTTTGACGTAAGTTAGTTCTGTGAATCAGGCCCTCTGTGTTATTTAATGCAATAATATATACAAGCTTACAACAAATTCTTTTTATTCTTCTTTATCAGCTGTTAAGTATTTCTTCCAGAAGCTGGATATTTGTAATGCTGTTTAGCACTAAATAAACTCCCTTGCCAGACACCACTGACGATCACTTGCAGAAGCTGGATATTTGTAATGCTGTTTAGCACTGAATAAACTCCCTTGCCAGACACCACTGACGATCACTTGCAGAAGCTGGACATTTGTAATACGTACTTTAGCACTATAAATTCCCTTGTCAGTCACCACTGACGATCACTGTTGAGGAGCCCTGACCTGTTCAGATGCCGCAGGAGCTGGAAGACGCAAGGCTCCACTCCCCTTGCCTATCTAAACTAAGTAGAGTAGGCGCTTGACCGTTGCGCATCAGGTATTGAAGAAGTTATATATAATAGACGAACTGTGCACGAGAAACCCCCAAATCATAATCTTAAAAAAAAAATAACAATAAATCCTGGCTTAGTGCCGGCTCACGTGTGTCATATTAAGAAGAAAAAGGGTTTGTCGTGGTGAAACACCAGTGAGAAAGGACTGTGGCTTTGGGCAGTACTACCCCCACAAGTGCTCGACCTACCACAGCCAGACGCCTACCGCAGGACAAGGCAAAGAGAACAACCAAAAGTGCTTTGACTTACACGGGCATGCGTGGCTGTTCAGTCAGGAAGAGGCACCGAGGGGCAATCTACGGCCGCCGCCACAGGGGAAGAGTTCCCTCGTCTTGCAGCCTGGAAAGTCTGTAGGCACGGCCACAGTTCATGGTCGCCGGCTGTTGGAGAGTGGTTTTACCACCCAACTCACCGCACAAATGTGCTATCTAAAAATAATAAGACACGCGTGTGAAATGCAGGAACTGAGTCAGAGTGGCACCATTTATTGAGAGAACAATTTAAACAATAAATGTCAAAAGCACATTATTAATCGAAAATAGCATTGTGCAATCTAGTAGATAATAAGGGGCCGATTCCGATCTCGGCCGGTAGGGCTCCGAATCGGATTCGGCTTAACCGGATCCGATTCGGAGCCCTATTTCCCGACCGATTCGTACGTGCGTCCGGGCGAGCGAGTACAATGCGAATTCGCCAACCGACTCGTCCGGGCGTCCCGACCGCTCCGACCGACTCGTTCCCGGGTCAAACCGCACCGACCGACTCGCTCGGACTCGACTCGCACCGCGCAATGGAGACGTTCCCCGGCTGGGTGAGTACGATGCGCGCCGTGAGCAGTCCGACCGAGCCGCGCACTCCGGCTCCAAAGAGCAGTCGGAGACGTACTTTGGGGGTCCGTGTCGGACCCCCCTGTACGCGTAGCCGCGCGAGTCGCACACAGGGGGGACTGTGTGCGACCGGCTCCCATTGACTTCAATGGGAGTCCGACCGACTGGAGTCCGATGGCATACGTGCGCATCGTACTCGTTCGGTCGGGCTGCCAGAGTCCGATTCAGTCGGAAATCTCTCCGAGTCCGGCTCGGTCGGAGAGATTTCCGTCCCGAATCGGAATCGGCCCCTAAGTGTCAGAGACACATCTTAGATGAAGCTCTAAACCATGCAATGTAATAACTTTAAAATCACGGCAATGCAAGGAAAGGGAGAGGAAGAGAGAGAAAGTTTCAAAGTAAAATGAGCATCACAACCTCAATAGGAAATGCTTAAAATAAAATGGTTAACCGGGAGCACCAACGGCGTGCTAGACACTCCAGAAGGTGGTCAACGAATGGACTGAAGAGCAGATCTTTTATACTCTTTTAATGAAGAACTATTGACCACAGAATCAAAACATTGGCAGGTTCTTTTGACCGCAGACTTTGGCCACTTCTTGGAAATATTAAGAAGGCAGAAGTGGCACTATGGTACAAAAGTTTGCTAAAAGGTCAATTGATGTTTTAACAGTAAATCATAATGAAATTGAACATTTATCGAAAATGATTTGCGGTCCTTTTGGAAACCTTTTAAGAAAGCAGAACTTTACAAAAGGTTATAGGTCATCTTCTCACTCCAAGTTGCCGTCGCAATTTCAAAATCTAGCAGAAAAACATCAGATGTGAAGCAATGAAATGTTCCAGCTAGCCCCCACCTGATTCTTACCCCATTGTGTTCCTCTAACTAAAGGATGTTTCGTATTTGTGCTATATCATCGTGATGTGCAGAACAGAAGTGCACATCGAGGACAGTGGGGGCTTGGGGACTTGTTTACCAAAAAGACAGTGGCTGAGTTCATAGACTTGCAAGAGAGATATCTGTAGTCTGATTAGGGAGGCAGAAGGCCTACCGTCTTCAGTGAATGTTTGGGAGCAGTATGGGCAATTTAACAAACCCCTACATGTTGGCTGGCAGGGCAATTTAAAACCCTCATGTCTCAGATGTGGGACAGAAATGGCTAAGGCATTATATGGTAAAATTAGACCCTGCATCACATTCATCATCGCGATCCCCTCAGTTACATCGCGAAAGCGGAATGCAAAAGCAGGAATTCAATAGCCACCACCACATTCAAAAATTATAACTATATAATTAATTCTAACCATCACAGTAGATAACTCGCTATAAAAATAACTCTATAAAAACATTTATCAGACTCTCAATATCTCTATAACAATGCGTATTAGTGATTCATTGACTTTTTTTTATATTTCCATCAATCTTTGCAATGACTTTGCGATGGTCGTGACATCCCTGCGACGGTACATGGGGGATGCACTGACTGTCGCGTTGTCGTTGCGAATATAGCACACGATTAATAAAATCAATTTTGGACACATAACATGTGTCACTAACACCCCTATTTCTCAAACATGGGGTCAGAGTACCTCTGCTCTGACACCTTATGTTAGCTTTTTTCTGAAATTTTCAGCCCTGGGAACCATTCCTGAGGAATAAAATGGTGGCCGCAACTTTCTGTTCAGATTCCGTCAAGCCAATCAGAGCATTCCCGTTGCTCATGCATTCACGATTAATCACGAAACCATCGAGAAATATCTGCAACCAGAGATATTACTATAATTTTTGGCTGAAATTTCGCAAAAACTACTGAACGGATTGACACCAAATAGGCAAAAGGCAATTCCTTGAACCAACATCTACCTCCTTGCCAAATTTGGTGTAAGTCCGTTCAGCGATTTGGGCTGTAGGTGTGGCTTAAGGTTCCTATGGGAATTAACATTACAAATGCACCCTTATTTCGCAACTCAAATTCTCGGTCCTCACAGCACGGATCACCCCAAACTTTCCTTGACAACTAGAACCTATCTTGACACTTTTTGGGGAAAGTTTCATGAAGATTAGTCAAACGAGCCAAAGTTATAGGCAAGTTATAGGCAAGTCAAAAAATGTAGATGTCGGTTCAAGGAATTGCGTTTAGCCTATTTGGTGTCAATCCGTTCAGTAGTTTTTGCGAAATTTCAGCCGAAAATTATGGTAATATCTCTGGTCGCGGATATTTCTCGACGGTTTCGTGATTAATCGTGAATGCATGCGCAACGGGAATGCTCTGATTGGCTATATATATATATTTATACTCTGAACGCGACAGTGGAACCCAAGAGGAGAAAACGCACCTCTCCTGATATCCCCAAATGTGTCAAATAGAGGAAAATAAGCATTGTGCACACTTTTTAAGCCCCCACTCCCAAGGTGCGGTCCCAATAGGACTACACAGTTTCAAAACAAAGAGAAGGTGCACCATAAAACAATTATATGTAACACAATCAAACGATTCAGATCGATATCCAAGTGTATGTTCAAAGTTCTTCTTTTATTCAGACATGTTCAGTGTGAAAAACGGTATACAAAGCAGAGAAACAGCCAACGCGTTTCGTCCTAAACATTGGACTTCTTCAGGGTAAGCTAGAGTGTAAGGTGTTTCAGAATGGTCCAATACAACCGCCAATCCAAATAACACCTCCAATCCAGGAAAAAGCACCATGCGCTATCTCAGTGCTTCATGACAACCATGTTCCTAATGTCATACGCAGTCAAGGTGCATCACATATATCGTGATCCAATAAATTCAGAGTGGAGCCGTTGTATAACGTGCCGACAGAACTGGGTACTTCAGGGTGAGTCCACTCCTGGGTCCTGTAGACAAGGTGAGCCAAGGGTATACAAGTGCAGCAACGAGCGGTAGGGTGCTGCAGCCACGGACACTTCTTCCGGCATGGATACTGGTGCCCGCCAAGTGGGTTTATATACACTTGGCTCACCTTGTCTATAGGACCCAGGAGTGGACTCACCCTGAAGTATACCGTTTTTCACAATGAACATGTCTGAATAAAAGAAGAATTTTGAACATACGCTTGGATATCGATCTGAATTGTTTGATTATTTTACATATATATATATATATATATATATAAATACATGAGTATTGCATTAAAGATACTAATGTTAATTTTTAAAAGTCATTAAGTTTGACACAAAAATAAAATGTCACAAAATTCACAAGTTAAGGTGCAGTCTTCAACTGACGCCCCAGTCCCTCTGACTTCATCTACCTTTACCACCACTATTCTTACTACATAAGGAAGCTTGAAACGAGATGTGTTTTAGAGGCAAATTGATTATTTTTATTAGTGTGTAAAAGATTGTCTGATGGTGTCAATAAGGTATTGGTGTGACACTAGAGGATTGGTAAATGTTGGCTATGCATGTGTTTGTATTGCTGTGTTTCTGGGTGTATAATGGTAGATATGTGCATGTTTGTTTGGGGTGTTTGGGTGTATGTTGGTGTGTTTGTTGGCATGTAATTGTGACTGTGTGGGTGTATGATGGTGTCTGTGTGATCCCTTTACTTAATAGTGAAATCTTCCCATTAGGTGTGTTTTCTGAGAATTATTGGTTACTTTTTAAGTGTGTACCTCATTGTATGACTACATTCTTGGAGTGTCAATGTACAGCACTGGTAAATGCTGGCTGTGTCAGTGCATGATAGTGTGTGCATTGAAATAGGACGCTAGTTGTGTGGGTGTATGATGATGGAGGTATGCATGTATGATTGGGCTGTTTCCATGAGGAATGGTGTGTGAAAAATTGATGTTGGCTGAATAATTATCTTTTAGTGGGTGTGATCCTCCTTTGAGCACATAAGTGGGTTACTGGGATGTTAATAAACTTGAAACACAAGGAGTTGAGGGATTGCTCCACTTTCCTACTATGTGTACTCCTAGGCCAGTGGATCCTGTCTCTTTGGGCTCTCTTAATGATAAATAGGCTCTAAAAAATATATTGTGCTCTAATATGTGCTGCAAACACCCTCAGGAACAGGCACTCTGAGTAGCCCTGATTGTTCCTTGATTTCCAAAAAGTAATGGAGTACCGTAATACTTGGCCAGTACCTTAAGTAGACTGAGGCCCTAAGATGTCCGGAGTGGCTAAGTGGATGAAACTAGATTAACTTTAGTCCACTGTCAATTCCTTTGTATTTTTAGTGTCCCAGTACCCTTCTAACAGGAATTTCTTGCTGCCTGCCTGTTCCTTTTGTGATCTCCAACACATTTTTATAAACCTAGCTAGGGTTCCAAGTTACAATGTTTCAATGGGAACAGCAGAATTAGTAGCACCTAATGTGTGCTCCCCATTGCCCAACATTGGCTTTTTAATGTCCAGGGGGACACACTGATTGACACGACCTCACTATGACATCATGTCTTAACGGCATCAGGCATACACCGTTCTCCAGCAGCTTTGCCCCTGAATGTACCCATGATGCTTCTCGGCATTCTCCTGTGTTCTGAGGATGTTCACTAAAAGAACTGTTCTTCCTACTTATATGACTTCCACTCAAACAGAACAGGCCCTTTGTGCAGTGGCGGCCGGAACGGATCAGGGATGGGGATGCAGGGGGGCACGGGGAAATTGGGTGTCAAAAAAAAGAAAAAGAAAATACCTGACCTTCTCGCCACTTCCTCGCCGTGTCTCTCGCTTTAGTCCCTCCTTCCAGTCGGAACAGGAAGCACACTGTTGTAAATGAATGACGTCCGGTTCCAGGGTAGGTTACGTAGGGTGATTTATTAAGATAGATGTTAAGATGAAGAGCCCCATCAGGAGCAGCCTTCCTGCTGCTCAGCCCATCCTCCAACTGACACCACACTCATCCAACATTCCACAGCATCACTACACCAACATTCCACAAACCCAGTCACACTGGCTGAGCAGCAGGTATAACACATCTCCCTTCTTTACAAACAATAGAAGCTCTTGCATGCATATTTATCCTATAGCAAACAAGACATTATAAAGGTGCATGGAAATAAAAGGTGGAAAACATTACACACATGATGCAAAAAAGAATAAGCAACATGTCATAATATATTAATTGGATAGGACCATGCACGTTGCCACAGAGAATAAAGAAAAATACATTTACCCAAACGATAAGAACCCATCAACTTTCCTTACAAAGAAACAAATAAGAATACCCTCATCTCCTTTTCTACATATTAATTTAAAAGAATCATGCATGTTACCCCAAAGATGCATGGAAATAACAGGTGAACACATTGCATGCATTATGCATAACTAAAAACTACATATCATTACATATTAATTGCAAAAAAGCATGCAAGTTACCACAGCAAATAACAAAAGATAAAGATAAACTAACTCATCTCCTCCCATTCTAACCAGAAAACAACATACACTCCACCTCATCATAATCCTCTATCAAACCCCTAATGCCACAAACATGCCAGCTGGCCAGGCTGACATAAAAACGGCACCCAGGGAACCAACCACCGGAGGCGCAGCGGAGAACCGTCCAAAGTGACTGAGAAAAAAGAAAACATCAAGAAAGGTGGAAAACCTTGGCTTAACACAGCCCCTCACTCTAGCCCATAGTAAGGGTGGAACAACGCTTCCAACAGAAAAGGCACATCAAATATGGCTTAAACGCTGCCCCTCACCCTAACCCCATAGGAAGGGTAGAACAAAGAACTGCAATCACCAGTAATTTAGCCTACTCCCTACCCTTCACCCTTAACCCGATTAAAGAGTGGAAAAACTTCAAACACCCAAGAGTTGGCTACATCGCTGCCCTTCACCCTTAGACCATAGTAAGGGTGGATCAAAATTTCATTCACATGAAGTTTGGCTTCAACCCCTGCCCTTCACCCTTACCCCGTAGGAAGGATGGCACACTAAAAAGAAACCTTTTTAAACACCCATGAGTTGACTTAATCACTGCCCTTCACCCTTACTCCGTAGGAAGGATGGCACACTAAAAACATCTTCAAACACCTATGAGTTGGCTTAATTACTGCCCTTCACCCCTATCCCATAGTAAGGGTGGCATAAAACATCAATCAAAAATGGCTTAATCACTGCCCTTGACCCTTACCCATAGGAAAAGGTGGAACACTCAAAACTTCAATCACACTTCAAACACAAGTCAGGACCAGAACTTGGTCTCACCGGACCTTAGGACCCTAAATTCAGAACCCTCACACCTAAGCCTCAACATGTATCAGACATACAATAAGGGATATCTAACACCTCCTTAACGAACAATATTTGAAACACAATGCAGCATATTAATTAAGGCACAAAACAGAGAGGCAGTAGAAAAACAGTAACCCCCAGATCACCGGTGAGCAATTTCTCACCCGAAAATCCACTTAGTTCACAGTACAATACATCACATATGAAGCAGTCCTTATAGCCAACCAGAAAACAATAAAACAAAACAAATAAAGTGGTCACCGTGGTCTGTGCCAAAGGAAAGTTGAACATCTTGCCAAGTTCTGCACTTAACCCGACCAAGCTGGGGATGTACTCCAGTGTCCTCACCATTTGAACCTCTGACTGGAGTCTGTCTGGACACTGCACTATCCATTCTCAAGGTGTCCTTCAATTTCCACAACGCACACGGCCACTTCATGAGATTATTTGCCGCTGACGGGACAACTGGAATAAGTATATGAGCAGGCACATCGCACCATTCACGGAGGCGCACAAAGTAGAACCCTTGATCTGCTAATACTTGACCTGCTATATCACACAGGAAAAGACTGCCAGGAACCTCCCCAGCAGTCCGTGTTCCAACTTTCCAGCGTTCCAGCTTTCCCAGGATACGCTGTTACTGTTGAGGTCATCACGCTCTCGAGTCCAGTCTTGACGCAGCATGAGTTCTCTTGAGCTTGTGAAAGCTATCCAGAGATAGGCTGCCAGAGACAGAGCGGTTTCGCCTCGCGGCTCTTCAGGTAAGCAACACTAAACGTTCCTTCATGCGTACGGTAGCCTCGTGTGAGGAAGCATATTTAAATTTCAAAAGTCCACACCACCAACAAGGGCAAACTAAGCCAAATCCTCACCGGGGCTCGATCTATGCCCCCGAACAACATCTCCTCTTACTTAGCAGATATATCTTCAAATAACACAGATTGTGGTGGTGTAGGGACCACATGATACTACATTCTTAATAGGTGTAAAAAGAACTTGCAGCAATAGTCGGTTCCTACTACCCAAGCACTGCTAGTTCAATACCAGAGCAATCAAAATCACAGCTGTAAAATCACAAACTTCTGCCAACAGTCCATCAATATTGACACAGCATCGTCAAACAAGTGGACGCCTGTGCCAATGCCCTGGAGTGGAGGCTGTTAGATGTTGTAAAACACTGGTGGCGCAATCTCCAGGGCAAGGTGGATCTCTGCGGGCTCCAATGTATTCAAACTTCTTCTTGATTTCCCAGCAGCTCTCTTGAAGCTTATCCTTGCTTTTCCAAGTTAATTTCTCAGTTTCTTTTTGAAAGTTAATGATATTAAGCTTGCACACGTAGGTTTCTCTTGAAAATCGTCGCCAAAATATGTTGTAAAGGAATGACATCCGGTTCCAGGGTAGGCCACGTAGGATGATTTATTAAGATAGATCTTAAGATAAAGAGCCCCACCAGGAGCAGCCTTCCTACTGCTCAGCCCATCCTCCAACTGACACCACACTCATCCAACATTCCACAGCATCACCACACCAACATTCCACAAACCCAGTCACACTGGCTGAGCAGCAGGTATAACACACACCCAGGCTCCAGTCAGCCAATCACAACACTGCAAAGCAGCGTTGTGATTGGTCTGAGTGCCGTGGTTCGGCACTCAGACGCTGACTGGGAACCTGGGCATATTGTTTACGCAGGCTGTAATGCAGCCTGCGTGGGGAACATACAAAGTGTGCATGAATGTTTGACCAGCCCGAGACGCTCGGCCAAACATTCATGCGCACTTACAGTGTGCTCACCACTCCCCCTGCTACTGTCGTGAGAGCAGCCCTGCCCCGCAAAGCTGCTGCACATCAGGACAAAATAAAATTATATTAATGCGAGTTATTATCATTTTATTTTTCCTTAACTTCACTGCTAAAAAGCAGTGGGGCGACGCTCCTCCGCCTTAGCGGAGGAGCCGCCAGCCACTGCCCTTGTGGCCTGTAAATGGCCCGTATTGGGCAGCGAGAGGACAATAATGCCAATATGCACAGCACACTGATGTCAGATATTCCCTATGCTTTGGTGCAGGTGGGAGCTCAGTGCCTGCCATGGCCAATCCACAGAAATCCCTCCTGGACTGGATGTTCATACCTGCTTCAGTGATTTTTACCTGTACATTTATTGTAAGATGATCTACCCTTTCACCACTATTTATCAAATTTGTTAGTGGTAGTTTAATGAAGTAATAATGTTATTTTATAAGGATCTCATATGGCAGCATTGTTTTTTTTTTTTTTTATCTACAATTTATGAGAATGTCCAGTGGTAAAGTTTACATAACAAGGCAAGTACAAGACCACACATGAGATTTTATTTTTGTATTCTTGCCCGTTTGTATAAAAATGTTCTTCTAATTTCTCGATGTGTAGCAGATTAAAATAACGTAGTGGTCTAACCCCAAAGCAAATAATAAGAAACAATCAAAGTTCTAATTGTTTATCAAAGTCTATCTTTAAGTGGAGTCAAGTAAAGGCTACACCATGCATGTCTTTTTATTTAGTCTGGAAATCCAAGCTATGTGAAACACAGCTGTACAAACTGCCAGCCCAGCTCTTGCACGATAATACTCAGAACTGTTTATGCTATTGCCTTTCCTATTCACGCTCAATGACTGTGGCACTAGTAAACCCGGCATTGCTTCCTCTTGGTAGTCTCAGGAGTTTAGAATACTGACAATAAATATTACACCTCTGCACATGTACTGGCTAAGCAAGAAGTTGGAGGTTTATTGCATTTCAAGGTAACATTAAGCTTTCACGCTGCAAGGTGCACTGGAACACTATGAAACCGCATGCCTATTGGAACGGATATTTATAACAACATCACTGAGGCTGCACAGTCCATCTTGTGATTTCTGTGGTCTGAGGCTTGGCGGTAGTGACTAAAAGAATGTATGTAGGTTTATTATTTCCTCAAATTTACTTTCCAAAGACTAATTTTAGTAAGTGGGTGGAGATATTCGGCTAATGGCATGTACATGTGTTCAAGCGATAGACCATATCATTGCCACCAGAATAAATTCTTCCCAAGACACCATGTCTGAGTATTCAAAACGACATTCAATACCAATAATGTTTATCCATTTTGCTTCATCAGTGACAGATGTAGTGCCTATTCATTGCTCCATTTCCAATAAGAGGAGAGAGGGGAGTTATAATAAACTGTCATTGTCTATTTCTTCTTTAGTAGTTTGCTGCACCAGGCGTCCATCATGCAACAGCCTTGGGAGGTCAGAATGAGAGAAAACATACAGGTTGACTCCGTTTAGTTGAAGCATTCGAGTACTTAGCCGTGGTTCAAAAGCTAACAAAACAACTTGCCAGTCACAGGGGAAAAGCGCCCTGGAAAGGTTAGAGTGACAAATGGGGGCAAGGTGTGTGTAACATTCCTGAACGAGGTGAAAGTTTCCAGTAACAGGATAATTCCATTTTAGTTAAGTCTGAAGAGTTAGTTCAAATTTGCAGCTACAAAATGGTAGAAGCGGTTTGCTTCATTAGGTGGCATTCTTATGTTTGTCCTCACGTTTAATTATTTTTTATCTCAGTGTATTTTTAGAGTTATTAACATTTTAATGACCTCATTAAACGTCTGTAGGTTTGATTTTTAAAGGTTTACTTCCTTCCCTACTCAGCATTCCTCTTTCTTCTCTATGGTTTACATGAGTTATAGAAGAGCCGAAAAGGAGACATAATAGTTAACTCATACTCTGAATCTTATGAAAAGTGGATGTTTTAAAGAATACTTGACTGGTGAAAAAAAGCTTCAATTTGGCCTGAGACACTTCCATCAATGGATTAAGTATAAAACAGAGATCTTAGGCTGTCCCATGTCATGTATAAGTAGCCTATCCAGTGCACGGTTTATATTTTGGTACTAGTTGTTTTTTTCTGTCGATCATAGGTGGTAGACTGTCGTGATCCAAGCAATTTAGGTGGCCACACAAGGTTAGACATCTGCAGCAGAAGATGATGCGTATTGCGTCCCCTTTGAAGAACTGGAGAATGGAGAGGTGTCTCTCACTCTTCTGTGTGACGAGTAAGGCTCATCCAGATTCAGGGCCTCATTTACAAATAATGATGCAGTGTGGCGCTGCAAGGCATCTTGCTGCGCCGAGCTGTATTTTTTTAAAAGCACAGTGATGCATTGTATTAACAACAATAAGATGCATCTGTGTGCTTTCCCCTGCGCTGGATGCGCCAGCGCAGGCACCCTTGTGTCATGCTGCAAGAGTTCATGCGTTGTGGGGATGATTGTTTTTGTGCAAGAAGGGACACCTTCATGCACAAAAACAATCATTGAAGGCATTTTCCTCTTTTTATGCATGTTGCAGAATGCAGCACGCAGAGAAAGAGGAAAAGCAAGGAGAAATAAAAGTATTTCTCTACATTGCGCCACTACAACGTCTCCACTGAGCTAATAATGCCCCCGGGGACCACCACTCCCTAATGCCGATTACTGCTATGTCCCGGGGTGTCCATGGCCGGGCCCTGGTGGATGGGATCCCCTGGGCCAAAATCGGCCCGGGGAAGGGGGGCCGTGTGGCTTCCCCTCCCTATTGCAAATAGACTGGACCCTGGGGGATGGGGTCCCTGGGGTTGAAATCGGCTGGGGGGGCTGCGTGACCTCCCTCCCCTATTTAAAAAAACAATTAAAAGGCCAGGCCACGTGGGATGGGTCCCTGGGGC
This sequence comes from Calotriton arnoldi, assembly GCA_963921515.1. Lineage (NCBI taxonomy): Eukaryota > Metazoa > Chordata > Amphibia > Caudata > Salamandridae > Calotriton > Calotriton arnoldi. Next base: position 964,322 of record CAWUFW010006916.1, on the reverse strand, counting down.
CATAATTGGCCATAATTGGCCCCAGGGACCCCTTCCCTATTTGTTAATGGCCGGCCCCGGGGGCTGGGGTCCCCGGGGCTGAAATCGGCCCAGGGAGGGGGACCATGTGGCCCACCTGCCCCATTTGTTTATGGCCAGACCATGGGGGTGGGGTACCCAGGGCCAAAAACAGCCCAGGGAGGGGGGCATGCGGTCACCCTCCCCTACTGAATTATGGCCAGGCCTTGGGGGATGAGGTCCCTAGTGCCAAAATCAGCCCAGGGAGGGGGGACAGTGCTTCCCCCATTCAAATGTGGCCTGGCCACTCACACACCCACTCACAGATCCACTTACCCACTCACAGACCCACACAGACACCCACACACCCATTCACAGACCCTCTCAGAAACTCATCCACCCACTCACATACCCAAACAGAGGATCAGGCAGCCACTCACAGACCCAATTAGAGATTCACGCAGCAACTCACAGACCCACTTAGACACTCACTCACAGACCCACTTAGACACTCATGCATCCACTCACAGATCCAATCAGAGACTCATGCACTCACTCACAGGATCACTCAGACACTCATGCAACTACTGACTCACCCAGTGAGACACCTATGCAGGTACACCCAGACCCACTCAGACACTCACACACCCAGTCACACCCACTCAGACATTCATGCACTCACTCACACACACACTCTCAAAGGTTAGAAGATTCAGTTTGAAAATAAAATTTAAAAACCTTAGAAATTCACTTAAAAACTAAAGACTACAGGGATGTTGTAGTTAAGAAATAGCATTTTAGAAAACAAAAATTCACTGAAAATAAACAAAGGTTACAGGGGCATTATAGTTAGGAAACAGAATTTGAAAAACCTTAGAAATTCACTGGAAAAAACAAAGGTTACAGGGACATTATAGTTAGGCTCAGATTTCACTTTTACGAAACCAGAGAAAATCAGCAGCTATAGTTACCTGACCTAACTATAACCTATGCCCCCGCAGTGCACTACTTATGACCTCACATATTACATCACTCATGACATGGTCAGTGACACCACTGATGACATCGCTGATCACATCATCCAAAGAACCACTCACACACCCAGTAACACCACAATGAAACCTCTCATATACCCACTCCCTCTAACACAAGTTCTCACATACCCATTCACAGACCCATACTAGTACTCACACAAGCAGTCACTCAACCATAGAGCCACCCATGCAACCACTCACTCAAACTGCCACTCACACACTCACTAACTCACCCATAGAGCCACTAATGTACCCTTTCACTCACCAATATAGCCACTCACACATCCTGTCATACAGACACAGACACTTACACACCCACTCATACACCCTTACAGCCACGCACACACCTACTCAAACTCCCATGCAGAAACTCACACAGCCACTCACTCACCCATACAGGTACTCATACACCCACACACTCACCCATACAGATACTGACACAGACACTCACTCACCCATACAACCACTCACACACCCACAGAACCACATACATACCCATGCACGCATCCATACAATTACTCACACACCCACTGACTAACCCTTACAGCCACTCACACATTCACTCTCCAATACAGCCACTCACTCTCCCATACAGCTACCCACATACCCACTAACACATCCATACAGCCACACACACACCCACTCACACACCCATACAGCCACTCAGACATCAACTCAAACACTGATACAGACAGCCACACAGCCATTGAGATAAGATATGTTAGAAATAGTATGGCTAATTACTAGTACAGAAAGAATAGTAATTTAACTTATGCTGTAGCTTAGTATATCTCTTTAAGTCTCAGAAATGTTTACCAAACACTTACACTCACTAAAGGATGTAATCAGTAATAATATCAGTGATGTCATTTGAGATGTCATCAGTGATGTCACTGCAAACACAAGGAGATGCTGGACGTAGCCCTGAAACTATTCAGACACTCACCCCCAGTCACAGATCTGGGTTGAATCCATCATCGTTCTTTAACTCACTTCGCCACCCCAGTTCAGACCCAGCCATATGCCAACAAGTCTTGACCCTGTTCCTCATGGGAACAGTCCAGCCCAAACTGCCAAGCCAGGTCTTTCCTGGACTGGAAAAAAGCATCCTGGGACCGGTTTAGGGGTAACACCAGGCTGGCTTGAATCCAGTGGCAAAGTGAGCAAGGGACCCACATCTGGGCAAACTCTGCCAACTTAGGGCGAACAAAGCAAACACAAGGAAATGATGGACGGAGCGCTGAAACTTTTCAGACACTCACCCCTAGTCACAGATCTGAGTTGAATTCATCATCGTTCTTTAGCTCACTTCGTCACCCCAGTTCATGTCTCAGATACTCATGCATCTACTCACAGACCCACTGAGAGACTCTTGCACCCACTCTCAGACCACTCAAAGACACATGCACCCACTCACAGCCTGCTCAGACACTCATGCATCCACTCACAGACCCACTGAGAGACTCATGTATCCACTCACAGACCCACTCAGAGATGAATGCATGCACCTACTCACAGACCCGCTAAGAGACTCAGGCACCCACTCACAGACCTAATCAGACACTCAAGCACACACACACAGATCTATTCAGCCACACTTGCACCAACTCACAGACCCACTCACAGACTTATGCACCCACTCACAGACCCAGTAAGAGACTCACATCCATTCATAGACCTGCTAAGAGACTCATGCACTCACTCACAGACTCACTCAGAAACTCATGCACATAGAGACTCATGCATCTGCATTCAGACCCCGGTCAGCGAGTTATGCAGCCAGTTACAGACCCATTAAGAGACTTATGCACCCAGCTGCATACTGACTGAGATAGTCATTATCCACTGCCATATTAAGATATAAAGACTTGTAACTAGTGACATACTTATTGAGAGACTTATGCACAGACTGACAGACTTATTCAAAGTGTCATGCGAATTCTGGAAAATATATTAAACAGCATTTTGTAATCAAAAGGAATATAAAACATAATCATTCTTTCTTTTTTTAGAAAACCTCTTGGATACAGCAAAGTCCAGGGTATCGTAATATATGCAAATCTCAAATATTTTGACAATGGCATGTGCTTCGAGGATGAGAACGTCACCGCAACGGCTGGCATAACAGCAGAGGGAAAAAAATTAGGAACTCATTTGAAATGAAAATCTTTAACATACACTATTTTATAGGGTGAACTACAAAACCACAAGTGATCATTACTGGGCGTGAAATTGCTAAATGTATGTTTTACACTGTTTATAAATTTGCTACTTTTCATGACGTCACCGGGACACTCACTATGGCGTCAAGAATATTTTTAAAAAGTAATTTAAAAAATGTAAGTACAAATAAAATAAAAACTAGAGTCATACAAAAGAAATAAAGAGGGTAGTTTACAAATTTTCCATAATGAAATAAAAAAATAAAAAAATAATTCGGACGCATGCACATGTTCACTCCAAGATCTAGCCACAGGTAGACCATGCTGCCAATAATCTGCTATGAATAAAGAAAAAAGAAAAAATTTGTTAAGTAATCAAATGTTATAATGAACAATACAAGTAAAAAAAAATGTTTAAAAAAAATAACATTTCACTGTGAAAAAAAAGTTACATGAACATTAAACTTAGGAGATATAAGTTAAAAAAACGTTACAAATTCACTTAACCCTTCCATGCGCGGCCGATTTTCGCCCTGTGCGAGGCGTTTCATTAAGCGGACGGGTTCATGACGAGCTCAGCTCGTCATGCGCACACGAGCACTGCGCAGCATGACGAGCTGAGCTCGTCATGAGCATGGAAGGGGTTAAAAAAACGAAGAGTACAAGGATGGTCTACTTAGGTATTGGCTGAGGGGGAGAGGCAGGGTGTTCCAGGTCTTGTCGGCGAGGCAGGAGAAGGATCTTTTTCCTGTTCTAGTCTTGTGGATCCATGGGACGGTGGTCAGGTCCAGTTGGGTGGAGCGGAGGTGTCTGGTGGGTACGTGGAATGAGAAGCGGTAGTTCAGATATGTTGGTCCTGCGTCATGGAGGGCTTTGTAGGTGTGTGTGAGGAGCTTGAAAGTGATTCTTTTGTTGACTGGGAGCCAGTGGAGTTCTCAAAGATGTTCTGTGATGTGGCTGTAGCGGGGGATGTTGGAGACCAGTCTGGCTGCCACATTTTGAATGTTCTGTAGTTTCCTGAGGAGTTTCTGGGTGACGTCGGCGTAGAGTGTGTTGCCATAATCGAGTCTGCTGCTGATGAGTGCATCGGTTACCATCTTTCTAGATTTGGTGGGGATCCATCTGAATGCCTTTCGAAGCAGGTGGAGAATGTGGGAGCATGATGAGGATGCAGCGTTGATCTGGCGGTTCATTGTGAGCGAGGAGTCCAGTATGATGCTGAGGTTTCGTGCACAATCCGGTGGTGGACTGAGCAGGGTTCCCAATGTGGCAGGCCACCAGGAGTCATCCCAAGCTGAGGGGGTGGGTCCCAGGATGAGGACTTCAGTCTTGTCCTATTTGAGTTTGAGGCACCTGTTTTTCATCCGGGTGGCCACGGCCTTCATCGTGCCAAGTTGTTTCTGGCGGTTGTGGGTTCTTTGCTGTGGGAGAGGATTAGCTGGGTGTCATCAGCGTAGGAAACAATGTTGAGTCTGTGGTTCCTGGCGATGGCTGCGAGTGGGGCTGTGTAGACATTGAAGAGGGTGGGGCTCAGCGAGGAGACCTGGGGCACTCCACAGCTAATCTCTATGAGTTCTGAAAGGAATGGAGGTAGTCTGACTCGCTGTGTTAAACCAGTGAGAAAGGAGTGGATCCAGTCCAGGGCCTTGTCGTGGATGCCGGCGTCATTGGGTCTCATGATTAGGGTGTGGTGGGAGACGGTGTTGAAGGCGTCCGAGAGGTGTAGAAGGATGAGGGCTGTGGTATCGCCCCAGTCGATGAGGGAGCGGATGTCGTCGGTGGCATTCTCGGTGATGTGGTTTCTTTGGAAGATGGATTGGGAGATGTCCAGGACATGGTTCGCTTCGATGAACTCGGAGAGTTGGGTGTTGATGGCTCTCACGATGACCTTGGCTGGGAAGGGGAGCATGGAGATGGTTCTAATGTTTTTGAGGTCCATCGGGTTGCCGGATGGCTTCTTCAGGTGGTTGATCTCGGTGTGTTTCCAGTTATCAGGGAAGGTGGCGGTCCTGATGGAGCAGTTGATGGTGCGGCAAATCTCGGGGGTGATGGAGGTGGCTGCTCTATGGAAGATGTGGTGCGGGCACGAGTCCAAGGGGACTCCAGAGTGGATGCTCTTCATGGTCTTGAGTGTGTTGTCTGTGGTGAGCGGGGTCCAGTTGAGCAGGATCTGTTGGGGTGTGGCGTGGTTGGGTGCAGCACGGTGGTGTCAGACATGGTGGGAGGGTCTTGGGTGTCGAAGCTGTCAGAGATCTGCCTGATCTTGTGGTGGAAGAAGGTGCTAAGTCTGTTGCAAAGGTCTTGGGAGGGTGGGACATCTGTGGTCTCGCTGTTGGGCCTGGCAAACTCCTTGACGATGGCAAAGAGTTATTTTCTGTTATGTGCTTTGGCATTAATTCTGTTTGGAGGGCTGTTTTCTTTGTGGTTTTGAGGAGGAGGTGGTGTGTGGTGACAGTGGCTTTGAAGATTGCGTGGGGATCTGGGCTTTTGTTGTTCCTACATCTCTTTTTGAGTTGTCTACAGATGGTTCTGGACTCGTGGAGGGTGGGAGGAAACCAGCCGGCTTTCTTGGAGTGTTGCTTGCTGGGTGCCTTGTTGAAGGGTGTCAGAGTGTCGGAGCAGTTAGAGATCCATCGGTGGTATTAGCATCAGTGGATGTTGTGGTGTATTAGTGCTGAGAGAAGTGGTGAGATATTCTCCGGTGACCTTGTTCTAGCTACAGCCGGGTAGGCAGTGAGGGCGGTGGTGAACTATGAATTTGGTGAAGGCGAAGTGCACGCAGAGGTGGTCGGGCCAGAGCAATTCAGTGCTTTGGCTGTAGGTGATGTTTTTGCTGGCAGAGAAGATGGGGTTGAACGTGTGTCCTTCTGCATTGGTTGGAGAGGTGACTAGCTGCATGAGTCCTATGTTGGCGAGGTTCTTCAGAAGGGATGCACTGTTCTGGTCATTGGGGTTGTCCAGGTGAAAGTTGAGGTCGCCGAGTAGGATGTAATCGGTGGATGCGATGAAGCCAATGATGGCATCGGTGAAGGGCAGGAGGGACAAGGGTGCTGTGTAGGGTGGTGTTGGGGTTGTTCTGGATCTGGAAGTGGAGGTGTTCCATGGTTGTCATTGGGTCGTCTGAGTAGGTGGTCAAAAGGAGGGTGTTTTTGTGGATGATGGCGATGGCTCCTCCTGGTCGGTCAGTACGGTCCTTGCGGGTGATCTTGTAGCAGTCGGGGATGGTGGTGGTGATGTCTGTGTCAGAGCTAGGGGTTGTCCAGGTTTCCGTGAGGAAGGTGATGTCAGGAGAGACAGAGTCAAGGAGGTCCCAGATTTCTGTGGCGTTTTTATGGAGGGAGTGTGTGTTGAGGAGGTTGCAGCTGAGCGGGTAGGGTGCGCTGTTGGTCAGCTTGGCGGCGAGAGGAGCTGGAGTGCAAAGGTGGGTGAGGGTGCAGCTGCAGCTGCAGTTGCAGCAGGAGAAAGGTCCATGGGTGTCCTTCACTGACACGAAGTGGCAGGCAGCGTGGCTTCCAGTGCTAAGGGTGAGGACGGTGCTGGTGTCATATTGGTGCAAGGTATGAGGACCAGGGTTTGTGGCACGTTCAGCGACCGCCATTAAGTAGTGTGTGGGGGGCTGGACAGCTGGGAGGCAGGAAACATAGGGAGCAGAATCGCAGGAGCAAAAGGAGAAAAATGGAGAAAAAAAGGAAAAAGGGTGAAAGGGACAGAAAAGAATCAAAGAAAAAGGCAGAAAAGGTAGAAAAAGGGAGAAAAAGAGAGACAGAGGACAGCCCAGCAGCAGAGCAATTATGCTCTACCCCAAGACCACCAGGGATGAGGCGCAGATGGGTGTCTGCGGGTGGAGGAGGGCCTCCAACCACTGATCCAAGGTTCAGCTGTTCAGCAGCAGGGAGCTCGGGGGCAGCTAGCAGGCGGAGCTATGCAAGGAATGGAGCAGTCCACTGAAAGCTAGCTATAACTCACGCCCCCGCAATGCACTGCTTATGACCTCACATATTACATCACTCATGACATGGTCAGTGATATCACTGATGACATCACTGACCATGCCATTTTATCGATCAGGAACGTTTCCGGGGGCTGAAACTTTATGTGAAAGCTAACATAAGGGGTCAGGGTGGAAGTACTCTGACCCCATGTTTGAGAAATGAGGTCGGTAGTGACACAAGTCATGCGCAATATTTGCGTCAACGCAGCGACCGCCAGAATGGCCCCCGTTTACTCTCGCGGGTATGTCACAACTTCCGCAGCGACATTGCAAATACTGGTGAAAATATAAAACAAAACTATATACACACCCTCGCTGGTCACAGTCACAGACTCATGCACCTACTCACATATACACTCAGACACTCATACACCCACTCACAGACTCATTTAGAGACCCATGTGGGTATTCACATACATACTCAGAGCCTTATATACCCAGTCACAGATGCACTCAGAGACTCATGTGCCCAATCACATACATTCTCAGAAACTCACACACCCGCTCACAGACCCACTCAGAGACTTCTACTTCCACTTACACACCCACTCAGAGATTGATGCACCCACTCAAAGACCCACTCAGACACTCATATACCCATTCACATACCCACTCGCACACTCACACACCCACTAACATACCAAGTCAGAGACCCACAAACTCACTCAAAGACTCATGCGCCCACTCATATACCCTCTCAGAGACTCATGCACCCACTTACAGACCCAATGAAGGACTCATGCAGCCAGTCACAGACCCACTCAGAGATTTATGCAACCTGTCACAGACCCACTCAGGCACTCATGCACCCATTGAGAGAGTTACTCTGAGAGTTATACACCCAGGCACAGACCCAGTAAGACTCATATACCCACTCAAACACTCATGCACCCACTCATAGATCCAGTCAAAAACTCATATATTCACTCACATACCCACTCAGACAGTCATACACCCATTCACATTCCAACTCAGACACTCATACACCCACTCATTTACCCACTCAGACACTCACGTGCCCTCTCACAGACTCACTCAGAGACCCACCGGTGTACTCACATAAGCATTCAGAGGCTCATGCACCCACTCAGAGATGCACTCAGCGACTCATGTGCCCACTCACATACCCACTCAGATACTCTTGCACCCAGTCAGAGACTCACTGAGAAACTTATGTACCAACTCACATATGCACTCAAAGACTCATACACCCACTCACAGACCTATTCAAAAACTCATGTGGGCACTCACATACCCACTTAAAAACTCATACATCCACTCACATATCAACTTAGACACTCATACACCCACTCACATATCCACTCAGACACTGTTGCACCCACTCATAGACTTAGTAAGAGACTCATGTGCCTACTCATATATCACTCAAAGACTTATACATCTAGTGAGAGATTCACTCAGAGACTCATGTGCCTACTTACATACATACTCAGAGACTCATGCACCCACTGGTATAGCCATACAGAGAATCATGCACTCACTTGTATACCCACTCAGACACTGAAACACCTACTCACATACTCACTCAGAGACTTATGCACCCAGTCACAGACATTCTCAGGGACTATTACAGCCACTCACAGACCCACGCAAACACTCACGCACCCATTCACACATGCACTTACAGACTTATGCACCCACTGACAGACCCAGTCAAAGACTCATACAACCAATCACAGACCCACTCAGACACTTATGCACCCAGTCATAGATCCAGTCACACACTCATGTACTCACTGACATATCCACTAAGACACTTATACACCATTAACATACCCACTCAGACACTTATACACCCACTCATATACCCAGTCAAACACTCCTGCATGCACTCACAGAGTCACTCAAAGACTCATGAGACTACTCACATATCCACTCATAGACTTATATTCCCACTCACAGACCCATTTGGAGACTTAATCATTCTCTCACATAACCCAGTGAATCATTAATACACACTGTTATAGAGATATTGAGAGACTGATAAATGTTTTTATACAGTTAGTTAGATAGTGCTGTATCTAGCGTGATGGTTAGAATTAATTATATAGTTATACATTTTGAATGTGGTGGTGGATATTGAATTCCTGCTTTTGCTTTGCGTTTTTGCTATGTATTCTCGGCCGTCGCGGTTACCGACGTCATCGCAGCTCCCGGTGTCACAAGGAAATCAGAACATAGGTTTTAAAGATGGTTTTTATAGAAATCCACTAGAAAAATATGAGTTTTATCAGTACAGTAATAAATCCCTGTGCATCTAAAATACTGTAAAATGTGTGCATTAATGTGTTTTACACTTTATGAAAAAGGCATGATCGTCACAGTTACCGATGTCATCGTGACTCCTGGTGTCATACAAGAAAATACATTAAAAACGTACATTTTACGAAAGCCAAATAGAAATATACTACTTAAAGCAGCCCATTAGGAGACCCATAAAGGCAAACATCGCCTACAAAATCCAAATATATGTCCATTAGAACATGTTCAAAACCACGCAGTCTACACGGTTAACAGAGACATCGCAAATTCCGGCTGCGCCATGGAAACAGGAAATTTAGTAAAAATATTATTTACATAACAATAAAACTTACAAAAAAAATCAAAATAAGATGTTACTTTAATAATTACTTTAATCAGTAGTTACATTACTTTCATTTCACTAGGGCACTATATTTATACATGCTAATGAAATTTACAAAGTAAAACAGATGAGGGCCTATTATGACCAACATCACCGGTTTCAATTCTGACCCGCTGATTTTAATTCAGCCTGTTGGAATTGAAACTGTCCGGTCATTCCGGCTGGTTACCGACGGGCTCAAGGAGTCCATTGGCCAGTTGGAACCGGCCCGTAATCCAAATGGATGGCAGTTACGCCATTTGGATTATGATGCACAGTTTCTGGCAGGGTTTCCATGCAGGCCTTTCCGACATGGAAACTCTGTCGGTAAGCATGTTTGGGGGTCCCTAGCAGGGCCCCCTTATCTCCGGTTGGTGGCATTGCCCCCCTGTTAATCCCTGCACTCCGTGGCAGGTACCCTAAGGGATTAACACAGCCTCACATTTCACTATGGGAGCATGTACTATGGCTGTAACACAAGCTCCCATAGGGAAATTTCAGAGTGCGACCGCACCATGTGCAGTTGCATCATAATGAGACGGTTGGGGCCGCCGACTGGAGGTCGGTCCCGTTTCTGAGACGGTGACATCATAATAGGCTGCATATTGTTTCTCTCCAATTCTATTTTTCAGTAACCAACCTTCACAGATCAGCCTCAAACTTGGAATGCGCATCATAATTCAATACTATGCTGTTAAGTGAAAAAATCATTCAGATTTGTCAAACAGTAATATAGAGATTATATAAACAAACAAGATTTTTGAAACAACAACATTTTCTTGCATATAACTAACTATGGGTCAACTCTTTGCTATGTTAGAAAACCTTAGAATATCCCTTTAACCCCTTGCCTGCTTATGACGGAACCACGCCATCATGAGCCACGGGCGGCGTGTGCTCATGACGGCGTTAATTCCCCGCCTGTGTGGGCGAATTAATGAGCGGGCGGGGCCGTGACGGAACCACGCCGTCATGAGCACACGCCGCCCGTGACTCATGACGGCGTGGTTCCGTCACGAGCATGGCAGCGCGCGCTCACCCCCCACCCCCCCGCACCGCGGCGAAATTCGCGCCGCGGCCAAGGGGTTAAAAAGTCAAGGTCACAGGGATGTTGTAGTTAGGAAATATAATTATTAAAACCTTAGAAATTCACTGAAAAAAACAAAGGTTACAGGGATATTAGCCCCCCCATGCAGCTCCTGGACCCCCACCTTCCTGGGGCATGAATACAATAATGAAGGGGGTCCATTGTGGACCCTCTGCCCCGGGGACCACCACCTCCCCTGGACTTACCTAACAAAGGAAGGGGGTTGCGCGGCCCCCATTGTGGAGCTCTACATGGCCCTGGGGACGGCCACCCCCCAGGGCCCGCTCCAGCAATGTCCCGGGGTGCCCACCCCCGGGACATTGCAGTTTGCTATGGCTTGGTGGGAGCACTGCTCCCGCCAAACCATAGCAAAAAACTGCTCCTCTTTATGGAAACGAAAGCATTAAAAATGCTCTTGCTTCCACGAAGTGGAGCAGACTTGCTTTTGGACAGAGGGAGCTGCATGTTAGCAGCTCCCTCTGTCCAAAAGCAATGCCAGCTCCCGCAGGAGGCAGGGAGCTGGCAGGGACCGTGGGGGCCTTCAGGCTCTCCTGTGGTCCCCAACCAGGTGGCCATGCCATGGGGGATTGGGTCCTAAGGCGATATCAGCCCAGGAAAGGGGGCTGCGCGGGCCCCCTCCCCATTTTTAAAATAGTTATGAAAGCCAGGCCCCGGGGATGGAGACCCCGGGGTGAAATATGCCTGGAAGGGGGGCTGCGGGGGCCCCCTCCCCTTTATTAATACATATATAAATGCCTGTCCCCAATGGATGGGGCCCTGGGACAAAATTGGCCTCAGGAGAGGGGCCACCCTGCCCGGACCCTTAAAAAAAAAGAAAATAAATAAAGGCAGGCCCCGAGGGATGGGGTCCCCTTCCCTAAAACTATATCATGGTCATGTCATGAGTGATGTAATATGTGAGGTCATAAGCAGTGCATTGCGGGGCGTAAGTTATAGTTAGCCCAGGTAACTATAACTGTCAACTTTCACTGTTTTTGTAAGAGTGAAATCTGCCCATAACTATAGTGTCTATTTAACCTTTGGTTTTTTCAGTGAATTTCTAAGGTTTTTCAATTCTATTTGCCAACTACAACTTCCCTGTAACCTTTGTTTTTTCAGTAAAAAAAAAATATATATATATATTTTTTTTTTATATATATATATTCGTGAGGGGACCTGTTTTTTTAGTTATGTATATATATATAGAGAAAAGTCCACAGAGTTATCGGTCAAACTCCAAGGAAAGCCTCGCGCTCCACAGCTGAAATTCAACTAAATTTATTATGGTGACGTGTTTCACCCAAACTCGGGCTTCTTCATGGCCAATCCACAATATACTGTGCCCCATCACCTTATGAAACAAAGAAAAGGGCAACTGGCATGCCAATAGACATAAAAAACAGAGGTAACAATGTTTTAACAGGCTTCAGAAGCAAGAGAAAATATATGTAAAGATAATAATTAATGAGAGGGATTCCTTCTCACAATTGCCCACATTTGTAATGAAATTAAATTCAAAGTGAAATGAATAAATACATTTTAGCATGTATTGAAAACATGGGTTAATGCATATATCAAAGTATTTTCTGGTAGTCCATCATATCCGGAACGATGAGCAAAACACAGAAATAACAAAGATTCATGACATTGACTTTATGGCTAATGGCTAGTGCCCTAGGAATTCAGTAAATTCAAAGCACCCCAGATGCAAGTCATAGTCAAGCCAAGTGGCTAATTTCAAAACGTGTTAGATAACTGTTGGATATTTACACCCACTTTGATGTCACCAATACTGTTTCATATTACTGTCATGAAATTCATCCCCAAGCAAAGTGGCTATTAAATCCTGTTGTGAACAGTTCAAACAACCTCATACACACACACAGCCTGTTATACCAACAAAAGAAAATATGAATACTGATATTCAGAACAAAACAAAAATCCCTGGCACAAACCCCTATTTCCCTTTATTCTTACTTAATCAGCACCATGTGCTCAAGTATAGACTATTTCAAGACTGTCAGGATTTTATCAATTGTCAGTGTTCAATGAAATATGCGAGCAACAGAGAGGTGAGACTACGACTGGTAATACGTTGGATGATATGACCAGAGAGGTTACATGTATATAAACATATATGTAAGCATGGTCAACTGACATAGGAAAAGGAAAACTAGGCTCAAAATGACCGTAGGGAGGAGACATGGTTCTTATATAAATATATATAAGAATAAACAAACTGGACGTATCCTATGTGAGATCAGCTGATAGCACATGTGTTTCTTCATCCTCATTGAGGCTTCCCGGTGATTTACTCAAAAGCAGGATAATGTAATCAGACTCCAGCAGTCTAAGTTTCTTCCCCTATCTCCTCCACGGGCGTCCGGCAGGATCCTGTCAATACCAAAATAAGGTAGTAAGTCAGTGTTCTGGTTATTAACTCTTGCCCAATGTCTGGCCACTGGCTAATTGACATCCATATTCTTTATAGCTCTGTAATGTTCCAACACTCTCTTTTTCACAGGACAGATAGTACTTCCCACATAGCTCAAACCACATGGAGACATCAGTACATATGGAAATGCTTCTCTACTCTAGCAACAAGTCTTCTTGTCTGCTTCCCCCAAGTTCCTGGGTCTTTTTTATGTCTTTCTACCCTATGATTTTCTGGTAAGAGTGGAGAGGGAGCTTCCATACTGTCTCTGCACTCTAAAGCACACACAATCCCTTTGTCAGAGGGGTGCTCGAAAGATAAGTAACTGTAATCAGTTTTGCTTCCTCCTTCCTTCCAATCTTGTTCCATACGAGGCCAGATGACCTTGCAGTTCTAATCACTAAATGCAGTCTCCTGACAGAAGAAGAGGAAGATCTCTCTCTGCTGTGTTTCTCTTTCTTTTGTTGTTGTGACTAATGTCAATCTTCTGCTATAATTAACTGGCAATCTCACACACAACTTGCTAGCTGACATCACCATTCAGAATATTAGTTCTCTATGCTCTTATCCACCTACATATACACTGTAAAAAGTTAATGCCTTTTATGTTGGCATACAATTAAGCCTAATTCATATGTAACATGCATGTTTTACTAGGAAACATTTGCCACAATAAGTAACAATCATTACCAAACTCAACATGTTTTGGCTGAAAAGAGCTGAATCATTGGCTTTGCAGAGGCTTATTTGCATTGGCATTTGCTAATTCCAAAATGGCTGCTAGTGTGCCACGGTGCCTGTGTGTGCATGCGGGTGCTTGGTCAGCTATCATGGACTAGGTTTTCTATTAAACAAGTCCATTCCTAGATGGAAACTGACGCATACACAAGTAAAGGCATATAGTGTCATCTGCATGCGCATCAATACATTCCAAAAATGTCATCAGTGCGTTTTCATATGTGCAGCATTTTGACATTTGTTTTCTAACTAATCCAAGTTGGCCAGTGGTTATTTTAGAATGGTACACTAGAAGTAAAAAAGAAAAATTACAGAAGGAAAAAAATTATGAGAGTGACTGTCATAATATATAGTTGCAGGGCCTTCAGTAAAAAACAAAAATGAAAAGCAGGAAGTCAGACAAGGGAGTATTGGTGAGCAATGGATAGGTGGTGGAGGGTAGTGAATAAAGACCATGCAAGGGATAGAGGTGCTATATAGAGAAAAGAGGAATGGGAATAAATTGAGGTAGGTGGGAGTTAGCAAGCACAATGAGTGATTGGAGGGCATTGATACCAGGAGGAACAAAAAGATGGGGTAGAGACAGAGGAAAGATATGTACTCATTAGTAGGGGAAGGCTACCACTCATTGATTTAGAACACTCTGAGCTCAAAATGACCCTGTGCTGGGCAAGCACAAGAATATCCCTCAAATCAAGAGCAGATACAAGAGATAGACAAAAAAGCCATGCAAATATGGGGCCTGTTTGAGCCAAAGACCACTCTATAAATATGTTATGCAATATAAACAATACAACTTAGACATATAGCTGATGCCGTCTGTAGCAAAAGATAATAAAACAATTCAAAGAAAAAGCAGGACGGGATGAGTAACCTACACGTGACATGGGAGGGCTTTAGATATCTGCTTATAATGTAAATTTATGGATTGTATAGAAACATAATGCGGGCTGTATGAGTTGCTTGTATCAATGTTTGTTCAGTAGAAATGCAACATTTTATTCTGCTTTTCTCACAACAAAATGAATAAAATGTTATGGTTTCTCTGTTTATAGGAATAGAGCTAAATTTCACAGACTAGTAAAGTATTCAGTTTTTTTCCCATGTTAGATGCAAAGCTGCAAGACAACTCTATATCAAGGCACTACATCTCTAAAAATGGACTTCATTTTTACCTTCATGTGGGCGGTCACCACGGGCTGTTGATGCAGTAGCGTAAAGTGCAGATTTCGCATTGCCGGTTATCACTGGTGGTCACTGCAGTGCGAAGAGTCGGGTTCACCAGAGCTGCACATTTGCAGCCAGTGCAGATGGCAAGCTTTGGGTGTAAATGGGTCCAGATGGTAGAAAGAGCTCAACTGATGCCACACCAAGGGTCCAGGACTTGAGGGGTATCTTTTGGGGATAAGGAACTCCCTCCAGCAGAAGTCAGCAGGGCTCAGGCAGGTCTAGTTGCGGGTCCAGGTAGGTCCTGTTGCAGCAGGTCAGGTCTCTGGAGCTTGCCGTGTCCCTGTAGCTCAGAACAGAAGGCCAGTCAGCTAACACTTGGAGTCACTTCAGTGTGGGATGAAGGGTGCAGGTCCAGTCTTCCATCTCAGCAAGCAGGACAAGCCTCAAGCTGCAAGGAAGCAGGGGGCCTTCTTCTTTATTATCCACAGGCCCAGGACTGTACTGATGAGTCAGTCTGAAAGTCCTATTTTTATATCTGGTGCCCCTTTTGAAGTGGGAGAAGTTTCTGGAGTTTTCCCATTGCAGAAGTATCTGAGATTTCTTGCCACCCTGCCCTTGTCTCAGGGGCACAATAGGATATGGTGAAGCCCTCTGTGTATGAGCTGGGCCAGTGCCTTTGAAGTGCAAGTGTGGTAGGTGAGAGCTATGCCTCCCCATCCTGTCAGAGATGACACATCCTGCCAACACCCAGACCATCTTTTGTGATACTGTCTGGGAGGAATGCACAAAGTCCAACTGTCAGCTGCACCTACTCATGGGCCCCAGGATACAGGCTGCAGGCACCAAATAGTTAGAACAAAAAAATGTCAACTTTATAAAAGATCTTCATGAAAGTGATGGAATGCACACCGTTTTCTCATAGATTCCTTTAAGTGATGCTCCTTTGGCAAAGTTATTGTGCGCAGACTTGTTTGTGCTTTACCCCAACAGCACGCTGCTGAAGAATTCAGAATAAGTGGAGCGTAAATACATTCCACACACGTCGCACAGCAAAGAGAGTGCAGAGAAACCTCTATTTCTCAAATGTTCCAATTTTTTATTTTTTCCTTTCTTTGTCCGTATTCTATTCAACAAATTGTGATTAATTTGCAGAATAGAATACGGACAAACAAAGGAAAAAATTAAAAATTGAAACATTTGAGAAATTGAGGTTTCTCTGCACTCTCTTTGATGTGCGACGTGTGTGGAACGTATTTGAGCTCCACTTATTCTGAACTTTATAAAAGAGGCACTTTCAGAATTGTTACTTAAAATTTGCATGTACCTTTAAAGAGGGTTTTCAATAGGCCTGGGCGGAAAACTACGCTACGCTCGCGTAGTTTGCGAAGTTTGCGCTACTTTGCACTACGCGAATTGCACGTAGCACAGTGCAAACACGCGTAGCGTAGTGTAGCGTAGTGCAACGGTCATTTTTGCTTGCTCGCGGTCCTCAACGTCAAGTTGGCGACCGCGAGCAAGCAAAATGATCTATCCAGCGAGACTTTTTCTGCGTTCGCGATCAGCAACATCAAGTTGCCGATCGCGAGCGTGAAAATAAACCTCCTGGCGAGATTCTCAACGCGGGAGGTCAGGTTTCTCATTGCGAGTGGTCGCGTATGCTCGCGACCGCTCGCGATGAGAAACTACCAGTCCGCGTTAGAAAGCTGCCGCTCGAGTAAAAATCTACTCGAGCGGCAGTAAAGACAGCTCGCACTGTGCAAGATGCCGTTTTCAATGATTGCACTAGTGCGGACAAGCATCCGGCACTGTGCAATCATTGCGAACACGCACTACGCAGTTCGCGTAGTGCTACGCGTAGCTCGCGTAGTGCGAACTGCACTTTGCGTAGCTTCGCGAAGCGTTACTTCGCGAACTACGCCCAGGGTTAGTTTTCAATGACAATTCCTCAGACACCAAACAGGACATTACTACCTGCTCTCAAACAGAAGATATCACTTATTAAATATAATAAGGTAACCCAATGTTATGCTAAGGGAGAGGTAGGCATTGCAATAGTGAAAAACGAATTTGAGAGTTTTTCACTACCAGCACATGTAAAACTTGAAAGTATATGTCTATCTTTTTAAATACAATGAACCCTGCCCTATGGGCTGTTTAGGGCCTAACCTAGGGGTGACCTATATGTATTAAAAAGGAAGATTAAGGTCTAGCAAAGGTTTATTTTGCCCACTCAAAATAACAGTCTAAAACTGTACACACAGGCTGCAATGGTGGGCCTGAGACATGTTTATAATGGCTACTTAAGTGGGTGGCACAATCAGTGATGCAGGCCCACTAGCAGCATTTCATTCACATGCCCTTGGTACCCGTAGTACTACTTTACTAGGAACTTACAAGTGCATTAAATGTGGCAATTGGGTGTAACACAATGTCATCATGTTTAAAGGAAAGAGCACAAGCACTTTAGCCCTACTTAGCAGTGGTAAAGTGTGCAGAGTTCTAAGGCCAGCAAAAAGGAATTCAGCAAAGCAGGAAGAGTAAAGGCAAAAAGCTTGAGGCAAGACCACCCTAACGCTGACAGGTCTAACACTATTGCATACTAGCCACTGTAGTTTAGATTCATTTCACTAAAACTAAATGGCCTAACACAGCTGAAAAATCCTTTTTATAAAATGAAAATCCATGGCAATTTTCAGCTGACATGTGGCCACCTAGTATGTGTACGTATTTGTGAGTGGTTGATGAAGGCTATCCATTGTGTTTGCAGTAGTTTTGCTTTCCCCATGATATATCAAACGTGTACATTTCTGAAGTCTGTATATATTTTAGAATGTATTCTTGTGCAATCACGATTATTATGTTTTGCTTATTTCAAGTAATTTCAGTTTTCTGACATTTTGGATGCTTTAGTAATTTTTGCTCATGGTTCGAGCAGGAAATGTCTGATACTGGCACAAATTCTGAGTACCAGCTGATCTAGGTGGTGAGTGGTCAAAGTCACAGTAATGGATATGGATTAAACTGTATGAAAAGATGTTTGGGATCTGTGGTAACAAGGCATGTTTTAACCAATTATTTGCACATTTAAAGAATGCAATGCCCATAGTGTCCAAAATTCCTGAAGGTCCTGGTGGAAGCGAACTGTTTAATACGTTTTTTTTTCTCAGCAGTTTAAAAGGCCCAATCTGCTGCATATATAAACCACCTTAGAATGTGGTGGTGCCCAAGTGGCCTTCTATATTCCGGATTGTGTATGCCACAAAGTTTCTGATGAGCCAATGCATCTCAATACCCATGCCAGTGAGCACTACCCAATGTCTACTGTGAGCAATCCTGATATGATACTCACTGTAAGATGTATTAATCACACCTATTATACTGGATGCTGTTTGGCACTTGCCACAGTGAGATGCACCCTGCTATACACTGCTGAGGAGCAGTGCTTAATTTGAGCCAGTGGTTTCGAGTGATCGGCACCGGCACTTAATTGTCAGCACCGGCACGTAATTGTCATCACCAGCACTTTTGACAGCTATTACATGGTGGCGCTGTTTGTATAATTCAGAGATGAGCAGGACAGCAATCGTTTATTAATTCAGTATGCATTAAAATAACTAATGCCAAGCTATTTATTGCAGCTTTGGGGGCCTGAATTAGGCTTAATTGTCACATCTGTAACAGTGTGCTGGTTAGTAGTTGTGTAGGTACTATAATTGGCAATGCTGGCAGGGGCAATGGGTGGTGCAAGCTCCAGAGGCCTTCTGACTAGAGCCCTGGCATTTATATTTTTACAAATTAGGCACTGCTGAGGAGTGATCAGAGTCCCGGCAGCGAGTCGGAATTATAGAA
Organism: Calotriton arnoldi; assembly: GCA_963921515.1. NCBI lineage: Eukaryota > Metazoa > Chordata > Amphibia > Caudata > Salamandridae > Calotriton > Calotriton arnoldi. Next base: position 945,216 of record CAWUFW010006916.1, on the reverse strand, counting down.
CTCCCCCTTGTGTGTGAGACGTGCGCTTGCAAAAACGTACTATGTGACAAGCTATTCAAGTCCTTTATAATATTCACTCCAGAAAAAAATGCTCCAATGGAAACAATTCTTACTGATTCGACCAAGTATCAACCCCTGCAAGAAGCATAAACACAAAAACGTCTGACATTTGGTGCGTGATATACATGCATGCTAAAATGGTGCTTCTGGCATCTGGTGGCATGAAACCGCTGCCAAGGGCTTTAGTGAAGTGCGCCAGTGTATTTGGAGAATCTAGATCTGCTTCCTAATATAGAACATGTCTTTATTAGAGAAGTGTTTTACATTAGTGTGGTTTCAGGGTAAAACGTGGTCTCTTCATTTGTAATGGAGAGGTGCATACCAAGATCCCACGGTAGGGAAAAGCATTAGATTTTGGAATTCCATTGCAGCTTGTGCAGATAGCTAGGATTGTTTAAGCTGCCAGTTGTTCTTATAAGACTTAGTGTTACCAGCTGCCTGGTGTGTGAACAGACAAAATAGTCCACCACACACCAGTCTACTAAGCATGCTTAGTAAGTGGCCAGCTGACGGTTTGCACCGACTGGTGTCAACTAGTTAGTGTGTCCTCATTTAGCCAGTCTCAGGATGTCTGAGGTTGTATGGTAGTGCACAGAATATACAATGAAGTGCTCTATCTGAGAGAGCCACACAAACAGTAACAACAATATTAAGCTGGCAAACTCAATAAAATGAGATTTAGGTGATGTAATGTATATGTAATTTTCAGAAAGTACATGTTGTACATGGCATGCCATGTACATGGAATGTGGTTCATACCGTGTAATGTAATGCTGGGTTTTTCGGTGCTTATCCTAAATCTTGCACAGAGGGAAGTTGAATCGTTCTACAAAGTATTGAACTCAAAACCTAAATTACTTTTCCTAACCAAAGCTCACATCTCCACGTGGCTAAGGACACGCAACTAAAGAAAATATTTCATAGATGTTTCTTTCTTTTTCACAATTGCTTTCATTCCTTTGTATCCACCAAGGCTTTGTACTTGTGTAACAAAGCCAGCAACGTGACACCATTGGAGAAGCGGATTAACTATATAGTAGGATATTTATCCAAGCTATGGCCCTCAATACGAGCGAGCCAATAAATTACGATATGTGCTGTAACTCCTGTTACTCCATATATCAGAATTAAAGGCCATATTTACGAGTTTAGTGGCGCAGGGCAGCGCAGCAAGTCACCTTGCTGCACTGCACTGCATCACAGGGAAAGGGCAGGAATGTGCCATATTTATCCAATACACTCCTGGCCTTTGCCCTTGTGCTGGCGCCGTTTGGCAGCCTAGCACCAACGCAGGCATCCTTGTGCGTGTGTTCTAGGCAGGATTGTTTTTGTGCAAGAAGGCACACCTTCCTGCACAAAAACAATACATAGAGGCATTTTCCTATTTCTAGTTGTGCTGCAGAATACAGCACACCTAGAAAGAGGGAAAAACTAGCAGAAATAAACATATTTCTCCCATTGCGCCTCCCCTGGGGAGGCCTATCTTTTTTCCCAAGGTATATGAGGTCTTGTAAATATGGGAATGAGCCAAAAACCATGCGAGTTGCATGGGAACACCCACACAATGCCCATGGAATGCCTACCCGGGGCAGAGTAATGCAAAGCAGTGACTTGCACTGCATTGCATTACTCCATATTTTTTGAGCCACTCAAAACTATGCAAAGTGGCTTTGTGTGGCTTCAAAAATATGACTTATGGTTTGCATCACTCTTGCACCATGTTGTGTGGGGGTAGAGTGACGCAAACCGGGTCATAAATATGGCCCTAAAAGTTTTGAAATTATTACGAGCAGGTCAAACCAGTTGATATTTACCGAGGGGTAGAGGGGAATGAACGATATTTACTGTAACAGGCTGATTTTGGTGCAGTAAGAACCAAAACCTGCATGTTATTCCCAAAAGCAGTGACAGGAATTAAATATTGCATCCAAACATACCTAATGCCTCAGTGACGGTTTTTATTGGGTGCCAAAGAGCCTAGCAGATATTGGGGAAACAGATTGGAGGAGAAACCTTGAAAGGTGCGGGAGAGGGTGTCATAAGCTGTTTATGATGTTCATGTGATCATAAATGAGGGCAATCTGCCTTAATCAAGCCTATGATGTGATGACTCAGGCAACTCACTTACTATTTAAATATTTTAAATCTGCAGCAGAGCATGTGAAGGCCTAAGGTTGAAGAATGCTGCACTTTCCAAACTGCATGTGCAAATTCATCAGCTAATGAGCAGGGTAATCGATTTTTAAGTAGAACAAACACATTCTTGTACAACGGTCGCTGCTATACAAGAAGTACTTTCTGAAAAGAAAACAGAAAATGCAAAACACTGCTTTATTCTTGCCAAAATATTGAAACGCAACCTCACACATTCGCACATAAAGTGGTAAACGAGGGCAATTGTGCATCATCATTATGTAGAATCAGTTTCACATTCCTCCATGTTAGATTACAGAGACAGCAGAAGGAGTCCGATTACCGAGACAGTACAAGGAGCCTGATTGTCAGATTGTGTACTGTATTCTGCTTTTGCAAGCAGTTCCTACAAAAGTTGCCTCGTAGCCCCGCAGGGATCACTGTAGCTCACTTTAGCCATGAGGCAGTGTACATGAAGTAAAACGTGAGGACACTCAAATCCATTTCAGATTAGCACAGCCCTGCACAGAAAAAACAGGTTAGTGGGACCTGGGAGTATTTTGATTCTACTCCAAAGCAGGACGATGGCTCACCATAGTAGGAGAGATCACTGTGTGGGTGGGGGCAAAGATCAATGCAGGCTCACACTGTAGGCTCGCACTACGGACTCGCAGCAAATCGTACTAGAGAAAGGCAGTGGTGCTCAGCAGCAAGCAAAACAGGTGGGGCAGTAGGCGAATATGTGACCTACTGGCAGGCACTAAATAAAACCAGCAGCGCGCTGAGGGCCATATTATCAAGAACGGCGATAACATTATCGCCACTTTAGCGGCAGGAAACTGCTGCTAAAGCGGCGATAAGGGGCTTGATAATATGCCCTATAGAATTCCAATAGAAGCCCAGGTTCTGGTGTGAAGGACATCAAACCTGGGCTTCTATTGGACGTCTATAGGCATATTATCAAGCCCTTATCACCGCTTTAGCGGCAGTTTCCTGCCGCTAAAGCGGCGATAATGTTATCGCCGTTCTTGATAATATGGCCCTTAGACTCAAAGCCAAAGCTCTTAATAGTGGTGCATTTTAAACAGTGTTTATAACAGGCCACGAAAGCGAGCTCAGGAGTTGAGACTGGATGCACTGTGAGTTTCTCACAGTGCCTGTCAGTGAGTTAAATAAAAATATAGATTTACTTACCCACTACTCCTCGTCCACTCGGTAGTCGGTGGCTCCTCCAGCACAGGCAGCAAACTCCCAGAGCCTCGTCCAACTCCCTTCTACCAATCCTGGTGCTGCTCTCATGCAACTCAGGCAGCATGAGAGAAGCACCAGGATTGGCTGAAGTGTGCTGGTTTGTCGCTCTTTGAAGCACTGGGGGCCAGTACATTCTCTCCACCCAGCTATCAGGCTGGCCGTCACAAGACAGCCGGCCAAAGTGACATGCACACTTTAAACGGAAGTGCACACTATTCCTCCCATGCTGCTGCCCCGCCTTCAGACTTTGCTGTTACCAGCGAGTAAAATAAAATGGCAGTAGATCTGTTTTATTACCATTATATTTTTCATGTTACCTGCACTGCAGTGAAGGGACAACGCTCCTCCGCTCTCATTGAGGCACCACCGCTGGAGAAAGGGAAGCTGTAGTGAGAGTTTGGGGGGGCTGGTGCATAACAAAACTACAGGAAGCACAGAATCAGACAAAAGGCCCATTAAAATGCGATCTGTGCGTAAACACCTGTTTGCACAGGTATCTTACTTACAAGTGGAGGGCTGTTTATCACAGCCAGTAATTACCAGGCTCGATAAGGACTGAACCCTTCATACATTTGGACAGGTCAGACCTGCTGGAATTTAAAACAGTTAAAAGGCCTTGCATTTACTGGGATATGGAGATGGTGCAGTAAGCGCAGACATCAGCATGTTATTCCCCAAATGGTAGAAGAGGGGATAAAGATTGTATCCAATAAATTCTGAACACCTCGGTGTTGGAGTCTATCAGATATGATAATTATTACATCTGACATGGGCCACTTGTGATCAGGTCCTAAGAGGAGCATGGGTCATGTGGAATGGAAGAATTTCTGAAGCCTACACCAGCGAGTCCGCAAGTTTAAGTTCAGCAGTAATGAGGCTGAGACTAGTGAATATTGCAGGCCAGTTTCAAGGAAACTTTTCTGAACACGAACTTGGAGACTACAGTAAGGGTTAGACAGAGGAATGGCGAGGTACCATTTTTTAGTACCCATGGTCAACCTCAGGGGCACAGGAAGGTGCAGGGGAATTATGATTGGAGAATGCCACCGGCCTGCTAGAGAGGTACCATGTCATGGTGCATATAAGAGTGGCTCATAGTAGGGCTGGGACCAAAAAGTGGCAAGAACCCAGTACAGGCAGCACTGTGTCATACCAAAACAAGAGATGGGAACAAAGAACCAATTGCACAAGATAAAAGATTATGAGTGTGGTACAAAAGAGCCATGCAGGATGGGAGAGAGGGATCAAAGACTACTATCAGCCCACTACAGAGAGCAGTGTCTCATACTAAAACAAGTCGGTGGGGAAGGGGAAAGTGTGATCAATTCTGAAGTGTTTGATCGAATATAAGGAGGGATGAATACAAGCTTGCTCAGTCTTATTTAGCAGACAATTGAGCTGTTAATAATTGACACTTCCCAATGGTTAAGTCAGAATGTGTCTATGTACTGATCCTTTAAGGCAGACATTTGTATGAAAGATAAGGTGAAGTCACCTTATGAAAGCAGATTTTTTAAATTAATGTTCTATGTATTGCTTCCTCTGTCCGTTTTGTTGATGTCCTGCAAAGCTTCTTCAACTGAAAGGGTTGCCAGTGGGTGTGTGTCTTTTAAATCCTACCTAGTCACATCAGTTTAAATACGTGGTCTGGAAACACCAGGTTGTGGTGGTCTAGATACAAAGAATAGTTTGCATAATACACATGGGAGAAATCATTATTGAAAAAAAATCTACTTTCATACTTACATCGCCAGGAGACAATGTAGAAGTATGCCAGATGAAAGTTAAACAAGCTGCACATAAATACAAGAAAGGCGACAAAAAGAAAGACAAAAGTCTCTTCAGAAATATAATCTCTGCTGAAAAGCAAGCAAAGGTAGCAACACAAAGGCAGACGTACAATATCAACTAAACAATATTAACTGCAATGGTTTACTTGAAAGCAACCAAAATATATATACTTTTAACAGCACTTAAGCATCTAGTTGAAAAACTGGAAACGATCTGGCCACTTGGCTGACAGAGAAGCTGCTTATCTCATCATTTCTCTACATTGACTGATCTCATTTTGCTGTGCACACACTGTGCAAAAGATCACAGTCAAGACCCACAATATCAGGATCTCACTCAGTAACGTCCAGATTATCAGAGAACAACAATGCCACGATGGTTTATGGCAGTTTGAAATTTCCTACGTACATGATCAGCACATTTCCTGGCATACAGTAAAACATTCAGTCAGTCAGTCAGTCAAAGTAACGTTTATTTAGACCGTAGGTCTTTAAACAACATAAAAACATATCACTCTATGTAAATATTCTAAAATCATTCCAAATTCATCAACAGATGCCGTTATAATAGTCTGATTTCCATTTGCTTCCTTTCAAATTTACACAATACTTAATACACGCCTATATATAAACAGAAATATTTTAAAAGCAATAAAATTCCTATTATAAAATATATTTCTAAAAGATATATATCAAGTAAAACTTATCTAAAATCCATTTCCATCATAGCTTCCATCATAACTTTCAACCATCCATTTCCTTTTCCATGAAAAACCTTTTACGGCCTTCATATACTTCGCAACGGCTATTGAAATTTCAAGGTTTGGCATATCTGTAAGAAGTTCGATAGCTTATGTACGCAAATCGGCACCATATTTTAAAAAAATTGGGCGTAAAAACTGTTTCCGCAGAGCTAACAATTTTAGGCAGTCCACTAAGATGTGTAAATTATCGCATTTTGTGCCCAACCTACATGTGCATTTACCATCGGGTTGCATCATTTCTGTTTTTATTCTCGCATTAGTCATACCAGGATTAATACCGATTCTCAATCTTAGTACTTCTGATCTAAGCCATTGATTAGGTAATGTATCCAGATAGGGGTACTAGATTTCTTTCACCCAACTATTTATCATGAATTTCACTGATTCTTTCTTTCTCCAGATACTCCATGTCTTCCATCCTAGACAATTCCTTCCTGAGAGTTCTGAGTTCACTCTTAGTTACTTCTATTTGTAGAGTCTGCTGATCAATTCTCACATTTAGGTTTTCACAGACAAAATAAAATTTCTTTCTGACCTCTTTGGCCCATTTTAGGTTGCTATGCTGAGTCTCGTTCTTACACCATTGTGACACTTTCATGGCCTCTCCTGTACCCAATCTTTTCCAAAATCTTAGTAGGGCCACTTGCGCCTGTACATTCCATGATGTCATACCCAGCTCTAATCTAATTGCCTGGATCATAGATGAGCCCGGTAATGACATTAGGGATTTTATGCATTTCCCTTCCTCAATATCCCATCTGCTTTTGCCACTTAAGCAGAGGACTTCTGCTCCATAGTGTAGTTGGGGGGGTATAGGCCTTTATCAGTGGTCTGTGGGACATATCCCCATAAATGCGATTGATTTTTTTCAGCCCACATACTGATTTATGGGCTTTGGCTTTCTGGGCCTCCAGATGCGTTTACCACTTTAAAGACTTGTCAAACCAGACACTGAGATATTTAGACTCATTCACAATTTCCAGTTTGGTTGGGCCCAGATACCAATTGAACCTTTGGTCTCTCTTCCCAAAACACAGAATTTTGGTTTTATCCATATTTACAGTTAAATGATTTGCCGCACAATATTCGCTAAATGCATTTAACTTCCTCTGTAGGCCCATCTCTGTCTGGTCAAGGATTACTAAGTCATCGGCATAAAGTAAACAGGATAATTGTTTCCCATTCATTTTTGGGCTTGCACTTCTATCTACCTCCAGAATGGTTGGCAGATCTGCTAAGAATATGGCGAAAAGTAGGGGGTTCACTACGCAGCCCTGTCTTAGGCCATTATTAATCGCTATTTTCGGTGTCAAAGACCCCACCGTATCCTTAATAACTTGGGCCTAGTTCTGACTGTGTAACTCCTGAATTACAACCAGGAGCCCTTCTGGGATATCATATTTTTCCAAGGTCTCCCAAAGACATTTCCTATCAACCAGGACTAATGCCGCACAGAAGTCTACAAAGCAGCAATACAACTTCCCTCTTTGCTCCATAGACTTCCGTGCCTACCGCCCATAGGGCGAAACAGTGGTCAATCGTAGAGTGTCCTTCCTGAAAGCCTCCTTGTTCCACCGGCATGATAGACTGCTGTTCCACCCAATCCTTCAATCTACCCAGGATTATTTTGGCAAAGACTTTCTCGCCGACATCCAACAAATTAATCAATCTATAATTCTTCAGGGCTTTCCTATCTCCCTTCTTATGTATTGGTCTAATTACTGCCCCCCTCCAATTTTTTGGGATATGACCAGAGTCTAATATGGCTAAGACATATGGGATAGGAATTCAGCCCACCAGTTTAACTGAGTCTTTATTATGATATGAGTAAAACATTCCTTGAAATCATTAACCCTGGGCGTAGTTCGCGTAGTAGCGCTTTGCGTAGCCACGCGAAGTGCACTTCGCACTACGCGAGCTACGCGTAGCACTACGCGAACTGTGTAGTGCGGTAGGAAATGCTGTTCGCAATGATTGCACAGTGCCGGATGCTTGTCCGCACTGTGCAATCATTGCAAGCGGCATCTTGCACAGTGCAAGCGGTCGATTTTCTGCCGCTCGAGTAGATTTGTACTCGGCGGCAGTTTTCTCAACGCGGACTGGTACTTTCTCATCGCGAGTGGTGCGCGAGCATGCGCGACCACTCGCAGTAGAAACCTGACCTCCAGCGTTGAGAATCTCGCCAGGAGGTTTATTTTCCACGCTCGCGATCGGCAACTTGATGTTGCTGATCGCGAATGAGGAAAAAGTCTTGCCGGGATGTCATTTTGCTCGCTCGCGGTCGCCAACTTGACGTTGAGGACCGCGAGCAAGCAAAAAATGCCCGCTACGCTACTCTATGCGTTTTTGCACTGTGCTACGTGCAATTCGCGTACCGCGTAGTTTCGCAAACTACGCGAGCGTAGCGTAGTTTTCCACCCAGGCCTAGAAATCATTACGTTGAAAAGAACTTCTTCACTTAAATGGCGAACTTTACATACAACTATGTGAAACCATCATGAGTGTAAAATCCATGACATTGTGTGAAAATTTTTTGATGGGAGAGCTGGTGAGTCAGTGTGCATTGGATGGGCAGCCACTAATGTATCTCCTCTCATTGTGGGGGCAGGTACATTGGTGACATCCTCATGTCACAGTAATAAGACAACCAGAATTTGAATTATCTCAGCGAAAACCAATACAACAGACAAGCAGATGTGCCACGTTGGAAAGCATAATTCAGCATTCTTGGACACATCAAACAGGCTAAAATTTCTATTGAACTTGGTCTGATGAGATGAAAATATAGTATAGTTGTCCAGAAAGTCTGAATTTACCCAGCTAATCTCCCTCGTTCTAATCATTGAGGAATGGACACCTTCAGTCTAATAGCCTCTTATAGAGTTTGCATTCCATCAAATCTAAGGTTAAATCTGTTTCATTGTCAAAGAAAGGTGAATAGTACAGTGCAAACGTACAACACAGTTTATAACTGCACCTACCTAGAAAAGGCACTGATATATATCAGTGTCTTTGCTAGTTTATTGCCCATTAACAAACAAGGTTTTTTGACCATAAGCAAAACATCTCTATGTATTTTTTTTATCTGTGACATGAGCTGTGGCAGACGGCTTAAGCTGTTTTTATGCTAGGTATAAAAGCAGCATCTGAAAGGAAACCCCGAAGCTGCCGTGGTCAAACCTCCAGACTCCAGCAGCCTTGATCTGTCAGCTTGGGGTTTGGAAGTGCCACGCTAGGAAGGAAATTGAGTTACATTATTAGAATGCTTAAACGTGGACATGGAGTGTTACATTGCAATCTTACACCAGACTATAACTTACTGCTATAATATTCATGTATTTATTTATTTTATCCAGTGGCGTAGCTAGAGGGGGCGGGGGAGGTGTGCCCCGGGCATCACTATTTTGGGGGAGGTCGTGAGTGCAAGGAAATTTTCTTTTTTTAATTTGTTTTCCTGCCCGCCCATTATCGGCTGCCAGACACAATCACTTCACTCCCCCGACCCCCCTCCGCTGGTTGGCGTCTTTCACCCGCATCCCCCTCCGCCCCGCTCTTACAGCACTGGCTGACAAATGACGGGTCACCCCGGGCGTCCAAAGCTCTAGCTACGCCACTGATTTTATCATGTGTATCGATACTATGAAAAAAGATACATTTTAGATGGTTCTACCAACATTACAATGCCAATCCACTAGCCATGCAGAATGTCAAGTGAAGGCATAATAAAACTTGCTATGGACAAGGAGTGGTTTCAGTTTCTGGAACAACTAGAATTTCTGCGTTAAAGAGGCACACTTATGTCTAATTAGGTTGGTGTAATGTCCTGATTCTAAAACTTCTCTTACAGTGTTCTGATTTATAATGACATCTTTGAATTTTACAAAGGGGTTAGGTGTAAAAACAGAAGAGAGAAACACGAACCTCAAGATAGCATTTTCTTTTCAGGCACATAGTATTAAGAAACATTGCTAATGGTCCTTCTTCGAAAAAGCATGAGTTTAATTTGGTAGATGAGACCAGTGACGTGGGGGAGAGACAATAAACTTTCTTGTCAAAGTTTATTAGCCTTAACAAATCAATATACATTCATACTGCGAAAATGAGAACATGTGAGACTATTTTATAATGTGTTCATACACATGTAAACGTTTTATAAGCATATGTGAGAACAGATGACACAGCTTGGTTCAAGCTGTGTGTTGACCACTGACAGCAATTTTCAATTTATTGTTGGAACTGGAGGATCCAGTATCCTCAGAGTAGGTCTTGTTAATTTTCCCAGAATTGGAATTTTCAATATTTCTATATAAAGTAAAGGCACAGTAGAGTATTCAGTCAATTCTACATTAAATGTTCATTTTCTCAAGGTCTCCACAAAATGAAAGTGTTTATAGCGGGGTATAAAGGTATGTAATGTCATAGGAACCAGGTGCTTAATCTGTACAAATCAGTTGCAAACTCTGGGTACCACAACTCATTTTTTCATCATCAGGTTTCGACCAAAACAAAAGAGAGAAAGGCACACAATGAACAAAAAAAGGGGAAAAGAAAGATAGAAATCACTCTCGAAGTGAGAAAAAGATCCTGCAAGAGTGAGAGGAATTAGAAGGAAGTGTAGGACATTGGAAGAAAGAGGCATGAGGTAGAATCAATGCTGGACAGAAATGGATGAAAGAACAATCCCTGCTTTAGTGCTGCTGTAACAGATATTTTGACAGCAGTGATCTCAAAGCCAAGTCTTTCCCTTTTGGCTGACATTCAGCTTCAGATCCACTCTAGTCCCATCTCTGAGAAAGCAAATACATTTGGCATAGCTTTTCATTCAAACCTACCATTTAGTGGTCTGGGTATTTTTTAAGCCTGCAAAGCACTGTGTTGATCCTGATTATTGGCCTGCATGTAGTTTGCAGAATTTCCCACTCTTCTGGCATAGTTTCTCTACACTGTCTTGCAATATTGCACTGAAAATAGATGTGTGAAATTTGAAGACTTTTTCCAAGCGAGCGTTGCTGACCATTTTCTTTCTACAAAAATCTTAAATTGAGCCCAAAAGTGCTGATTTTCACGACAAATGTCGTGAATTAGGATTTGGAATTATAGGATTCATTAGTATTACTGGAACTTCACTAGTGAAACCTTGCAACTTTGCACACTGTTGCTCACATTCTTAACACAAATAAATAAGGAAGCAAAGTATTGTAGATCTGTCTGACCCAGACTTTTACAGCATAGTACACCGTGCTCCCCAAAGGTTCACAGACCGCATGTTAAAAAAACCAGCCAGTTTGAGCCTAATATGAGAAGCCAATAGCACAAAAACTGCTAAGAAAAAACCTCTCTCTCGTGTCCTCCGTATCTAATGATGCTTAATGTCCTATTACTTACCGGTAATCTTCATTACTCCGGGTCCTGTTGTCCTCGTCCCCTTCATACTAACAAGTGAGATAATCTATCTCATCAACAGAAAAAAGAAAGAAGGAATGCTGGTACCACCCCTTCCCCTCCCACTGGGAGTATATAACCGTTCCCTACCCAGCATTCTTCCTGAACCACCAAGCCCCAGAGGAGGGCTGGCAAGTCCGGTAGGGAGGGAGGGAGGGATGCTATGAAGGGGACGAGGACAACGGGACCCGGAGTAATGAAGATTACCGGTAAGTAATAGGACATTACCCCCAGGTCCCTCCTGTCCTCGTCCCCTTCATACTAACAAGTGAGAATACCCAAGCAGCAACCGGCCACCATCCCGCAACAAACCACCAGGACACAGAACAAAGAGCAAACCCAATGATTTATTGAAACACGGAACAGAAACAAAGGGGAATCAGGAGCACACATCCTGAAGCACCCTCAGATCAAAGTTAGCATCAACCCCCAGAACATTCTGAATGCGATAATGCATAACAAAGGTTTTAGCAGAAGCCCAAGTGGCCGCTCTACAGATCTCAGACAGGGATACCCCACGGACCTCCGCCCAAGAGGCCGCCACCCCACAGTAGAATGCCCCTGAACCCCAGCTGAAGGAGGGGAGCCCGAAAGGGAGTAGGCCAACATGATAACCTGCTTCAGCCAGCGACCAAAGGAGGAAGACGAAGCCCTGCACCCCCGAGAGGAAACTCCAAAAGAAACAAACAGGGAGTCAGACTGCCAAAAAGGACGAGTATGGTCCACATAGATCCGCAACGCCCGGCAAACATCCAACAAACCCAAGGAAGATCACCCCCCTCCCCCTGCTCCACACACAAAGCAGGCAAGACCAGTTCCTGGGAGCGATGGAATTGAGAAGAAACTTTGGGAACAAAGGACGGATCCAAACACAGGACCACCCCACCGTCAGAAAAGGACAGAAAATGCTCCCGAGCCATCAAAGCTCCCAACTCCCCAAGGCGTCTAGCCGAAGTAATGGCCACCAAAAAACAACTTTGAAAGTAACAAATTTCAGATCAACGTCCTCCAATGGCTGAAAAAGAGCAGCCACCAAAGCTCTCAACACCAAAGGGAGGTCCCCAAGAGGAAAAGAAGGCCGCACCACAGGACGAGACAAGGAAAAACTGCACAGCAATCGGGAAACCAGGTCGTCAACATCAGACAAATTCCCCCAAGGGGAACGGAAAGCCCGAATAGCAGCCCACTGAGCCCGCAAAGTGGAGACAGACAACCCCTTCTCAAACCCCTCCCAGAGAAACTGAAGGACATCAGGCAAGGTACAAACCAGAGGAGACAACGTCAGACCCTGACACCAATGCTGGAAATTACCCCAATGACGACTGTAAGACTTGAGAGTAGAAGGCTTCCTGGACTGCTGAATCGCCAAAGCTAAATGCTCGGGAGACCCCGATTCCTCCATCCCTGCCTCTCAACTTCCAGACCGACAGACGAAGCTGCCGGAGGGACAACATCAGAGAAGACCGCAGTGGAGATGGAGGGAACGGGAAGAACCAAGGACCCTGAAAAGCTAATAACCGCAGAGTGGGAAACCAGGACCGGCGGGGCCAGAAGGGCACCACCACCTCCCGATCCTCCACCACCAGGCGAGACAGAAACCGAGAGAACAGAGCAAGGGGAGGAAAGGAATACAACAGCTGAGATGGCCAAGGAATGGTCAGAGCATCCACCCCCAAGACCCCGCCTGAGGGACCCAGGAGCAGAAGCGGAGAAGCTGAGCATTGAGCCGGGACGCAAAGAGGTCGATATAAGGAAGACCAAACCTCACGCACACCAGACAAAAGGCCACTGGAGTCAAGACCAACTCCTGGGAGGTGGGGAAATACTGACTGAGGACATCCCCCACCCCTTTGTCCACCCCCGGATTTGAACAGCCATCAGAGACAAGAGGTGCCCCTTCGCCCAGCAGAACAACAGGGACACCACTGCATTCCGGGACTTGGACCTGATACCCCCCTGGTGATTCAGGTAGGCCACTCTCACGGTGTTTTCTGAACGAACCTGCACATTGCGGTTCAACAACCGATCCCGGAACCCCATGAGAGCCCGGAATACGGCAGACAACTAGTGCCAATTCGAAGACCGCCGACCCTCCAGAAGGCACCGACGACCCTGAAGGGAGTCCAACTCCAACATCGCCCCCCACCCCACTGCACTGGCATCCATTGTGAGAACAACCGGAGGGGAGGGCTGCAGAGGCAGACCCCTGGCGAGATTGTCCGACACCGCCCACCAGCGCAGAGCAGGGAGGATCGAGAGAGACACCGGAACCAAGAGGGACAAATTGCGAGATAATGGATCCCACCGAGACAACAGGAATGACCAAAGAGGCCGCAGATGAAACCTTGCCCAAGGCACCATGAACACCGTTGCCGCCAGAAGACCCAGAAGCCACAACCAGAGATGGACCGGAAAGGAACAACTTTCCAGAAACCGATGAGCAAGGGAACACAAGGTCACCGCCCGAGACACAGGTAGGAAAACCCGATTCAGATCGGTGCAGAAACGAGCCCCTATGAATGTCAAGTCCTGGGAAGGCACCAGCTGACACTTGGGGAGATTCAGCAGAAACCCATTGGCTCCCAACGCCGAACACACCAACTCCTGATCCCGCAACAACAAATCCCTGGAAGGAGCATGAAGGAGCCAATCGTCCAGGTAAGGGTAAATCAGGATACTCTGAAGATGGAATGAAGCCACCAACGGCGCAACCACCTTGGTGAACACCCTGGGGGCCGACCTCAGGCCGAAGGGCAGAACCTGAAACTGATAATGCCGCCCCTGAAGACAAAACCTCAGGAACCAACGAGAATGGGGGTGAACAGGGACATGATAATAAGCATCCTGAAGATCCAGGGTGCACATGAAATGACACGGGAGAACCAGGGGAATCACCCGTTGGAGAGTCTCCATCTTGAACGGCAGATGCAACACAAATTTGTTCAGGGCCTTCAAATCCAGGACAAGACGGAACCCCCCTGTCACCTTGGGCACCAGGAAAATTATGGAATAAAACCCCCTTCCCCTCTCCAAAGGAGGAACCTCCTGCACCGCCCCCTTGTCCAACAGAGCCTGGATCCCCAGACACAGCTCCGATCTCTTGGTCGGACAAGACGACCAGGGAGTCAGACGGACCCAAGAGTCTGGAGGAGGCTCCGAAAATTCGATGAGGTACCCCAGTCTTACAATGCTCAGGACCCACATATCGGAACAGGAGCGCATCCAAGCTGGAAAAAAGAACTGAAGCCGACCTCCGACCAAGAATCCGGCGTCGGCCACCAGATAGTCAGGAACGAGGTTTCGCAGGAGGAGACTTAGCCTTCTTGTCCCGACCTTTACCATAAGAAAACCTACCATGACCACGAGAGGGGGGATGGAAGAAGGACTTGGGTTTAGAAGAAACCGCCCCAGAGGATGACTGCTTGAATGAGGAGGAATGCTTATTTTCCTTAAACAGACAATGCAGTTTGCCCTTCAACTCCTCCCCAAACATCATGGTACCCTGAAATGGCAATCGAAGGGCTGAGGATTTCTGGGCCAAATCTGTCTTCCAGTCCATCAGAACCAAATGGCGGCACAAGCCCCCCAGAAAGGGCCGACGCTCTCACCAGGTCGAAGGAAACATCAGACAGGAACTCCACCTGCCGCTCAATATGCTCCACAAGTCCCGAAAAATCTGTAGAATCATCCATAGACCCATAAAGAGCCTTGATATCCGAGATAAGCGAATGAGCAACATAAGTCCCATAAATGCCAGCCCTGAGCGCCAGATGGGAACCAGAATAAACTTTCTGAAGGAAAGCATCCACATTCTTATCCACGGGATCCCTGACCACCACCTCCTCCACCAACGAAGTATGACCCACCAGACTGGCCACAAAGGAATCGATAGGAATGGAGTCAGGCAAGTCCTTGGCCATATCCTGAAGAGGGTAGAGCTTGGCCATGAACCGGGGAAGCATAATGCGGTGAGGGTCCTTCCACTCCCATTTAAGAACCTCATGGATGGACGGATGGACTGGAGCGTCCACCGTAGCAGAGCTCTGAAACTGGCGAAGCAGGGAAACCCCAGAAGTGCTGGGAGCATCATCGCAAGGAAACCCCATATTGGATTTTACATGCTTCAACAAATCTGGCAACATATCCTTGTCGACCTATTTGCCCTTATGTTCCTCACCCCCATCAACTCGTCCTCCGAGGCAGAAGAATGAGAAGGCGGAGCACGTCCAGAGCTCCTGGAATGGGGAGTGGCACTCATTTACAGTAAGGTCACCTTAATTAAACGTTTAAGCCTGGAATCATCACCCTCCTTACGCCGTCTGGAGTGCGCAGGAGAGGGCGAGGAAGAGGACCCTGAAGAAAAAGAGGAAGAAAGCTCCACATGCCTGCTCTTACGTGAATGTTTACCCATGATACAGGGCTCGGCAGCAGGAAAGGAACAGAGAACAAAACAGCACAATCTGGCCAGCAAGCAACCAGAAAAAAACAGGTATAGGCCACAGGCAACACAGGAGATCCCAATGAGAAGGAATGCACAGGAAAAATTAAAGCAGACTCCAGGTCAGAAAAAACAGCCAAACCCCGAGCCCAGGCACACACATATATACCCTGAAACACTAGGCTAATTGGTAAGGAGCATTTAAAAACACCGTCACTTCCTTGCGAAAAACGCTCCTCCTTTTCCCCCAGGCGCCCGCCCCTACATCCCACAAGGCATTGTAGCAGGCTGCGGAAACTGAATGCACAAGGCATTCAACAAAACCCCCTTGAGCAAAGTACACTTGACGGGCAGTCAAACAAGAAAAAAAAACGCTGCGCGGTACTCACCAGCAGGCCTGCATAGCACAGACACAGCCGGCCAGCCACACAGCCCTGCAATGCCTGAATTCCTCCCCCAGATCACGGAAGTCAGGCAACGGCCGGTCCCGGAAGCGCCCCAGCCCCTGAGGAATGCCGAAGCAAGCACAGGCACTACCATGCCCCCGACGTGCCCGACAACCCGGGAGGCGCGGCAAAGACTCCAAAAGCGGTCCTACGTCTATGGATCCCCAAAAAGGCGCCAAACCAATGCTCCTGGAAACCGGAGGGCAGAGGCGCCAACATGACACCCCCCAAGCCCGGCAGGGAGGGAGCCAAGAATCCACAGCGATGTCCCCGCCTCCCAGCAGCAGAAACGGTAAGTACCAGGAGCCTCCCAGGCTCCAGCACAACTTCCAAACTGTCAGTAGACAGAAAACAGAACAGGAGGTAGGGTACGGTTATGTACTCCCAGTGGGAGGAGGAGGGGTGGTACCAGCATTCCTTCTTTCTTTTTTCTGTTGGTGAGATAGATTATCTCACTTGTTAGTATGAAGGGGACAAGGACAGGAGGGACCTGGGGGTAATGGTGTAATAGCCGAGACTGCCTGCAGAAAATAGCTCCACAATGTATGACAAACAAAAAACTTTGATCAGCTGCCTCGTACTTTGAGCGGGTCAAGTGTTAGGCATTAAAACCACATACACCTCACTCTATGTATATGGAACATGTCTGGAATTATATCAAACCTTCAATGAGAATAAAACCTAACCACCTACTCTTCTAGAAATGTATTCAAATTATGTTAGACAAGGTTTCAATTTATTTTTCTTACTTTTGATTCAAAACTTCATAATTAGCCATGATTGTCATGGTTCATTCACCGAGATAGGAGCTCTAGAGACATAATTGGAGTCATTAGAAAGTAAGAGCCTGGATGCAAACATAAACCAATAATGTCTTCTAGTGGACAAAATCGACAGATGCTACTCAGATTTCAACCTAAAAAAGCAGCCTCAAGAAAGCAAAGCAGGCCAAAGTAGAGGGACCTTTTAGCCATGTAACACCTTGGCTAACAGGCAAGTTTTAAATAATCCCTAGCACAATGTTCCAATGCCTTAGGCTAAGCAACAACATCTCCTTCTTCCCTTTACAAAGGTTAAATGGCTAAGGCCATCATTTCAAGTTGGGCACAATATGGTGGGTTATATACCACGTCATAAATACCATTACCCCAGGGTGAGACACTTACCACCTGTAGTAAGCACTCCCTACTATGAATTTTAAACATGCATTTCATGCAGAATAATTTTTAACACATGGAAATCACATTGAAATCTGCAAGTGTTTCAAGACCATTCACCCCCCCCCCACCAATTACATTTGACAGGTTTGCCCTGACAGAATCTAACATTGGAAAACTGTTCAGGTTGAGATAAATACCGCCTAACCTATAATTCTGATTCCTGTTCAAAGTCTTGTTTGCACAGGGATCAGAATTAGGGCCTTATGTACTAAAATGGATTCAGTAAAAGGGGTTGTAATTTGCACATCTACTTTTATCAAATGCATTTGTATTTTGCAAACCGACCTGGGTATTGACAGATCAGTTCACATAATGCAGAACCATAGTGGGTTGTAATTTGATCAATCACAGGCATGGTGGCCTGTGTGGGTCTCCAGACCACCATGTCTGCGATTGCTTTTCAACAAAGCAATCTTGTGTTTTCAATTGCAGACTGTTTTCCTGAATGGAAGATGGGATGGATTTAAAAAGAAAATTTAAATGTTTTACAAGCATGTTTTACTAGTTAGCAGTGGTCATGTGGAAAACTGCTTTCTCCTAAAATGTCTCAAAGTCCTAAAAAATTAAAAGTTTTTTTACCTAACCAAAGTGGATTTATTAAGTTGGTAGAGGCATCTCCCTCCCAAATTAATAACCCCATAACTGACAGGGACCTGTTAACAAAGTACACTGAATATACAATTTTTTCCACCTGCCAGGAATTCAAAAGGGAGTCCCTAGGGCGTGGCTTCGGCAAAAATGGAGTGAGACGCGTCTCTCAGAGTCTCCGCTCCGTCGTATCCTGCAACTGCTCTTATCCCCTGCCACCGGGCCTGCCAACTGGGGCAGGGCACTCAACTAACCGTGCTGATACAGCGGGAGTAGCCTCTCTAGCGGAAAGCGGCCCCACGGGCCTTGAATGAGCAAGCTTCCCGATCGGCAGTGAAGCGGATTCCCCCGGCCGCCATCTTGGGTGACGATCACGGCGGAGGCCCGCCGGACGATCGTCGGCCCTGCCTCTGAGCCCCGAGAGGGACTGGACTGCACGGGGGAGCCCCAGGTGCTGCTGCAGATACCCGGCCATTCCGTGCCTCTGAATGCTGTTTGGGGGCCCCTCGACCTCCGGTGATCGTCGGGGTGATCGACAGCTCCCCCGTCACTCTGGCTGCCCGGCCCTGGGGGCGGCCCAGAGGAGCTCTACCCTGCGCCCCGTCGCACCCGGAGGAAAGGTGCTGAGCGGACCCTGTGAGGCAAGATGGGCACATCTGCCGGTGACTGGGAGGGCCCTGCTGGTTCCGGTCTCCCAGCCCTACGACGTCTGCCCTCCTGAGGCCTACTTGCGGCCTACGGTGCTCCCGCCGTAGTGACATTGCTTCCGGCCTTGGCTCTCGGCTGCGGGGGGCGCTCCGAGTGAGAGCTCTAGCTGCGAGTGCTCACCTCGCGTTGTCCGGCCTGCCTTTGCTGGATTCCCCACCCTGCACTGCCAGAACAAATGCCTGGAGGCGATTTTGGTGCTCTTGAGCCTCCGGTGGGACCGTGAGAGGATTTGATTGCAGTGAGTGGGGAACTGACGCTCTGCCTACGGGGGCCCCAAAGAAGGTCCAGAGACTCCCTAATACCCTTGGCTCAACTGTGCCGCCTCCCCTGCTCAACTGTTGCTGCGGGCTCCTGGCTAGGGGCCCATCCGATGCTTAGGACACTGCGACTACCCGTAGGAGGTGCCCCCCCTTTTGGGCGTGCAGCACCCATCTCTTTCCCCTGCTAGGGAACCTACCTCTCGCCTGGGGTCATGCTGTTGGGCTCGGGGATACAGGGCCCCTGACACTTAACTATCCACTGGGGATGCGGAGCACACGAAGATACTTGGCTGCACTACCGTGGGACACAGTATATCATTAACTGGAATGGCCCTGTAGAAGAGTTTCCTGTGCATTCTGACCACCCCCACTATACAGCATTCCACTCCCGAAGAGGAAGGTGTTTGGAAACTCCGCCTTAGCTGTTCCTACACTGGTGGTGCAGTTGTGGGTGATACCCCTAGACCGTACCCCTGCACTACGGATTGGTAACCAGAGGGGTGGTAATGGCGCACTGCTAATCATCTGCCCTCGCCTCCCGGACTGGATCTTGAATGGTCCTGCAGTCTTGACCTGAGGACTCTTATGACCCCCCTCCTACCTTTGGTTTGACAAGGTGCATGGTCTCTCTTTGTCTGAACTTCATCCTACGCGGAACATTTATAGTGTACAATGCCTTGCCTTTCGTTGCACTGCTGTTGCTCCCTCCAGGGTCCAGCCCCTGCTTCTTCTCTTTGTCACTGGACACTTGGTTTTCTCTGACACTGGTGTCATGCCGCCCAAGCACAAGGCCAACAAGGACGCAGACTATGCGGCCTCCCGTGACAACCCAGTTACTTCTCTCTGGTCCAAGACGAACTCGCAAGCGCAGGAGGACCCTACCTCTTCATTAAGCGTCATCTGGGAAACCCGCATCAGAGCGTGCCAATCACTCAAGCATTCATGTCATCCTTTTTGCAAGAAATTAAGGATGAGATTGGCTAACTCCGACAGGATTTTAAGGCTGGGCTCCAAGATATCCGTAGAGAGGTTACAGAGATAGGCGACAGAGTTGATGGTCTCGAACGCACAATGGATACCAGGACGGAAGACCTCGAAAATCTTTGGAAAAAGGTGACTGAACTTGAAGATCAAAATATCACCCTACAATTGAAGCACAAGGACCTGGAAAACCGCAGTAGGCGGAGTAACCTATGCATCAGAGGGGTTCCACTGGGAACCGAAGGGAAAGACATCCTAACATACACTGCAGACCTCCTCCATGCCATCCGGGAGAATGAAGACGCTTCTCCGCCTATGCTTGACAGAGTACACCGAGTACCTGGCCCTCGTAATCGCCCTGACTTCATCCCAGACATCCTTACGAGGGTCCACTTTTTTACAGACAAAGAGGCCATCCTGAAAAAAGTACAGGGGATCAAGTCGGTCTCTTATAACGGTTTGATGATTCAAATCTTTCAAGATCTGGCACCTGCCACACTCCAACGGAGGAAGGAATTCAAGCCTATAACGGATAAATTGAGAGACCTTGATGTTAAATACCAATGGGGCCATCCCTTTGCCTTGATGTTCGCCTGGGAGGGCAGACAACTAGTTCTTCAGTCTCTGAGGGAGGCACAACGGCTCCTCCTTCTTCCTGTGGATCCTGATCATGACGACCTCCCATCTCCTCGAGAGCGTCGAGCGGGCGCTCTTCGCCCGGACTGGTCCACTGTTCCCCCTCCTAGATCTAGACGCCGACTGCAGGGGCTCGACTCCTTGCAAACCAAACAGGACATCATAAGCCACATCCGCTCCTTGAATGGCTCTCCTTCTCCTACGAAATCGCCGCCACCAGCTGAATGACACTTTGCAGAATAAACTAGCTTGCGATCTACGCCTGACACTTCTCACAGCTTAGTCCCGGTGGCCTGACCGAACTTTGCTTATTCCACTTTAACACAGGAGACAGGTGGCAGAGACCTTTGAATTTCTGTGTGCCTGCCACCCCCCCCCCACATCAGAGTCCCGCAGGAGAGTTTCTGCGACTCGCCCCCCCTCTATTCCTAAGAGAGTGACATCTCTGGGATGGCTTGTGCCATTGAGCCTAGCCTGCTCCTGGACTGGAATAGGTCTTGTTGGCCACGTTGGCCGTTGTTCAATTTTGACAATTTGTTTTCCTTTTCCTTTTTCCTTTCTTTTATCTGTTCTTTCTTCGCTTTCCTGTCCGGAGGGAGGAAGGGCTTTGATATTGGAAAGGTACTGTTCCTCGATCGAGTAGCGTTCATTGGCGCATTGACTTTTTCTTGTAACATAATGGGTATTGGGATGCATTATGGATGTGTTCGCTTTCCATGGAGGTCTGTTGGGGGTGGTTGGGGGGCTCTGCATTGCATTTTGTTCTCACTGCATCTGATGGCGATTGACTGTAATTGGTATTTAACATGACTTCTGTATCCTGTTTGAAACTCCTTTCTCTTAATGTCAAGGGCCTTAATTCCCCTAACAAGCGGTGCCAAGTATGGCGATTTCTGTTGCACCAGAACCCAGATATTATCTTCTTACAGGAGACTCACTTGGTAAAGGCAGACACTTCCCGTATGGCCCACCCCAAATATCCCCTCCAATACTGGGCATCTGCACCCACCAAAACAGCTGGGGTAGCTATTCTCTGCAGGGCGGGTGTCCAGCTGGGGGCGGCTAGAGTGACTCGGGGCAATGAGGGTAGATTTCTCAAGGTGGAGATCCGAGGTGGGGCACAGACACTCACTCTCTGCAATATTTACTCTCCCAAACAAGCACAGGATCTCTTCAGCACAGGATCTCTTCAGGAACAGATTACACACGATGACCATCAACTCATTATAGGGGTGACCTCAATTTAGTGTGGGGTGCGGGCTTGGATCGTAGTGCTGGTACGTTTCATGGGGCGGGGCCATGTCTGCCTCCCTTAAAAAACAGTTCACGGAATTGGGACTGCTGGATGTGTGGCGCTATCACTCCCCAACTACTCGGGATTACTCTTATTATTCTCACGTTCATCGCTCCTACTCTCGTATTGATTATCTATTTGTTTCCCACTCCCTGATACGGGACGTCCTTTCAGCTTCCATGTCTGATATTTCTATTTCGGACCATGCACATGTGGAGCTTCTGCTACACGATCGCTCGCCCCACGCACGCCACCCGCTTCGTTGGAGACTTCCTCCTCACATACTTTGGGACCCCGTGGATGTAGCCGAGATCGGGGAGGCTATACTGTCCTATTTCTCATCCAATTACAACCTGAAACTCCTTTCCCCGTGGTCTGGGACGCTTTTAAAGCCACGATTTGGGGTCACATAACCTCTATAGCAATAGCTCGAGCTCATGAGGCTCGCTTACTTGAGGACAACCTGTCCGGGGACATAAAAGCTTTGGAGAAACTGGACCAGGAACACCCCCTGGCCCTTACCAAGCGGCGTCTGGCCAGTCTCCGGGGCTAGCTGCGGACTCAGAGGTCCAACAAGGCGGAGAACGCTCTTCTAGCACTGAAGCAACGATATTACACAGGGGGGGACAAGGTAGGAACGGTCCTAGCGAGTCGCCTTCGGAAGCGGGCAGCAAAGGCTCACATTGCAAAAATAAAATTGGATGATGGCACGTGGGCCACCACTGAAACAGCCAAGCTAAAAGCTTTTTATGATTACTATACTACTCTTTATGCGCAGGAACCGCTTAATCCGGGACGGATTCAGGCAGTATTGGGGAGTGCAATTGGACTCCGATTGATGGGTATCATCGCGACTTCTGAAGACCCGCTTACTTTAGACGAACTTACTCGTGCGCTAAAAGACCTCCCCCTTGGTAAGTCCCCGGGCCCGGATGGCCTCCCGGTCTCCTTCTATCGCACTTTTCTTCTGCAGCTACAGCAGTATTTGCTTCATCTCTTGAACTCCTTTTCGGATGCTAGGGGCCCCTCCACCTCTATGGCGCTGGCTGAGATTGCGCTTCTTCCTAAACCAGGGAATGACCCCACATTGTGCTCCTCTTTTCGCCCCATTGCGCTTTTAAACACGGATCTCAAACTTTTTACCAAAATTCTGGCCAAACGCCTTGATCCGCATCTACCTGGACTTATTGAGCCTGATCAGGTGAGCTTCATTCGTCATCGGCAGGGTGCGGATAATGTGCAGCGCATAGCCCATCTAGTCGAGAAGGCTCGCCGTTGGAATATTCCTGCCTGCCTACTGTCACTCGATGCTGAGAAAGCATTTGACCGGGTGGGCTGGGCCTTCTTGCGAGCCGTCATATAAGATTGGACTGGGGCCTCAAATGATTGCTAGGATCATGGCTCCATACCACTCGCCTCAAGCTCAGGTCCGGGTCAACGGCCAACTCACGGGTCCTATCTTGGTTCATAGGGGCACCCGACAGGGGTGCCCTTTATCCCCCCTGTTGTTCGCACTTGTTGTGGAACCCCTAGCCATCCTGATCCGCCACTCTCCCGACATCACTGGCATTGCTCTCGGAGGGGTGGATCACAAAATCGCTTTGTTTGCAGATGATCTTCTTCTCACGCTGTCTCGGCCACACTCTTCTTTGCCTGCCCTCCATGCATTGCTCCAGACTTTTGAGCTAACATCGGGCCTTAAAATCAACCATGCAAAATCGTGGGCCTTAAACCTTACCATTCCGACATCTGAGATCCCTGTGCCCAGTCTCTGGTCCCATATCAGTGGGCCTCGCAATCCATCCGGTACCTAGGCCTTAACTTGACTTCTGACCTTAACACGTGGTCACAAGCTAATTGGCAAGAATGTAAACGGGCCGTGGTGGACGATTTACGGATGTGGAAATCTCTGCCTCTTTCCTGGCTGGGCCGCCTCAACGCCGTGAAGATGCTGGTGCTACCGAAAATATTGTATTTATTCAAAACTCTTCCCACACCTTTTCCGCCGCACCAGATTCAGAATCTTCAGCGCGAGCTTACCAACTTTATCTGGGGGCGGGGCACAGGCCACGTTTTTCCAATAAAATACTTATGCTGCCTCGGGACAGGGGAGGGTTGGCTTGCCCTAATTTAATGGAGTATTATTGGGCCTCACATCTCCGTTTCATTTCAGAATGGGTCGCGAGAGAGAGCAAGAAGGTTTGGTTCCATATGGATAGGGAAGTGGGCTGTAGACCTATCTGGGATCTCGCCTGGCTCCCACAGGAGGCACGGCCACTCAGCGCCTACATGGCCATTCCCACAAAATCTGTCTTGGACATTTGGGACAAGTTGGTGTTATCCAGGGGCCTCACCTCCTTCCCGTCCCCCCACACTCCCATTGCCCGCAACTCCCATTTCCTTCCTGCCAAGCACCCACATTCTTTCCAAGCCTGGTCCGAGGGGGGATGTCGGACGCTTCGGGATCTCTTTGAGGGAGACACCTTTAAATCCTTTGATCAATGCAAACCGGATTTCCAGCTTTCGAGGGGCTCGTTTGCAGTATCTCCAACTTCGGCACTGCGTTCAGGCGTCGTATTCCGCCCCGGGAGCCACTCGCCCTTTTACCCCCTTTGAACGGCTGGTGCGTTCCTTCGATGAGTCCAGGGGCCTGATATCTTGCACTTATCAAATCCTCCAACATGGCCCTCATCTCCACCCTCATGCGTACCAGTCATGATGGCAGTCCGGCACTTCCGTGGATATCACGTCTAAACAATGGGAGCAGTTATGGCGCGACATTTCGAGGGTCTATCACAGTATCTCTCAGGGGAAACAGCATATAAAGTAATGACACAATGGTATTACACTCCCCACAGGCTACATAAGATGTTTCCCAATTCCTCCCCTGCCTGCTGGCGCTGTTCGAGCGTTACTGGAGATTTTCTCCACATTTGGTGGCATTGCCCGCTTTAGACCACATACTGGAAAGAGGTCCTTAGCCACATTAAACAGGTGATTGGTTACCCACTGCCCGAAACCCCGGCTACACTCATTCTAGGCATTAAACCCACGAACCTCCTTGCCATGACACACAGGGATTGGCACCTTATTTTACATATGCTTGGCGCAGCTAAACAAATAGTAGCGTTATATTGGAAAAAGGCCGAAACACCCCCAGTGACTATATGGTTTACCCGCTTGTGGCATACCATGGCCATGGAGTTACTCACAGCGCGACTGCAATTCCGCAACACCAAATTTACGAATCTCTGGCAACCTTTAATAGATTATTTTTGCAAACTTGATTATGCCCATCTTCAGCCTCCGAGGCTTCGAGCTCTGCACCTCTTCGAGGACAATGTGTCCCCCTCTGACACGGCCAGACTCTGGGGGCCCAACTGAGAAGAATCATAGCCTCTCTTATGCTGGGTACTGTTCTGACATGCTACTGTGCCCTTGCCTGGGCCCTCTCTCCACATGGTTCTTCCTCTTACAGGGGCTCGGCTCCTTGTTGTGGGGTATCTCACGCACTTTGCCTACACTTCCCACAGCCACACCCTCCTCACGGGGCTTGCCACCATTTGGCTCCGTCTTGCAGTTTGGTTGCCTCTCCTCTCCCAGCGTGCAGTCATTTTTTTTTTTTTAAACGAATGCTTGTAACGCCGATGGTCCACTCCTCTATGTTTTCATTGGCTGTCTTTTCTTTTCTCTCTCTTTTTAGGCATTGTTCCTGCCGCGCCACTCTTCTCTCTCTCTCTTCTCTCCCTTCGCCTGTTTCTTTCCTCTTTTTCTCTTCTTTTTTACTTTCCTTTTATATTTTTTTTCCTCATGATTACTCGATTGTTGTATTGTTCCTTTTGATTTGTTTTTTCAATAAAACAGATTTGAACGAAAAGGGAGTCCCTGGTAGACATAATCCATTTCCAGGCTGACATCTCCACCTTGAGTGTGGAGATGTCAAAGGCCCACACATACCATGTTAGGGTGGGATGTGGCATTCCAAAGCATGGCTTGCCTTGGAAGCTTGGAATCTCCCAAAAACATATATTTTGTGTTTATTCCCCAAACTCCTCTCCCACTCTTTTCCACCCTGGAATTGTTAATAAATTTACTCCAGCACAGGGCTGGCATAATTCCCCTTTCCAGCGTGGGAATAGGAATCTTCTCTAGTGGGGTGGAGGAAAAGAGATTTCACCATTGGGCAAAATATTATTCCTCCAGAGAACAAAAAGTGAGTTCGCATGGGATCCCTTTCACTTGTGCAGACTTCTCCACTTTAGAGAAGCCCGCACAGAGAGAATAGGATCTCTCCTGAATAATCACCCAAGCTTCCCAGGAGTACCCAAGCAAACCTGCGCTTGGTGCAGCTTTTCAGGCCTACTCCTGGGTATGCTGGTGAACAGCAAAAAGTAGGAAAAGTGCATTCTATCCGTTCTTTTTATCCACTTTTTTGTGAATAGAGCCCCCAGTTTTAGAAATAAATAGTGCGATGTTGCAATCCCAGTTATATTGCAAACTGCATGTGCAACTATATCAGGTTTAATTTGTTGCATAAAACATACAGTTTATGTTGGTAACAATTCTATTTGTTTGCTCTTTTCTTTTGAAAGCAATTATAAGTGCCTCTCACTGGAGTTTTACAGTAGCGAAGATAAAAATAATAATACTTTTCACACAAACTAGTCGGCTATTTTACTCTGGTTGACTCTTAAATATTTTTAGCTTGTGTTTGCATTTTGGAAAGACACAAGAGTCCTATACAAGAAATTGTTGTAATGGGACACGCTCAGCCACTTTGAGAGACATAAGTTATCTCAGTTAGGCAATGCAGTGGTGTCTGTACAGGCTAATGGATCAAATACCTGACTCCAAAAATGAGTCCTTTGACTATAGGATTTCTTCTCTACAGTTTCACCAATGAAAACATCAGATGCCACAAACTTCACACAACATTCAGGGCAGTTGCATATCTTTTTTCCACTCCAGCTACAAAGTTTATTGTTTCGCAAAGCTCACCCATCTTAAATCTCCCACTGTGAATGCTGTAAGAGCTATTCTTCAATAGAACAGATTGGAGCATTAAAATAATTGATAAAATACAATAATATGTTTGTTAAACAAACAAATAAGGAGAAACGAAAGTAATCATTTTGGAAAAGAAAATATAAGAGGGTGCCATTAAGCAGGCCTATAAATGAAAAATAAAAATGCAAAATTATGACACTTAACTGCTTCTATAATGTCTGATTCCTCATTCTTGCAGCTTTGTTGTCTTTACGTTTATGAATCTGAATTGCACCATTTTTAGTATGCAAGGAAGGGCAAAACTGTGAGTTTATTCACAAGGTAAAATGAAGTAAGCGACGTTCAGATTGTTTACATATCTCTGCATCAAAAACATTCATTCACTAAAATACCTCAAATGTTAACAGAAATGAAAAGTAAAAAAAACCAAAATGTGGGTACAGAGAACGGTGGAAAATGAAACACAAAAAAACTAATGGAACGTGAAAGGCAGCAAAAGAGATATAAGATGAAGAAAAGAATGAAAACATTAAGGGGCCTATTTATGAGCCAGTTTGCCTCGTGTTTGCACCATGCAATGTGGTACATGCGCAAGGCAAACCTTAAGTGAGATTTATGAAGCCATGCAAGATGGGTGTTTCCATAGATCTAGAGTAAAGCAACGCTGCGCAAATCACTGTGTTGCCTTACTCTACGCAAGGGAGGTATTTCATGGGCGCTGCGTGGGTGTTCAAACACAACTCCCATGGTTTTTGACGCAATCCCAGATTTATCAGAACTGGTAAACCTGGGAATGCACCAAAAGACACACCTTCCCAGTAGGCGTAACAAGGAGAATATCTTTATTTCCTCCTCTTTCTATGTGTGCCGCTGCACACCTATACTAGAAAGAGGAATATTCCTCTCAGGATTGTTTTTGTGCAGGAAGGTGCAGCTTCCAGCACAGTAACAATCCTGCATGCAACGCAGGCACCCTTGCATGATGCAAGGGTGCCTGCGTTGGCGCTAGGCTGCCAAACGGGGGCACCAGCACAAGGGAAAAGGGAAGGAATGGGCTGTATTGCTTGACAATTTCATAAATCTACCCCTAAGTGAATTAATCTGAAATGAGATCATGCTGTTCAGCTCTGGCCATACCCTATTGTTCCTCTTTAACTGCTGCTCCCACACCAGTGATAATGACTGGGTTCTTTCACCGCTGTCTCCTTCACCAGATTCTCCCTTTGTTGCTGATAACAGCACTGAATCAAACTTATCCTTACAGTGGTCATTTCTATGATTGATAATTGGAAGCATGTCTAAAGAAGCATCCCAGCTACAATGATGAGGATGTTTCATAGGTTACAATACAACCAAGGGCCGTCTAATGATTGGGCTAAGGAGAAGTGGCCATATTATGCAGATGTTGACATCTATGCCCTAGTAACTAGTGAAACAAAAGGAAAAACATCTGGTTCTCTGTTTCATTTGCAGGGCACTGTATAACCATGATTTTCACTTGCTCCACCACTATACACAAACGTGTACTGTTGATCATTTGTACTGATCTTATAAAAGAGGTTGCATTTTAATTAAGTGCATGCATTAAAGTTTTGGATGGATATATTTTTCATGGTTTATCCCAAAATAATCATTTGTTTTTATTGAAAAATAGAGAAATTCTGTCCTTTGTAATGCCATTTTTGACACATCCATGGAAGGTAGAGGTGGAACAATTCTAAAAACCTTCATCTTTCACCAAACATGTATGTAGAATTTACTTATTCGCAGCTGCTTTCAGTCCTCTACTAATGGGATTCTGATATAGCATCGTTTCCCTTCCACTGCCTCTGAAAAGCGCTCCGAAGCTGACAGTGACAGTGCGATCATTATAAAAACAATAAGTAATATAAACTATATTATAATTACTGTGCCGCAAATAGTCAGGATCTAAAAAGACAAACTGTTAAAAAAAACTAATAGCCCAAAAAAGAGGCAGTATACAGTAAACAAATACATGCACAGAAAGAGCTGTATAAAAAAAAAATATATATAAAAAGTTAAAAACATAGGGGCATATTCTCAAGGAGTCATCGCCGGATTTGCTCGGCACTTTAAGCGCCCGCAAAGTGGCGCGATAAAACTATCCGCCCCATTCTCAAGCTGGTGCAAACTGCTCTACATCGCCAGTTTTCCAGCGATAACTTCCGTAATTAACATGGCCACGGATGAGAGCGACAACTAGCGCTAATGACATGCAGAGTGGCGTTCAGCTCAAAGCACACGAAAACACCACTTCAGCGATATTCACAGGCAGCCAGATCTGCGTGCGACCCGGAAACAGGAGATAAGGCACGTTAGCAGCGAGGATTTAACACCTGCCTTTTGCACTGGTGTTAAGCAGGACGACAACCTGCAGTATGAAAGGGAGCCCAGCCCAGAGCCACATCTGAAGACCAACACATGTCATGGAGCCAATGATCATGCAGCTCGGAGACCCAAGAGGTCCACAACACCCGCCGCCACCACCCCCAGCCCCCGGACTACCACTGAGGCAGCGCAGAACAAGACAGCTGACCTTTCAAAAACGGCATGGCCCCTCAGCCACACAACTGCAGAATGTGGGGAGAGGTGGGAACCAAGTATGTGTGAAGGAGGCAAGTCACCCATGAATAAGAATGTACACAATGCCAAGTGTGGCGGTGATGTGCTGGACAGACTCCAGTATGCAGAGCACAGACATGTCCCTGTGGACATATACTGCTGGTGTGTGTAGTGTTGTGGACAGTGGGCGCAACCATCTTACCTCAGGCAGTGGGAAGACCTCGCTCATGTAGCTGTGTCGTCCCCCCCTGTACGCGGAAGCGGAGTGGGCTGGTCCGGCGTACGCCACACCAGCGTAGGGGTGTGAAGAATTCACCCGGGGCTCTGGGCGTGGTTCAGTTCTGGCCTGGACAAGGGAGTAACTAATGCGTGTGTCTCCGTTGTAGTGTCTGCGCCACCCGGCCCGCAATCGACAATGTTGCAATGTAGCATGCACCCGGAGGGCGGGCTCGCACGAACGGAGCAATGAAGGAGCGCAAGGCCGCTCGGGGTCTTGGCTCATACATGCCAAGTGTTGTGTGTATCTGTATTGCCGCAGCATGTGCCAAATGCCTAGCCTTGAATGCAGCGCGAGTTCAGCCAGGCATGGACTCTACATCTGTGTCCGCCCTATCCTTACCATAGGCCTACACTCACGTGGCCGCCCACCTTCAACGGCCAACATCACAGTGTCATTGTCAGGCTTGTGGACATGAGTAGACAGGCATGACAATGGTTTGCTGTAGGAGTGCAAGTGATGCAACCGCGCAGCGCACACAAGTAAATAGGCTCGGGGGAGGGAGGAGCAGCTGTGAGGCAACGTAACACACTGTGATGCCGCTCATTTGCCACATGCAAGTCATGTCATACATGAACCCCAAAGTAGCACACATCCCACCCCACCCCCAACAAGCCACATCACATTTCCTGAATGCAAGCAGGTGACGAACTGACATTAGGGATGAAAGCTCCATTGTCTGAACTATCAGGCGGAGGCACATCTGCACCTCCGACTTCGGAATTGCATGTGCCCGGCACCCCCTGACAGATACTATAGCAGCTGATGATGACTCCCACACTACCCACAGCCCGACGAAAGACCAATGCATACACACCCCACACACAGAAGTCCTTGCTCGAAGTTAACTTGCATGGAATGGTCTTCACACTTACTCCCACACCATCACAGGCGGACAACCGTTGCACACTGAAACGACTCATTGATCCGAGCTGTGGCATCTCATCCACAGAACTGGCGCAGGTCAGAACAGTGCCGCTTCAACCAGAGCCACTGACGCAATGGCAGAACATCCCGGACACATGCACAACTCTTGTCACGTGGAACTGTACCGTGCACGTATGCTGCATTTACTGGGGGCACTGCCATTGGCAGTGCTGCGGATCAGTTACCGGCTAAGCTTCCGCCTTGCCAACGTCACCTGCATCCAGCCTGTGTTGCATTGTCGATCGTGCATATTCGAGTGGTCCATGGATGTCTGCCTATCCTACAGGACATTGGCTGAACTGGATTTTGACATGTGAGTGCGCCCCCTGTTGGCCCATGACCAGGAGTGTCACCGTGATACCCGTTTATGGGATGCCTTGATACTTGGCATACATGCTGGCAGCTGGACCTGGGAGATTGCACAACTCCTCGTGTGCAGTGACCACATTGAACCGCTCCCCTATTGGGCTGAAGTGCTAATTGGTGAACGGGGGTGGGCACAGCACATCTGTCCGGACCTGCTAATGGATTGCCTCGCCGTCCTGTTTGATGAAGTCGACAACGACCTCATGTTGGAAATGATAGCCTACGAAGCTGCAATCGCTTTCATGGACGAGTGACTACGTACCTGCAGCCACGACAGATTGGAACCCATTGCACATGTCCCGACACCTTGTTGCATCTTGGAGATCTGGTCACATGTCCCACGACAACAGTGGACATGGCTGCATTCGCCTGGACTCTGAATACATGAGCGGACAACAACGTGGGTTAACACACACCTGTGAACGGTGAGGCACTCCCCCGGAGTGGACAGCGGCGCTTGGCAACGTTCCTCCCTCTGACATACTGCTGCATTGGTCTGCATGTTGTGGCACTTATCTTGCCTGTACTGACACGCATATGCTAATAAAGTCTACGCACCTTCACTTGTATTCAACTGTGATGAGTGTTGATTTGAATGACAATGTGTATCTCACTGGCTATCTGGGTCATGGCCATACATGCGCATTGATAGCATTACCCAGGGAGTACCTTTTTGTGGAATCACTGTCCCTACATTCATCCATTCTTTCATACTTGATTGATCATAGCCGTGACACATCTGTGTGAATTAGAATGTTTTATTCGCATCCAGTGGAGTATTGAAGATGGACCAGTACAGGGCCATGCAAACCCCACTTTACATTGTTGCCCCGTGGGGGGCCAGCCAGAGTCCTTCAGGGATTGACAAGTTCATCGGAAGAGGAAGACTTCAGTCTGCAGTGTGATTGCTGTGTCATTGGTACCAAACCAGATATGGCAGTCCATGTCGTGGTCCAAGGTGAGTGTCGCTGAGTGTATCGGTGGACAGTGGAAGGTGTTATTCCAGGGCATGATGCAGATGGCAGAACCAAGCTGATACAGGCCAAATGGTGGAGATTAATGCTACCACTTCATTATTACCACGAAGCCAGATTCATCCTCATCTTCATCCCCTGATGTGTCAGGTGCCTCACATGTGGGGGGTGGTGTTTAGTCTGCATCACTGTGTGTCACTGACACTTCAGGGGGAGGAGATGTGGATGGAGTAGTCGAAGCAGCATTCATCCGCGCCAGGCCTTGTGGCGGCAATGCCATGACGGGGATCTGCAGGGCATGGAAGATCCCAGCTACATCTCGCTGGTGTGCAGCCATGGCAAACATTCTTTCCGCCTGCATCCGCTCCAAGCTCTCCGTCATTCTCCCTATGTGTCCCAAATCCCGGCTGACATCGCTGGAGCCACTCTGACTAGACAGTTGTTCTTGGCTCAGAGTCATGACTCCAGCGATGTCAGCCATGGATTGTTGGAGGGAATGGAGCGGACAGTGGGTGTCCGTTAGGGACTGTAAGTGGTCCCTGATGGGACTTAGACACCCACGTATGGCATCTAGTTTGGCTGCCATGAGGTCGAACCCCACCTGCAGCTGACCAGCCATCTTCTTCTGGCACCCTAACACACGGTGTTGGAATGCCATGCGTTGGTCGTGTGGGTCCTGGGAGCCAGCCGTGGTGGTGGGTGCTTCCTGCTGTGTGGTCTGTGCAGGGGATGGGGTCTCCTCGATGCAGCTGGGCTGCCCTGCTCCTGGAGGTGGGGTGCCGAAGCTGTCCATGGGCTGTTGGAGGGCGTCGGTGTCGATGTTGGGGAGGTACTCTTCATCATCAGTGCTGAGTTGTTGGGTCTGCTCTGCAGGAGGTGTTGATTCTCCCTCTGTAATGTGAAGGGGAGATGCAGATTGACATTGTGTTCACATGTATGTTCACGCATTGTACAAGTTTAATAACAGACTGCATGACAATGTCCATTGTGACTGTTTGTGCGGAGATGCCTATTTGATGCGGGACAGTTGACATTTCTACACCATCAGGGATGTGAGGTTGTACTTGTGCATTATCATCTCACAGTTTCCTGCTATGCCAAATGCGAATGGCCATTTTCTACACACAGGCAGCAGCAGTTGTGTCCTCTGTTCTGTTGTGGAAGTGTTGCAGTTTGTACCACATTATTGTCAATGTTGAGGTGCTCTGATTCTTATGTGTGTGTGCTGCATTGTGGGTGTGTTGCCCCTTCAGCTCTGATTTGGCTGTCCCTTATCCCTTTCAGGCTGTGTGCCTTTCACTTCTGTGCTTATGCAGTGCTGAGATGCTGCAGACTCGGGTAAATTGGGCTCTTGGTCGGAGTTGTGACTCTTGGGCATGGTTTGTCCGCAGATGTGCTAGACTTAATTGTGCATGTGTGCCATTGTGCCCATCTCCCCCCGTCCCCCCAGTCCCTGGTCGTTACTCACCCTGTTGCTGTTGGCTCAGGTCATGTTGTGCAGTGTCCGGTCCACCAACTCCTGCCACCATCTCCCCAATGATGACTCGGGTCACCATTTCCTCCATCTCATCCAGCTCCTGGTGTGTCGCTGGACTCCCACCTCCAGCCTGCATTGCTGCTCTCAGGTTGGCAGTGATTTTCAGCTTGGTTTTGCGCTTCACATCAGTCCAGCGCTTCTTGCAGTCGTCCACTTCCCTTCTCTTCACTCCGACTGCATTCACCTTGGCCAAGATGGACTGCCATATTGTACTTTTAGTTGCCAATGTCACAGTGGGTGTGATGAACAGTTGGTGGTGGTGTTCTGTCACCTCCGTAATGAGGATCTGGTTCTCCTGCGTACTGAAACACGGGTTCCTCTTATTCTTCTCCTTGCCCTTCCCTGTCCCCGAGGTCCCAGGCTGGTCATCCGTGGGGCTTGTGGGGTTCTGGTTGTCCTCTGTACTTGCTCTGGCTACCTCCATGGTGCTTCGCAGTTGTTCGTGTTTTGTAGGTGGTTTTTTTGCCTCTTTTATAGTGGTTTTTCCCGCCGGACTTGTGGGACTTGTAGGCCTGGCGCTGCTTATCGCTGGATTTTTATCGCAGTTGGGCCCATCGCAACTTTTTTCACTTTCTGGTTTCCTTTTTTATCGCCGTCGCGGTAGTTGTATCGCGGAATTTTGAGCCGTTATCGGGTAACTATCGCATGTTACCGCCGTGTTGAGAATACGACGTTGACACGGAGTTATTTTCCCGCGATAGACGGCGATATAAAAAATTGCTTTAGCCTATTTTGTCGATGTTTATCGCACGTTCTTGAGAATATCCCCCATAGTTGCTAAAAAATAAGGTGAGGGAAGAGGAAAAAGGCTTACGCTCATACGACAAAAGGTTGAATGTGATAAAGGTTTTAAAACTGTTGTTATAAATCACTGCATCTCCTTGCGAAATCTAATGTTTTGCTTGAGGCAGACCATGGCACATTCCAGCTGTTTAACTTGCAATACTTGCACTTTTATGCAAACACACTTTGGATGTGCACCTACAAATGTTTTCACATATTTCCGTAAATCGAGCTTAGACCTTAGACCTCATCCTTTTAAACTATCTACTGAACAGAACCTCAATATTCAGTGCCTATAGTCTAATAGGAACTCACTTTTCCCCACCATCAATCAGCAGGTCATGTTTTTTCTTAATCTCAACCCACCAGTACCTCACATTTTAATGACAGTGGCACTGTATTACTATACTTTTTTTTACTCCTTGGTCAATTAGGATCATGCTGTTTTTGCTCCAGGTCCAGCAAGACATCCCGTTTCCGTACTTTCAGTTTAGAAGAACTTAAGACATCGTAGCATGATGAGCTATGCTGGTTCAGTGCAGAGACAAGTGCTTGTTTTTATGCACATGCCGCGTGCAAAGTGAATTGATTTAAACCGAAATTTGCCCAAGTTCGTCCTTCGTTTTTAACAGCATAGCTCAAAAACTGAAAGAGGTGTCCCTGGACGAGCGTATGGCATTCGACATGGTCAAATGGCATTTTCTCTTTGTGGTCCTCCGGCACATGGGTTTCGGCCCCAAGTTCTGCCAATGGGTGCAGCTGCTTTATGCAAAACCCCTGGCGCAAGTGGTAGCAAACGGACGCATCTCTGCAGTCTTCCCCCTGGGCAGGGGGACGAGACAGGGTTGTCCCCTGTCGCCACTCCTCTTTGCCATGGTACTGGAACCGCTGGCAGTGTGGATACGGCAGGATCCGGTCATCCGGGGGCTCAAATGGGACACGGGATGGGAGGATCGCATATCATTATATGCGGACGACATATTACTATACTTGGCATCACCTGCGCACTCTATCAATCGCCTGTTAGATATATGCGCCGCCTATGGACGAGCCTCAGGATACACTATAAACTGGGCAAAATCGCTCCTATACATTCTCCACGGTCCCCCGCCGCGGCTCCCGCGAAACTGTGAACTTCAAATAGCTGACAGAGGATTCAAATATCTTGGGATATACATAACACATCAAACGTCACACTTCATCAAAGAAAACCTCACGCAACCACTAATGCGTTTCCGCCGGGATGTCAAGCACTGGCGAACGCTTCCACCCACGCTACTGGGGAGAGCGGCTCTCTTTAAGATGATGGCGCTTCCCAGGTTTCTATACGCCCTGCAGAATACACCATTCCCGGTCTCCCCTACATACTTCACAGCGGTTAACGCCGAAGTGACCAATCTGTTATGGGACGGGAAACCGGCCCGCATAGCCATGCATAAGCTCGTTAAGAGCTGGTATGACTGGGGTATTGCCCTCCCCAATATAAAGATATACTACTGGACATCGCAGCTCATTGTAATAAACCAGTGGCTTCATGCACCACAGGAAGACCCAGCGTTTCGTATGGACAGACATCTCCTTGAGGCAGAAGGGATTATGGGGGCGTTGTACAATGCTAAAAGGAAAACGACACTCATGGGCCCAACGGCACATGCTATTCATGTATGGCATGAGGCGCAGCAAGCACTCGGCTGGGAGGGGGTCATGACGCAGGCTACACCACTATGGGACACCCGGAAACTTGGTAGACTGAGAAACACCAAGGGGTTTAGACAATGGGACCTGATAGGGATATCAACGGTGGGGGATATTTGGAAAAAGGGTGAGATTATCCCTTTCACCCAACTGCAAACCAACTATGGCCTAGCACAGGCGGAATCTTTAGATACATACAGATTAGACATGCATTGCTGGCTGCCATTCCACCAGGCACGCAATTGCCGGAGGCCTCACCCCTGGAAGACAGACTCCTTACAGATCACTTGACTAAAAAAGCCATTTCCCAAACATACCGGAAAATAATAAATAATCAGCCAGAACCCACGATGGCCCTGAAGGGGAGGTGGGAGGTAGATGTGGGAGACCTAGACGAAACAGACTGCCAGGAAGTGCTGGCGTCCCCAAAAGAAGTGGCGATTCCCTCCAAATTGAAACTGATACAATTGAAAATTCTACACCGCACATATTATACACGAACACTTCTACACAGAATTAAACATGCGGACACACCACTCTGTCTGAGACAATGCGGGGCGCCGGGCACATTTTGGCACATTCTATGGCAATGTCCGTCAATCGCATCGTACTGGGAAGCAGTCATGCACACGATCTCCCAAGTGACAGGAGTGGAGGTCCAGCCAGAACCGAAGAGGAGTCTGCTCAACATTTGGGAACCCACAGACCTCAACCATGCGGTGCAGAACTGGGTGGCATTGGGTATGGCACTGGCAAAACGAAACATAGCGCAGAATTGGGGATCTAGACTAGCCCCTAGGCACCAACAATGGTGTAATGATATGGACGGCTCAATGGTAACCGAAAAATCAGTCTACACACACAGGGGGTGCCCTAAAAAATGGAGTCGGATATGGGGGAGGTGGAACGCCTATCGGGGCAATCTGTGTGAGCCTCCGCAGGAGGTTTCGTGGTCTGACGAAAGTGACTAACAGCTGAGACGAGACCATCTCTGTGGTATACTGTGATTCAATACATTTGTGTTCATGATGAGAGTATGATGTTACCTAATTACCAGCCCAAACGATGACCGGCCACTGTGATTGTTTATTCCACACCATATGTATAATATCAAGAGTTCAGTAATGCATCGAACTTTATGTCATGTAAAATGCCAATAAAAACTTTAATAAAAAAACTGAAAGAGGCAAACAGTTCTGAGCTTTACTGTCTGAATATCAAGCACCAACTCAAAGAAATATTGTGTTAAATTAATTCACTTCACACACTGCAGGTGCACAAAAACAGTTGTTCAGCTCTGCACTGAGCCAGCTCAGCCTGTCATGATAGGACCCCACACTTTGATTAAATTCAGTTGAGAAGAGTCTGACATTCCTTTTTATTTTGGTCAATTTTCACCACCATCATTTCAGGAAAATCTTCATTTTAATGACCCTTGGTCCAGCAGAAAGGAATGTGTTTCTGAGCATCAAAACAAGATAGCAGGATATCACTTTTCATTACCTTCGATAAAACAGAATGCCTCGTTTTTTAGAAACTCAATCAAAGATAACTTTTCCTTTCATTACCTTTAAGTAGTGGGACCTTATATCCGTGACAGATAGTCGGCTACAAGCAGTTGGCACAGTTTACTTTGTTTCTTTGCTTGGTCAAATGACAAATACCACACAGAGGAGCTACAATTGCAATGTATGAAGGATAAACATACAATGCTAACTAAAATAGATAAATATGTCAGGTGAAAGTGCATGGGGTGAGATAAAACAAAAAGTGTCTGGAAGCAATTAAAAGGGATATTAAAAATAAAGGCAGTAATTAGAAAGAAAGCAAGAACAAGTTCAAAAGTGTCTTGTTCTGAGGACAGGTGTCTCAGTTATAACTGTATTTTGCTAGTATAATCAGAAAGATATTCCGAAATGTCACCAGCCTGAATATTCAGCTAAAACTAGAGATTATAATGTAACAGATCTTGGGCCGTGGCCAGGCCGGCGACCAAGATGGCCATCTGACCATGAAGTTCTGGAGCCGCCACGATCATAATGCAGCCTCATAGCGCTCCACCGCCTTCCTGGAGGCGCCCGCTGCAGGCATGGAGTTCCTAGCTGCGGCAGTGTGACCTGGGACCCTCGTGAGCAGACTGAACCCGACAGATCAGCCGCAGCGATCCGCTCAGCTACGGGCCTGACGTGGCCCTCGGAGGCTCTAGA
Source organism: Calotriton arnoldi (assembly GCA_963921515.1). Classification (NCBI taxonomy): domain Eukaryota; kingdom Metazoa; phylum Chordata; class Amphibia; order Caudata; family Salamandridae; genus Calotriton; species Calotriton arnoldi. Next base: position 906,849 of record CAWUFW010006916.1, on the reverse strand, counting down.
CGACAGGGGTCCCGGATGAGCCTAAGGGCGGGGTGCCGGACTGGCAGTGCTGCAGCGGGCGCCAATCGAGTCCTGTGGGGATCAGAGACCGAAGGGCCTAGATGGGGCCGAGTCACTGCAGGGATGCCCATTATCCCCTGCTGTTTATAATTGCCAAGGACCCCCTTGCACGGCAGTTGCAAGAGTGGCACTTACAGCATGGCTTAAGATTTCACCAGGGCCTGCTATTAGCCTCCTTTTATGCTGATGACGTGATGATAATCATGAGGGAACCGGAGGTTAACCTTTCCCCTCTACTTCGAGAGGACGTACACTTTGGGGTGTTCTCCGGATTGACCATCAACTGGAAAAAGTCAGAAATGTTCCCATTGATGCAGTCCGCCGTGTGCTTTGCCATAGACTTTCCGCTGCGCTGGTGCAAAGATCCTCCAAATATCTGGGCATTTTTGTGTATCAAAGTGCTACAGAAGTTATTCGCCTCAATTATGGACCGGCGATCGATAAACTAACAACGCAAATCTAGCGATGTATTAAACTTCCTCTCTCGATTGCCGGCAGGATTGCCGTTATTAAAATGGTGGTCTTGCCCCTCTTTTTATACTTATTCCTCAATATTCCCATTGCCCTCACAAACACATTTTTTGATACCCTCCGGGGTTTGCTTCTTAGATTGATATGGGCGGGTAGGCAACCGCGGATTGGATGGCAGACCTTAACTATGCCGTATCAACGCGGGGGGTTCGGTGTTCTTGACTTTTACTTATACTATTTGATTGTGCAAATACACTTTGCTCACTACTGATTCCACCCAGATATTCGACTGCAGTATCTAAAGCCGGAATGCTCACAGGCCCATCCTTGCCCTCTCTCCTCTATTCTACCCCGGGGACTGACTAGAAACGCAGTAGAAATACATACCTTGGAAACCACATCTTGGTCCTGGGTCAAGTTACAAAGATGTCTAAAAGCAGACTTCCTATATTCCCCGCATATGTCACTGATGGATGACCCCTGCCTTTCCCCAACGACAGAAACTCTGATCAAGTGAACGTTAGTTCGGTATGGACTGCAGACTGCATGCAATCTATTTCAAGATGCTCAGCTGCGCACTGTTGACGACTTGATAGAATGGCGGAATGCATCGTACATGGACACATTTATGTTGCATAGACTACGAAATGCCATGTGCGCTGTGCTGCCGGATGCCCCACAGGAGCCGGTGGACTTTCCCCCGCTCACATCAATAATCAGAGTGACTAACGGGGCCCATCTTGTCTCCCGACTTTACCACCTATCTTTGGCACTCCGACCGGCGGTTGGAGCAAGAGCGCGGACAGCCTGGGAGAGAGACCTGGGGTGTTCCCTGCCGGATCAGATATGGCTCTATTGCTGTGAACAGACGCGATTTGTCTCATACAATCATCAGCATAAGCTGCTGCACTTTAAGTATTTACATAGAGTATATGTCATGCCGTACGTACTAGCTAAAATGGACTCCACCAAATCACTCAACTGTTCCCGATGTTGCAGCTGGGCAGGCAGGCTTCGCACGCTTGGCATGGAACTGCAGGCCTATATTGGCATACTGGGGGTGGTCTTTCACCATTTGGCCCAGATGATTGATTATGCGCTACAACCCACTCCATTGATGGCATTGTTGGGGTATGTTAAGCCTCTAAAGGCGGGAGTGCTGCGATTTGCTGCCCTAGCACTACTTAAGGCTAAAAGACAGGTCTCGATACACTGGGGGGTACCCAGGTCCCAATGGTTAAGACATGGATCTGTGACTTGATTTACTGTAACACCACAAGTGACACATTTATCACACTGCAGCCTCTTGCCTCATGCCCAAAAAACATATGGCAACCATTGAGGGATTACTTATTGACACAACCAGAGGGGATAGAGTGACCTGTATATAGAATTATACTCCTGCAGCGGTTCCTGTATACCCCCTCACAAAAATGAATAGAATCAGGTAATATAACTAGCAGGTGAGTCTGTGTGTCGGCATAACGAGCATGGGGATATTTGACCTGTCTCAATGACTTTATGCCAGCAGCTCGTAGAGGAGCTTCATACAAGAGGCTCGCCACTGGGACCAGGCTCTCTTTCCTTGGTGCATCCCTTTATCTGTATTTCTTCTTCTTCTTTATTATCTGCCACTGAACACATAGATGTTAATGTGCTATATAGATAAGAAGAAACTGTATGTTTTAGGCGGATGGTATGTAAAAACTAGATCATTGCTGTGTCCATTGTAAAAAAAAAATTCAATTAAAAAAAATGATGTGACAGATATACACCTTGCATTCAGACATTTTGTGTCTGGAGCACAATATACAGGTTATTGAAAAAAGACATATCAAGTGTAATGATTAATAGCAACTGAAAGTTCCTTTAATTTTGTGGCAACAAATCAACAAATTCCATTTATGCATAACACACTTCAGTGTTTTCAGTAGACAGGAAATAATTTTCCAACATTATTGATATTGGCACTATCTAACACTAAAGACCAGATTACGAGTTTGACGGTGCGGTGCGGCAGACCGCTCCGCCGCCGCACCGCCAAACCCGCATAAGGACCGCCTGCTCAATAATTACTTTTTTAGTCATCGGCGGGCATTTCCTTTGCAGGTCCCACGGCAGTGCCTATAAAATATGCACCGCAATGGGAACGTCAAAGGAAGTTCCAGCACGGCATGGACTGAAAAGTCCATGCCGTGCTGGAACTTCTGAGCATGCACACATGGGGGCATATGTTGTGCCCCTCTGTGTGCATCCACAAGACGTAAGGCACCCTTTCCTTCCTCACCGCCACTGTTTTCGTGGAGGAAGGACCTCCATGAAATCAGTGGTGGTGATGAAAGTTGTAATATGCTTGGTGGGACGGCGGCTGTCTCGCCAAGCATATAGATGCCTCTGGGCCACTGCGTCCATGCCAGTGAATGGCTGTTTCCTGGAAGAGTCAGCGGTCCCAGGGCCGCACCACCAGTAGGGTCATAATGTGGTGGTTGCAAGACCGCCACCACCGCGCCACCAAGAGTCTGGCGGTCCGAGGACCGCCAGACTCTTAATTGGGCCCTTAGTAACTGTATGACTCCTGTATGACTCATTTAACATCGCGAATCACGAATTAACTGGTTTTTTTTTACCTTTGACAATATACTGCAATTTTAGCATATTGAATCTTGATGCATACTAATCATGTATGTTTATACATTTATGATATAATATCCAAACTGCAACCATAATGCCTTCTGGTCTGACATTGATCTTGAGCAACCCAATTTGAAGGCCGTCTCATAAAAAAAACCTCATTTTCATAATCATGCTTAAAGAAGAACAAGGGTGACATTCAAGGAGCTAATACATGCACAAGATATCAAGGATGTTTGTCAGGCCATTCTGGTTCAAAACCCCTGTTGCAGATTGTGGAAGTGAAGACCAAATTGCTGGTCACACCGATTATTTCAAATATTCAAGGTCACATTAAATGTCTTCTTGGTGTGTGACCCTATTCGGAATGGCACAAGAGATGGCTGAGCAGGCAGAACCCTTGATTGTCTACTAGAACTTTGTTTACAGTTAGTTAGACACATTTATTAAGACTACATCAGACCATGTTGTCTGTCAAATCTCTTAGCAGCCACATTGGCCTGGTGGTTCTTTGAAGTCAAGCTAATCCATTTTTCATCTACTACCCTTTTTTGCTCCACATTATCCATATTATAAGATTTACTTTTATTTTACACACATCCTCTGGGCTTTCTAAATTCCTACTGATAGTAATACCATTACTGTATTACATTATTGCTTTGGGTGTCTGGCTGCGTTGTTTTTTAGCAAGAAATTTGAGAAGGATTTTATTACAATTAGTAATCATCTAGAGAAATAATCAACCATTTTGTTTGAGCTAAATAGCTGCTCTGGACATGCTCATGTGAAACACAAGGCTGTCAAGGCTTACTGTATTTTCAAGGCATACATAAAATGTGATGTAGCAACAGAATTATGAGTTACTTGCCAACTCATATTATTATAGATTTTCCATAATCTTGTTCATCTAGGTGACCTGGAGCAAAATGGAGTTCTTTTGACATTGTATGGAATGAAAGGCTTTAATGACTTCTAATCCGCTCAAAGTAGTTATGACTAAGCAGACGTCTGCAGCCAATTTTGCTAAAACAATGGTGTAGTCTGTTGGCACAAATGGCAGAGAGAATAATGTTCCCATGATTACTAGGTCCAGAAAAAGTGTGGCATCTGTTGTAGTCCATGAGCAAAATCAGATACTAATATTTTTGCAGGAATTTTAAACCTATCTGTCAGCTGAGTAAGACATGAAACAGGAGAACTCTGCTTTTATAACTATTCAGAGGATATGAATATTCTAACATTACATTCATGGGATTATTTTTCTGGAATTAGAATTTAGCCCCAAAGTGATCAGGGGTGCAATAAGATCTCTAGCGAAAGGCTACCCTATGGGACCAGATGGGTTACTGGAAAAACTCCACATTGATGTTTCTGGCATACTTTTGCAGATATTATGTCAACTACTGAGTGATACATTTGGGGTGGCTCTGAAGAAGGATAGGCCTCCTTCAGACTAGTTTTTATTAGCAAATTTCCATTTTAATGTGGTTAAAATCTTTGAACTAGACATGATGGGTCTAATAACTCAGCTAATGACCCTGGAGTAAGTGTCTTTTGTATAAGGGGAAGTAACAAAATTGCATATCAGTTTTGCCACATTACTACTCATTTGGTCTGAGATGTTCCAGAAACTTATGATGACGGTCTTTATACATGCAGAGAAGGTATGTGATTGTGTTGGAAGGGCCTTTCTATTGCAATCAAGAAGAAAGTGAAACATGAATTTTAAATACTTTAAATAGGAGTATATTTTGAATACGGTTCAAACAAAAGGGGGAGAAAGAGGTAAGGTTTACAGAGGACTCGGCCTCCTTACTTAATCGAACAACCAAGAGGAGTCCCACTGTGTTAGAGTTGCCTATCTTCCCAGTGACTTTTTTAGTTTAAGGAAAACAGTAGGTTTTCTTAAAATAACCATCACCCACCAAGATGTCCCATGGTGTCATGCTTCATCATCGGGTTCTTCCCGCTGCGGGACAGGGCGTGCTGCGACCGACGAAGACGTGGGAGCACTTTGTAAGTTGTGAACTATAAGGTAAATGATGGTATAAGAGTGGGAGGGTCTATTAGTGGGTTAAAAAATGCCTGGCTGAATGGGAACTAAATATTTATTCAATCCTTTAGCTGGCATTATTAAAAGTGGGGAAAGGAGAAACACACGTCTATGTGTATGTGTCTCACGGTCGACATGTTTCAAGCCATAACCCCAAGGCTTTTCTTCAGGACCATAACAATGATCCCATGTACCACTATTAAAAATGAACACCACCTAGGTCTTCTTAATCAATATTAGGGTAAATAGGTGCAATACGATACCTAATTGGTATTATTTGTCGTAAAGACTTATTGGATGTCTTTAATCAGGCCCCATGAGCTCAACGGGGGAGGGGCGCTTGTAGTCACACAGTCATCAAAGCAGATCCCTTGCCCTACGTACTCTGTGTACAGAGTTGATCAGATTCACAGTATGATTTTTCCAGAGATAAATGTCAGCAGGTCAAACATGTCAGAATTTAATGGGAGTAAAAGACCTAGTAAATATGGTGACATGTGGATTTTGGTGACGTGGTAATTGTGCAATAATTTATGAACACTTAGGAGCTGATTAGGATGGCGGTTGGAAAACCATTCCGGAAATAAACCGTCCGCTGGTACCGCGGCAAAACCGGCGGTCCGATTAGGATCAACCCAAACCCGCCGCTAGGCCAGCGGAGTGACCGCACGTACAATTAGGATACCATTGAGGTGACAGCGGAATGATCCGCTGATTCCGACCGCCGCGATCGCAAACAGTGATGAATGGGAGAGCCGGCGGAAGGACTGTTGCATACCCACCGCTGCTGCTGCTCCGGATCAAATATGGCGGACAAAAAAAAAAACACACCACAAGGCCACCAAGTGCACACATCAAACTAGCTCAGCCCCCCCAAAACACCTAACACACACCAATGACACACCCCCATGGCAACTAAAGAAATACAAATTCCAGGACAACCCACACAACCCACCTTACAGCAATACCACATTTTGACACACCCACATAGCTGAGTATAAAACCAGCCCCTTCCCTGACCAGAATCCTTTGCAATACTCCACCCCTGAAGGAAATAACCCTATAGCACAAAGGAGAGGCAAACCACCACACATCTCACCAGCACAACAACACACACACACACCCCACTTACATCACCCCCACCACCCTCACACCCGCACCTCAAACCATTTGCACATCTCACACCATGGCACAAAGGAAAATGCCCAAATTCACTGACAGTGAGTTGTCAGTCATGGCAGATGAGATAATCAGAGTAGAACCACAATTGTTTGGTAACCTGGTCCAACAGACACCTTTAGCCACCAGAGCACAAATGTGGAGAAGGATAGTGCACAAGGTCAATGCAGTAGGGACCACCCTGCGCACCAAGAAGGAGATCATGAAACAGTGACATGACCTCAAGAGGCTGGTAATACAGATGGTACTACAGAAGAACTACAAGAACCATCAGCTGGCTCAGATGACTGGCGGTGGCCCTCCCATTCCACCAAGAACATTCACTGCATGGGAGGAGAAGGTGCTTGCCATACTGCATCCAGAGAGTCTCACAGGAGTACCTGGGGGAGTGGAGGCTGATAAGTACAAACAAATGTCTACCATTACAATGCTATGTACTGTCTTGCACAACTACAAAGCTACACCTCCTAGGCCCAAATCCATTCATCTGCACCACACACTACCCAACACATGTCTCACAGATGTAACATTCACTCCCTCTGAATCACCCCAAAGGTAGCCAGCAACATTCCCAGGGTTGCATGTGTACAGGCAGCCAGCACTACAACTCCCACCAGGCCCCCTTGTCCCACCCCTGAGCAGGATGTAGCACTCCACCCCACCCAGAAGCATGTGGCAGCCATTGTATAACAACAACCAAACTTACAGGTAGGTATCCATCTTCACAGGGAGGGTGTTTTGGGGATGGGAGGCCTGCACTACAACTCCCACCAGGCCCCTTGTCCCACCCCTGAGCAGGATGTAGCACTCCACCCCACCCAGAAGCATGTGGCAGCCATTGTATTGTTCACCTTCACCTACCAGGTAGGTATCCATCTTCACAGGGAGGCTATTTTGGGGTGGGAGGCCTGCACTACAACTCCCACCAGGCCCCCTTGTCCCACCCCTGAGCAGGATGTAGCACTCCACCACACCCAGAAGCATGTGGCAGCCATTGTATAACAACAACCAAACTTACAGGTAGGTATCCATTTTCACAGGGAGGGTGTTTTGGGGGTGGGAGGCCTGCACTACAACTCCTACCAGGCCCCCTTGTCCCACCCCTGAGCAGGATGTAGCACTCCACCCCACCCAGAAGCATGTGGCAACCATTGCATTGTTTACCTTCACCTACCAGGTAGGTATCCATCTTCACAGGGAGGCTGTTTTGGGGTGGGAGGCCTGCACTACAACTCCCACCAGGCCCCCTTGTCCCACCCCTGAGCAGGATGTAGCACTCCACCCCACCCAGAAGCATGTGGCAGCCATTGTATAACAACAACCAAACTTACAGGTAGGTATCCATCTTCACAGGGAGGGTGTTTTGGGGGTGGGAGGCCTGCACTACAACTCCCACCAGGCCCCCTTGTCCCACCCCTGAGCAGGATGTAGCACTCTACCCCACCCAGAAGCATGTGGCATCCATTGTATTGCTCACCTTCACCTAACAGGTAGGTAGCCATCTTCACGTGGAGGGGGGTCTGGGGGTGGGAAGCCTGCACTACTCCCACCAGGCCCCCTTGTCCCACCCCTGAGCAGGATGTAGCACTCCACCCCACCCAGAAGCATGTGGCATCCATTGTATTGCTCACCTTCACCTACCAGGTAGATATCCATCTTCACAGTGAGGCTGTTTTGGGGGTGGGAGGCCTGCACTACAACTCCCACCAGGCCCCCTTGTCCCACCCCTGAGCAGGATGTAGCACTCCACCACACCCAGAAGCATGTGGCAGCCATTGTATTGTTCACCTTTACCTACCAGGTAGGTATCCATCTTCACAGGGAGGCTGTTTTGGGGGTGGGAGGCCTGCACTACAACTCCCACCAGGCCCCCTTGTCCCACCCCTGAGCAGGATGTAGCACTCCATCCCACCCAGAAGCATGTGGTAGCCATTGTATAACAACAACCAAACTTACAGGTAGGTATCCATCTTCACAGGGAGGGTGATTTGGGGGTCGGAGGCCTGCACTACAACTCCCACCAGGCCCCCTTGTCCCACCCCTGAGCAGGATGTAGCACTCCACCCCACCCAGAAGCATGTGGCAGCCATTGCATTGTTCACCTTCACCTAACAGGTAGGTAGCCATCTTCACAGGGAGGGGGGTCTGGAGGTGGGAGGCCTGCACTACAACTCCCACCAGGCCCCCTTGTCCCACCCCTGAGCAGGATGTAGCACTCCACCCCACCCAGAAGCATGTGGCAGCCATTGTATTGTTCACCTTCACCTACCAGGTAGGTATCCATCTTCACAGGGAGGCTGTTTTGGGGGTCGGAGGCCTGCACTACAACTCCCACCAGGCCCCTTGTCCCACCCCTGAGCAGGATGTAGCACTCCACCACACCCAGAAGCATGTGGCAGCCATTGTATAACAACAACCAAACTTACAGGTAGGTATCCATTTTCACAGGGAGGGTGTTTTGGGGGTGGGAGGCCTGCACTACAACTCCCACCAGGCTCCCTTGTCCCACCCCTGAGCAGGATGTAGCACTCCACCCCACCCAGAAGCATGTGGCAGCCATTGTATAACAACAACCAAACTTACAGGTAGGTATCCATCTTCACAGGGAGGGTGTTTTGGGGGTGGGAGGCCTGCACTACAACTCCCACCAGGCCCCCTTGTCCCACCCCTGAGCAGGATGTAGCACTCCACCCCACCCAGAAGCATGTGGCAGCCATTGCATTGTTCACCTTCACCTAACAGGTAGGTAGCCATCTTCACGTGGAGGGGGATCTGGGGGTGGGAAGCCTGCACTACTCCCACCAGGCCCCCTTGTCCCACCCCTGAGCAGGATGTAGCACTCCACCCCACCCAGAAGCATGTGGCATCCATTGTATTGCTCACCTTCACCTACCAGGTAGATATCCATCTTCACAGGGAGGCTGTTTTGGGGGTGGGAGGCCTGCACTACAACTCCCACCAGGCCCCCTTGTCCCACCCCTGAGCAGGATGTAGCACTCCACCACACCCAGAAGCATGTGGCAGCCATTGTATTGTTCACCTTCACCTACCAGGTAGGTATCCATCTTCACAGGGAGGCTGTTTTGGGGGTGGGAGGCCTGCACTACAACTCCCATCAGGCCCCCTTGTCCCACCCCTGAGCAGGATGTAGCACTCCATCCCACCCAGAAGCATGTGGTAGCCATTGTATAACAACAACCAAACTTACAGGTAGGTATCCATCTTCACAGGGAGGGTGATTTGGGGGTCGGAGGCCTGCACTACAACTCCCACCAGGCCCCCTTGTCCCACCCCTGAGCAGGATGTAGCACTCCACCCCACCCAGAAGCATGTGGCAGCCATTGCATTGTTCACCTTCACCTAACAGGTAGGTAGCCATCTTCACAGGGAGGGGGGTCTGGAGGTGGGAGGCCTGCACTACAACTCCCACCAGGCCCCCTTGTCCCACCCCTGAGCAGGATGTAGCACTCCACCCCACCCAGAAGCATGTGGCAGCCATTGTATTGTTCACCTTCACCTACCAGGTAGGTATCCATCTTCACAGGGAGGCTGTTTTGGGGGTCGGAGGCCTGCACTACAACTCCCACCAGGCCCCCTTGTCCCACCCCTGAGCAGGATGTAGCACTCCACCACACCCAGAAGCATGTGGCAGCCATTGTACTGTTTACCTTCACCTACCAGGTAGGTATCCATCTTCTTAGGGAGGCTGTTTTGGGGTTGGAGGCCTGAACTACAACTCCCACCAGGCCCCCTTGTCCCACCCCTGAGCAGGATATAGCACTCCACCACACCGAGAAGCATGTGGAAACAATTCCGCTCAACTGTGTCACAGAACAGGTAGGTAGACAGTGCATGCACCCTGACACTCCCCTCAAAAAGCATGGAGCCATATTACCACACCAGCCCTCACATGTCATCCAACTTGGCATAGATCCAATAGCCACTTCCAGTGTGCAGACAGAAAAGCGTATGTAACTGTCACAGAAACCAAAGTGTGACTCACAAAATCACATGTAGAAGAAATTCAGGGCACATCCATGCACAGCACTGAATGCTATCTTGAAGTGCCATGGGGGCAGAGCATCAAGGCCCATATGAAAACAAAACAAGCATGGTCAGTAGCAATAAGAAAGGAAAGCACATGACATGACAAAGGTATGCATGAGATTACAATGGCTAGTTCATGCCCAGTTGTAATGTCTTCCATGCAGAGTGAACAACAAAGATGCTGCACATAAAGTTATTGTGCTGCTAGTCGTTAGATGATGACATGTCCTAGTAATCACACATTCTGCACGTTGTGCATGGTACCTATTGACATGTCACACCATGGACAAGTAATGTATGTACCTCCACATCATGACGTGATGCTCAAAACTGTGCAGACATACAATGTAATATCAATGTAAACTGTGTGGTGTATGACATGTAACAACAAAACATCTAAAACCAAGCTTGAGGTGTGCACTCCAATGACTATTTCCCCTCTGTTCCACAGGTGACCAAGAACTGACAGCTGCAGATGACCACACCAACCTGCAGAGCCAGTCTCCCCCCCCCCGGAACATGGACTCTCCGATGCAGACTCCCTAGATTTCTCAGATGCGGAGCCCGGAGCCGGCCCATCAGGCATGCCAGGGCGCAACAGGTCCCAGGAACCCACTGTCCCCACTGCCACCACCTCAGCAACAACAACTACGCTGACCCCTGCTGTAACGACCTGTGCGGCCTCCACCACAACCACCACCTCCACCAGTGCTGCCTGCAACACTGTCCCTGCCTCAGAGGATGACCACCCCACCCCACAATCTGAGGAGGGCAGGGAGAGTACGCGGGTGCGTAGAGTGGAGACGCCACAGGTCCGGGACAGCAGGGCAGGTGGGAGGGCAACTAGGCGTCAAAACCAACCGGACACTGGGACCGAAGCCCTGGCCAACATCGCCAGAGTCCTTGGGGCTTATGAACAAGCCCAGGGACACACGGGCCAGGCTCTGGAGGAATCCCGTGAGCTCCGCCTGCTGCTGAGGTCCATGGACACACGATTGGGCCAAATCGTGGACCTCTTGGGCCAGCTAGTGGGTGTCCTGAGAGACAGGCCTGCGGCCCAAACAACAGCTCAACCTACCTCCAGTGGCCCGCAGGATGACAGTTACCCCACCTCCCCTGCGGCCAGAGAGAGGGGTGAGTCCTCAGACACCACTGAGCCCGCAGAAGAGGCCCCCCCTGCCAAGAGCTCAAGGGGCCGTCCAAAGAAATCCCAGGGAGGATCACGTGGCAAAGCACCAGCCAAACGCCAGTCAAGGAGCCAGCCATGATGGCACCCCTCTTCACCTTGCCATTGACTTTGTTGACTGTCCTTATCCACACTGCCAGGTTAATGGAATGCGTCTGTTGGACTGTGTCACCACAACAAAGTGGTGACTACTCATTTGTCTCATCTACCATCACTGACAACTCATTGATTCACTTTTCACCTGTTTGCAAATATTCACTTCCCTGTCACATATACCCATTGTTAATAAACACTCCTTACACACCTATGTTCTCGTGTCAGCTCCATGTTTATTACAGGATGTACAATGTTGACTGGGATTACAATGTACCAGGAGCACGGATTGTTTGGAGGCATTGAGAGGCAGAAGGGACCTAGGAAAACACAAAAGAACAATATTCACTTGTCAGGTGATGGCATCACAGCCATTACACAACACTTGTCATCAAGGTACTCAAATCTGCACACATTTCAATGAGCAACAGTACCGACATAGACATCCTGTAGCTGGGCACAACTACCCTGTCCCAGAAACATTAGCACCCAGCACTGAGATAACAACAGGCAGCAGTCACAAATCTCCCTTAGGCCTTTCCACAAACAACACAATCAGCAGACAATGACACCGTTGTATGTTTTCACTCACCTTCTAGGGAAATAGCGGTTGATGAGCTGTTGACGCAGGTGCAACACCTTCCTCCTCTCCACTATCCTCGTCACTGGACATGGGTGGGTTTGCAGGCGGTGGCCTCGGCTGCTCGTCAGCATCCAGGAGCAGGGGATCTCCTTGCGCAAGGCCAGGTTGGGGCGCATGCAGCATGCAACTATGATCTGACACACCTTCTGGGGAGAGTACATCAGTGCACCTCCGGTCTTGTCCAGGCAACGAAATCGTGACTTCAAGAGACCAAAAGTACGCTCAACCACACGACTGGTCCTCCTAATTGTGCATCATTGTAGCAAACTTCACCCGGGGTCCTGGGATTCTGCAGTGGGCTCAGCAACCAAGGCCGGTTGGGATATGCAGAGTCACCTAGGTGTGAGACACACAGAACAAACTTGTAACATTACTGTGGCAGAGGACAGCATGTCACACATACAGCACGCTACTTCACCCTGCGTACTCACCAACAATCCATGCACGCTCCGGGAGCAGATTTGCCATCACCTGGGGCACAATGCTGTTATGCATGCTGTACGAGTCATGGGCAGAGCCGGGAAATTTGGCACAGACATGTGAGATTATAATATCCGCCTGGCACACCACTTGCACATTGATGGAATGGAAATGTTTCCTATTCCTGTAGATGTGCTCACGTGCCTGTGGTGGAACCAGGCCAACATGTGTGCAGTCAATGGCACCAACAACATTAGGGATGTGGCCAAGGGCATAGAAATCAGCCTTCACATCTGCCAATTCATGCCTCCTGGAGAAATGGATGTATCTGTCCTTGTAGGTCATCATAGCGGACAGGACATCACGTAGCACCATGCTGAACATGGGTTGCAACATCCCACCTGCGCTGGACACCGTGTACTGGAATGATCCAGTAGCCAAAAAATGCAAGGCCGCCATCACCTTAGACGTTGGCGTGAAAGCAGTCGGATATGTTCTGCGAGGCCGCAGGTGGGGCTCCAACAGAGCACATAGGTCTTGTAGGTTGGGTCGATCCAGACGGAATTTCCGGATGACGTCCTCATCCTCCATGTCCGCCAGCACTGTGAAGGGACAATGCACATTTGGTCGCCTCCTAGGTGAGATGAAAGGGGACACATGTCAATGCAATCCACCATGAGATGTGTGCAACATCTTACGTTTTGACTGACACAGCGCCAACAATGACTGGCATCACACTTCAGCTTACAGCACAACTTACATGTGGGGACACCTTCAGCTACACTAGTCGTACACCTGTCCAGTTTTCACACAGTGAATATCTCCCAAACAGATTCAGACTATGTGAATGGCCAAAGGGACATGTCCACATCTTGCGTAACCAGCCCTGAGAGTAGTTCATACAGCATATGTGTGAAACAGCAAACCTGTTGGCTCCTACCTAGCTGCTGTACCTGCCACACCTTCTTGCGTAAGTCAAACAGGGCACACATCAACAACACAATGAGCACAGTCTGTGCATTAAGATCAAGTATGTACACGAGCAAAGCAAACTACACAGTGAAATATGCACATTGTGTAGTCAGACCTTCATCACTGTGTGTTGCGTAGCCAGATCACACATTGACATGTGTACACATTGGAGAGTCCATCACACCACTGATCTGTGTACATGCACAACAATATCATGAGTGACATGTGAGGGAGTACATGCCAATGTTTGCAATCATGTGCACTGACATGGCATGTGTGACCAGCAGTGGGCTAAATGTTACACTGGCACTGTTTGCACTATCTTGTGTCATGAATCAGGTGTCTACTGTACACTGTTGAGAACTGGCCATTGCCATTGACACAGCATGATGTGTCCATAGGTGATGTTAACGTGCTCCGCCACCCAAATCACGGTCATAGGCACCAATGTATATCAGCCATATCGTGGTGGCGCCCGCCTGGCCCCTGCGGTGTGTCACCGCCAATGCCCATGCTCTTACAGCCAATGGGAGCCGCATCCGTGGTAGTGAAATCCAGATTTGGAAGTGGCGGTTGGCATGCTCCGCCACCCAAATCACGGTCATAGGCACCAATGTATGGCAGCCATATCGCGGTAGCGCCCGCCTGGCCCCTGCGGTGTGTCACTGCCAATGCTATGCCCTCACAGCCAATGGGAGCCACATGCGCGGTAGTGAAATACTGATTTGGAAATGGCAGTTGGCATGCTCCGCCCCCCAAATTACGGTCATAGGTACCAATGTATGGCAGCCATATCGCGGTAGCGCCCGCCTGGCCCCTGCGGGGTGTCACCGCCAATGCCCATGCCCTTACAGCCAATGGGAAGTGCAAGCGCGGTAGCCAAATACAATTTTGAAGATCGCGGTAGGCATGCTCCGCTACCGCAGGGCCGGGCATTGGATGCAATTGAAATATGCACGATCGCGGTAGCGACCGCCTGGCCCCTGCGGTGTGTCACCGCCGATGCCCATGCCCTTACAGCCAATGTGTAGTGCAATCGCGGTAGCCAAATACAATTTTGAAAATCACGGTAGGCGTGCTCCGCTACCGCGGGGCCGGTCATTGGATGCATTTGAAAAAAGGTGAGCTGGAACACCAATTGCAGCAGCTTAGAACCACAGAAACTACCCCAGGGGGCTATATATGTGTGCGAGAAGCCACCCATTTCCACTGCTTCCAGACACCGCTGGCTGACACTCTTCACCACCAACTGCTGCTGCTCCTGTCTCCTGGACCCAGACACTGCTGCCTGACACTCTTCACCACCAACTGCTGCTGCTCCTGTCTCCTGGACCCAGACACTGCTGCCTGACACTCTTCACCACCAACTGCTGCTGCTCCTGTCTCCTGGACCCAGACACTGCTGCCTGACACTCTTCACCACCAACTGCTGCTGCTCCTGTCTCCTGGACCCAGTGATGGCGAGGACTGGGAACATCAGGGCCCGTCCCTTCACCACAGAGGAGCTGGAGGTCCTGGTGGATGAGGTGCTCACACAGTATGGGAGGCTATATGGTGCTCCAGATGTCCTGGTAAGTGTTTCAGAGTGGAAGTGAGAGTGCAGGGAGTGCACACATGAAGTTGATCTGCTGCAGTATGTGCCTGAGAGTGTGGGTTTGTGTGATACACTGCCTAGAATGCTGACTTCAGGGAAATGGGGTTTGTAGCCTATTTCACACAGTCCCTGGGCTGCATTTCAGGATGGGAGGACATGCAGTCTTTTTGCAGCCATACAGTGACACTGCAAGTATAGAAAGTGGGAGTCAGGACATACTTTGCCTGTGCTAATGGATCTTTGAGTCCATGAGGTTTTTCACAGCCTCATTTGTGAAATGAGACAGACTTAACGCCCAGAGGGTACTGATGGAAGTGTGTTTGACTCTATATTGCCACCATGGATATGTAAGCATTATGCACAAGAGTGAAATGCCTGAGGGTGACACTCTTGGCAAATAATACACATATGACACCTCAGATTGCTGTACTTTGAAAATATCATCCTCCCATTGTTTTCACCATGTGTTTCGACTCGCATGTGTAGGCGCTGTTTGCCCTCTCATATTGTACCTGCATGTGAATGTTCTCATGGCCCATGTTAAACCTCAGTGTGAGCCCCCTGGCCTGCACAGTCACTGCCCACTTTGACAAGTACCCATCACTGAATGGACAGAGTGAGACATATGGGTTGTCTGTTACCCTATCCATCAAAGAGCTATCTCAGGCCTGTGTATTGCACAAGACAGACCTTGTGAGAAGGGTGTGAGACTGTAAGATCATGTCCCTAAATGTGACCTCCACGACACAGTGAGCCATTCACAGGGCAAGGACATTGAGGGGTGTGCAGTGTTGGACACAGTGAGTCTGCCCCCGACACATCATTTCCAATGTGATGTATGTCTTGCTCACTCACAAACTGAATTGCAGATGTGGGCCTCCTTCACATTGCTTTCTGTGCTGCCATTCAGCATGTGTATGAGATGGGCAGGTACTGGGTCCATCCTCATACCTGCATGCATTTTGTTATGATTATCCCATGCTCATGTACTACGTGTCATGCTGTATTGTCTCTGCTAAACATATCGGTGAAGCTGTGCTGAGTATGTGCATGCTCCTGTACTGAGAGATAGTGGTACATAACCCAGTGTCACTGAAATGTTCTCCTCTTGTCTCCCATGCCTGCAGCTCAAAGTCCACCAGCGTAAGGCCATATGGAGGGCCATTGCACGCAAGGTGTGGGCTCTGGGTGTCTCCAACCGACGACACACACACTGTCACAAGAGGTGGGATGACATCTGCCGGCTGAGCAAAAACATGGCAGAGATGACGCTGGGGCTGCTCCCTCGGACTGGCAGGTTGGCGCGCAGGAGCATGACACCACTAATGGCCCGCATCTTGGCAGTGACACAGCCAGAGCTGGATGCACGTTTGAAGGACCATCAGCAGCAAGCTGGGGGTGAGTATTCTGGGAAGGGTGACTTTGGTTGTGAGTGACTGCATGTATTCCAAGCCTGAGCCAGTGCTGGGCTCTGTGATGTTGCTATTGTGATGCAATGGCTTGTGAGTGGCCTCTCTGTTGGGTGCAGCTGTCATGCATTTTCGCTACATGTACTTTCTCATGTGATTGATGTAATGACCCTTGACGTTGCATTCTGAGTTGTGGGCTTATGGCATCGGCTGCATTGGGGGAGTCAGGGACATCCCATGGCAGTGAACGGCAGTGTGCCTCATCGGAGTGTGCTTTCATCAATGTGTGCAGTGCCTGACCTCGAAATTGTGAGAACTACACATCTTACACCAATGTGCAACTGTAGTTGTGCCCCAAAGAATGACATGGTGGATGGCATGAGCTCATGGCCATTGCGAAATGATATTTTGGAGTCTGTATCTGTGTTGTCCCCTTATGGTGACTCCATATGTGACTGTGACAACATGTTGGAATGTACATCTTTTTCACCCACAGGGACCTAGGTATGCTCAGAGGGATCTGTATGTCTGGTTACACGGTGACACGGGCAAGCTATTTGGCTGTGTGGACATCACATGTGTCAATTATGCCAAGTTTGCATGTTACCATGCAATGTTTTAGTTTTGACTTAAGGTTGCACAATTTGGCTGCACAGGGTGGTGTGCAACATGGGGGTATCACCATCTTGTTTTGTGCATTGCTTGCATATGATGTTTGTGTGTATGGCACTAAAGTGAACCTACGTCTCTGTCTCTTGCAGCATCTACCGAGGGCACAGGAGGACAGGGGATGGACACCAGTGGTGAGGCATCAGGCACGACTGCTACACATGAGCACACTGACACTGATGTGGCCAGCGCCTCGGAGGGGGACAGAAGTGTGCTTGAGGAATCACAGCCAGAGACACCAACCTCAACCTCATCTGACGCCAGCGGTGACTCCTCGATGTTGGCGGGCACAGGGAGTGGGAAATCTGCATCCTCTTCCACCACACATCGTCCAGTGCCCACCCTCCCAGCTACTTCCACTAGTGCTGCCCGTGTTCGCACCAGTAAGAAGGGAAGTGTGTCCTACCCCCCAGGCACGCTGCCCCTGCCCCTGTCTCCCCTGCTGCCCTCAGTGTTGAGGCTGTGGACCTTTTGCGCCAGCTGTGTGTGGGTCAGACAACTCTCCTGAATGCCTTCCTAGACCATGACAAGAAGTTGGCACAGGTGGTTGCCTTCATGGAGGGCATTCATTCAGACATGGGTGGGCTACACAGGACTGTCCAGTCTTTGTCCTCCACAGTGACGGCAGCCATTCGGCTGTCACAGGCTCAGAGTCCAGCTCCAGTCCCTTCGGCCACCCCCCTGCCAGTGGCTACATCAGACGAGAGTGACCACACACCACAGCCCTCAGGCTCAAGGTACACCAAACACAGCACACAACAGCAGCACCACAAGCGGGCCAGAGTGCAGACACCATCCCCCAAACAAACCAAAGTCGCACCGGAGCGCAAAGGAAAAGCCCTTCAGGTGACACTCAGGGGCATCAAGCCAAGAAGCAGGTCTCAGGCTCACATGCCTCAAAATCATCCCCATCCAAGGACACTCCCGTCCCAAAAGTGTCTCCCAAAGACAAGCTGACAGTTGCTGTGCCTGCTGTAATGCTGGTGCCTGCTAAGAGTCCGCAGAAAAAGCCCTCTAAGGCCACAACCTCAACTCCCACCCACACCCCTGTGAAGCTGGGAAAGGAGGGCACTGTAGGGGGTTCACCTGGTCACCAGAGGATGGAGGGAAAAAGGCAGGCCAGGCCAAGTGTACTGCCGGATCCAGCAGATCCCCAGAAGGAGGGCCACCACCTGCACCTGATGCACCTTTGGTGGAGAGTGTGCCTGTTGTGCCCGCCCCATCTCCCACTCCTACCAAGACCACAATTACCTATCGAATCCCCAAGAAGTGGAAAGGTACCCCTCCACATTCTCCCTCAAACACTGTGTCTCACGGCAGCATGTCTCCGCCTCCACGTGCCACCATGCCACCCGGTCCAAGCAGCCCTCCAGCTCCCAAAGCCACTGATGCCTCTACCTCAGCTGGTCCTCTCTCTCCCAGGTCCAGTCCTACAACTGGGCCCGACAATCAGCCACCTCCCAGTTCGACTGACAACCAAGTCTGAGGCTAAGTCCCCCTCCCACACCTGTCTCTCTCACAGCGGTGCCTGGACTGCCCATTGTTATATCCCTAGCTGTGTTGCTGACCATGGCAGTGTACGGTCTCACCCATTCCCTGTGCAGGTTCTCATGCACACATGTGCCTACTTTGTACTATGGACTGGCCACTGGCCTTGCTGTTTTTCACTTTGTTTGCCCATTCCCTGTGCAGGTTCTCATGCACACATGTGCCTACTCTGAACTGTGGACTGGCCACTGGCCTTGCTGTTTTTCACTTTATTTGCCCATTCCCTGTGCAGGTTCTCATGCATGCACATGTGCCTACTTTGAGCTATGGACTGGCCACTGGCCACTGGCCTTGCTGTTTGTAACCATGGATGCCCATTCCCTGTGCAGGTTCTCAGGCACACATGTGCCTACTCTGAACTGTGGACTGGCCACTGGCCTTGCTGTTTTTCACTTTGTTTGCCCATTCCCTGTGCAGGTTCTCATGCACACATGTGCCTACCTTGAGCTATGGACTGGTCACTGGCCTTGCTCTTGTCTACTTTTGATGCCTATCTGGGTAATATGGAATAAAGACAGTTACTCCTGTTGTCTGCTTTGTCAGTGTCCTTGCTATATAAACATGTATTATGTATGGGTATGGTTTAATGTGACACATGCTCTGTATGCTACTTTAACATTGCCAATGGCTTGTTTCACTTTTTCAGTTTACCAGAGGTGACAGGCACTTCAGTTCTTCTTGACTCTGAGGCTTGGGGGGGCAATGATGGTTGTTTGTGATGACCTACTGTTATCCTAATCATTCTATGGTCAGGTTTGCTAAATTGTACACATGACATGTTAGGATGCACTACCAGCACAGAGGGGAATTCTATCCACAGGATTGCAGGCAGGCTGGCCAGGGTCCATCATGTGTGTGTGATCTACCTTGATGTGTGAACAGCAGTGTTGGTGTATGCTCATCTTGTGATGGCCTGTCTTCCTAGTCACATGGGTACATTAGAATGTGTGCACTTGAGTGCTCATGAAGTGTGAAGGGATGGCTTGGTCAGTAGTGTTGATGTGTGTGTGCCCCTGCAATGCCAACTGCACACATGTATGACCCAGGAGCTGAGTGCCTGTTTGTTTGATTTGTCAGCCCTGTGCTTGTGATTGTGTGCACATGTGGGAGTTGTAGGTTGTGCACAGTGCAGTGTGTTGGTGTGTCCTTGCACTCCTGGGGGACACCTACTTGTTGTTGCTGCCAGTTGTGGGTATGCAGAGTGTGTGACAGCCAAGTCTGTGTTGTGTTTTGTTGATCAGCCATGTGTCTTGTTACTGTTTGTGCTCACTGTGCAGACCTGCTCAGCCACACTGACATTGTGGGTGAGTTTTCTCACGCATTGCTGTCACTTGAGCCATTTTTGGCTCCAGCATGGTATGTGGAGTCATACCATCCCCTAGCTTTGCTTCTGAAGCCTACCCATTGTGAGTGACTCTTCCATGTATTTGTGTATGGTACACTCCTGACCTCTCCACTACTGACGTACACACCACTTCACTATCATGTCACCTATCCCCTTGGGTTGCCAGTGTGTGAGCCTCCTCACCACTTCATTAGTTACACTGTGCTTTGTGGTGCTGATCTGTGCACAGGACCAATGTGCCACTCAGGACAGTTTCACATATGGTTATCTGTGAGTTTCTTGTACTGGTTTGCAGTCATGGTTGCTCATGTGCAGTGCAACTGTTTATGCTGCACAGTCCTCTGTTCATGTTGTTTGCACCTGGGTGTCCTTGAGTTGTGCATCTGTGATTGTTGGGTTAGCTGAATGTGTGTTTGGTGAGGTACTGCTACCCTTCCAGAGTGTGATGTTGTCTGTGTGCTGTGCTGATTTGTGTTGTGGGAGTACATGGTGTGACACTGAGATGTGTGTGCTACTGATTTGGTTGGTGTGCACACACTGCTTGGCCTGCATGCAGTGCTGTCAGTGTATGTTGCCTTGTACTTGCCTGGTGTGCATCCCCTGATGTCCAGCTGAGTTTGCAATGTGATGTATTGGCATGTGCATCTGTTGTGTTTTTGTTGTGGATGTATGCAGTGTTTGGGCTGTGTTGGCTGTTTCTGCTGACAGATGCTCTGTGTGTGATGTTCTATTTGCATTACATTGTGTGTGAGTTGTTTGTGCATTGTGATACATTCAGATGTGTGTTGCAGGTGTACTGTAGATTACTTGTGTGTGTGTCACATGCAGCAAGTTATATTCTGGTTGCTGGCCTTGTTTTGAGTGCACACTAGTGCTATGTCCTCCTATCTTTGACCTGTCTCTTGTCAGGATTGTGCATGTGCATGCATGTGGTACACTATGACACCATGTTGACTTGATGGGTGGTGTGGTGTGTCTGTCTGTGTTAACTTATTCTCCATTGATCACAGTTTGTGTTCCTGATTGTTTTGAGATGATGAACTTCTTGTTTGTGTTGGGGTATGGTGTCTGTGCATTGCTCCTGAGTGACAATGTTATGTACTCCTGTTCTGTCTAGGGACACATTGCCTTTCCACTGTTTAGCTGCACATGTCTGGGCTTGTTGGACTTCTGTGGATGTTGTTGGTGAGCTTTGTGTTTGACTGTTGTTTTTGTGTATGCGTTGGTTCAGGCATCCCTGAGTGTGAGTGTGATGTTTGTGGATGCGGCACAGGGTGTGTGGTTAGTTGTCAGTGAACTCACAGGACCTTATTTGCACCATTATGTGTGTTTCTCACAGGTGTGGAGTGTTGCAGGTGTGTAGGTGAGGGGCATGTGTGGAGGTCCTACTTGTGTTTGACAGTCATGGAGTGTGACAATGAGCCATATGTGTTGTGCTGATGACATACACATGTCAAGTAAGTTGACACAGATGTGTGGCTGGTCACTATATGACTTCAGACGCTTCCTATCATTCCTGTGCCTATGCATAGCTTGCCTTGCTGTCTCCCTGAGTTGTTGCACAGAGGTCACTGTGATTTAATTTCACTCACTGTGCCAGCCATGTCTGATTTGATGGCCTAAGGGTGGTGTGATATGTTCCTTCTCTTGCATGTGATGTACACATGCTTTGTGGCTTGCTCCATGACTTTCCAGCACTGTCCACCTCACTTTTGCCTAGCCCATTTATTGTCCTACATTGCTGCTGACATCTGGTATGTGTATGTGGCTGTGTGTCAGTGTGGGGTGTGTCTGGGTGACTTGACAGGCAGTGTGTACAGTTGAGTGGTTGTTCATATACAGTGTGAGTGTTCATTTTGTGATTGGACTCAGTTTGCTTGACATGAGTGGGGGGTAGGTGTGAGGAGGAGGAATGCCCTGCCCCTGAGCTTCTGTGCAGGGTGTTCCTCTTCTCCCCCACCTTCTGAGACAGGCTCCCTGGTTGTTTGGTGTGTGTGGGGCATGGTCTGGGTGCACCTGGCTGGTTGATTGTGCAGGGGGGCACAGGAGGAGCACACAGCATATCCCCTAATGGGTGTGGGGGGCGTAGTGTGTGAAGGGTGAGGGTGAGGCCCTATGATCTTTGTGGACTGCCCATGCCTGGCGCTGGCCCTGCCTACTACATGGAGCGCTTGTTTTCCCGCGTCTGCACCGCTGCGGTGACGTGACCGGGACATTGCTGTGATTTCGCGGTTGATGGATGGCCCGGATGCGGAGGGGTGATTTAGTGACAGGTAGGACATGTGTGGGTACACTTGGGGATGTGTTCCTGTCCCCACCAGAATGTCTGATGTTGACAGTAACCGTATGTCAGCCCAGTAGTTGTGTGTTGTGGTTGTGTGTGGAGTTGTATGATTGCGTACCTGCGGCGTTGTCCACGACGGGCCATTATTTGCTGGTAGTGGAGCAGGAACAGCACCGGTAAGGCGTGTAAAGCTGGATCCATTGCGGTCGGGACCGGGTGGAGGGGTCCGGGAGTCTGGTTTCGCGCTCCGCTGTCGTGCTCCTGCCATCTCTGGTTGGGTGGTTTTTCCGCAGCGGTGTGACGGGCTGTTTGGGGCATCGTGATTTGTACGGCGGACGGGACGTCATTCCGCATGGCGGTGGGTCTCTATTGGCTCACACCGCCGCGGTGGCTGGCGCATTTTTATGGCGGGTCACGTCGCACCGCCGCGGACGGGAAATGGGCTATGTTTGCCCATCGTAATATGGCGGGCGTGAGGACCGCTGCTGGCATGCGGAAAATGACATTTTTCGCCAGCACCGCGGAGGTGCCTCCGCCCGCCATCCTAATGACCCCCTTAGTGAGCACTAGTAAAAAAGGTCTGTGTGTGACGGATTCATAAGCAAATCTATGAGATTGATGATAGGGCATATATTATTATACATATGTGCATACAATATATAACAATAAAAATGCAGCTGGTAAATAATGAGTTTGTACTTGGGGCATATGTTATTGTAAATATTTGTGTTTAATGAGTAAAAATGAAAATGCAGCATTTAAATAATGTTGGCACCCACTACATTTATGTGAAGCCATGTGGGATTCTTAGATAGTTTTGCAGCTCACCTAAATTAGTGGGACACATTCAGAAGCTGACATATTTTATGAATCTTTGAGTAAGTATTTAAATTGTCATTTGCGCCAGTGTTAGCACTTGCCATTGTTAAGAGTGCAGCATAGTTTAGGGATAATGACATATGCAAAGCGAATGTAAAACTGATTCATTTAGTCTTCGTTATTTACCATTGTGTTTATAAAAAGGTGAGAAAACACCCTGACACACATGTAACAGCGTATGTTGGCCCCTTTTATAACTTTCTGGGTCTAAATGACAACTTTAGAGTTTTGTTGGTGAAATTTATGAGTTATTGTGGCTGAACAATGGGCCCGATTCACAGAACTAACTTACGACAAAATCCTAAACTTACTACCATTTTGGTATTCACAGAATAAACTTACTCATTTTGGTATTCACAGAATGAACTTACTACCATTTTGGTATTCACAGAATGAACTTACTACCATTTTGGTATTCACAGAATGAATTTACTACCATTTTGGTATTCACAGAATGAACTTACTCATTTTGGCATTCACAGAAGGCACTTACTCATCAATGAGTAAGTGCCTTCTGTGAATACCAAAATGTGTAAGTTACACAAAATGAGTAAGTTACACAAAATGTGTAAGTTACACAAAATGAGTAAGTTACACAAAATGTGTAAGTTACACAAAATGTGTAAGTTACACAAAATGTGTAAGTGCCTTCTGTGAATACCAAAATGAGTAAGTTCATTCTGTGAATACCAAAATGAGTAAGTTCATTCTGTGAATACCAAAATGGTAGTAAGTTTAGGATTTTGTCGTAAGTTAGTTCTGTGAATCGGGCCCATTGTCCGCAATCACTCTATCATTGAAATTCTGACGCATATTGAGTTCTCTGCAATGGGAAACATTCTGGCATTGTCAGTAGAATTTCTACCACTTCTAGTGGGAACTAGGAGTATTCCCTTAAAGTGAGCTATTTTGTCCGTATCCACCAGACCAGTCCCATTACATTGGTGGGGTGTCACAATGTGATAGTGAAACTAAACTTCATGTTTGGCAAAGGCCAAGATCCAAGGCAGACTTCTACTACCTTTACTCAGCTTGACATGGTGGCAGAACAGTATCACTAGATTGGGTGGTTGCCCATCCACCGCAGTTTGGCAGACCCGAAGGAGAAGATGCAGGTGTTATTACCATTTGAGTGTCTGCCATGGATGCAAATCCAAATATGGCACTTTGACCAATAACGAAGATTTTCCATTTTTTATCAGTTTCTTCATTACCACCCTATTCTAAATCTAATGCAAACTGCTTGAGGCCAAATTCATAATAATGTTTCCATCTGCAAGTTTGGCTTACACACAATTGTATCAGCTTTTAAAACTACTTTGGCAATTTCTAAGTAGTAATTGTATAACTGTAACATGATTTACTCACACAAAAATTATAATTTGAGTACATCTATCCACAGGGGTGGGGACTAGAGGTTCAGGCAGTGCTTAATTTGAGTCGGTGGTTACAGGTTGGGCCCATCAGCACTCATTTCTCAGGACAAAGGCTTACTTTACATCATTAGACTTTAATCCTGAACAAAAAATACATTGGTAGGAAAGGGGGATGGAAGGTGGAAAAGAAACACTGGAAAACAGTGGCAAAGAGAGAAAGCAGGGATGAATAAGAACCTGCCAGAGTGAGATAAAGGAGCAGGTAGTGAATGGTGGTAGAAGAATAGGGCATGGTCTGAAATTAAGACTACACAGCCTTAGAATTTGGTAACACCAATGTTCAGCAGCAACAGCGGTGGGCGTCTGAGAAAAACATTGGGCTCCAACAATTATTCTTTTACAAATTAAGCACTGGTTTCAGAGAAAGAATGTCCTGGTAGGTTGGAAATTCCTGCATGCAAAGTTGTTTTGGGGTATTCACAAAAATTTTTCCAATGCATTCCTTCCCTGGGAATAATCGAAGAGTGACTCCTGTCAGTCTTTTCAACAGTGAGGATGGCATAGGAACACTTCCAAATTGGTGGGGGCATGGTGAATGATACTTCTCCAAAAGAAAAACTATTGTAATTTTTTTTTTTTGCGGAAAATGTTTTTATTGGGATTTTGCAATACAAACAATAATTGCGACTTACAACATCTTCCAATGCGACATACCTTATGACCATGCAATATGAGCATTCCCTCTTGCAGCAAGGAAATACTATTGTCAAGAAGAAAAAAACCAGAAAACAATTCAATTGTATTAATGGAAAGGCGTTTCCTCATGCACTATTATAGAAGGTGCAGATTTATTTATGTGAAAATGTCTGTATGGTCATATGTCCGAGATCGCAAACATTGTTCAGAAATAGTCATGGGGATCTGCAACTTTTTAATGGTACTTCGGGGGTACCTGCGAGAATTTAAAACTAATAATACATTACTCTTATTCATGGTCATAAATCTACGGGTGCAGATTTCTGGGTCTTTCTGAGATTCTGGAACCTGGAATGCAACTGAGCAATTGTCATACAGCTCACAGCTACCTCCACGTACCTCTCTCCAGAACGGAAAAAATCTCTTTCATTTCAAAACAAGGACTTGACGAGAACACATCAGTGTCAAAGGTATTGTCCTCTTCATAGTTTTAGCCACAGATGTGGCTTCTCGGATGTCGAGTGGGCCTCCGGCCATATGTAGGCATGTGTGAGAGCCCTGCTAAGTACATCTAAGTATACATAAACATTTCAGCTGAGCGGTTGCATTCCTAAGGGTGTCGCGAGCAGCAATGAATTTATTGAGAATTCTGTAGAAACTGGTACAGGGTTTCAAACAAGATTGATCGTAATCTAGCTCTGGCCAGGGAGTCTGTCAGGGAAAATATTGAATGGTGTAAGGTTTCCTATTTGATTATCTTAAGCATTTGCGACAAATGTTAAAACACCATATCTGTACCACATAATTTACAATCTGTTCCAAAGCAAACATGT
This sequence comes from Calotriton arnoldi, assembly GCA_963921515.1. Lineage (NCBI taxonomy): Eukaryota > Metazoa > Chordata > Amphibia > Caudata > Salamandridae > Calotriton > Calotriton arnoldi. The sequence continues at coordinate 880,461 of CAWUFW010006916.1, read as the reverse complement.
GGACCAGCTGTGGGGCAGGAGGCCTAAAATTAAGATTATTTGCATGTGTGTGGCTTTTAAATTAATTTTCTTCAATCCATTCATTGAAGCGTGGTGCTCTTATGACAAATGCCTGTTCGTTTCTTAGCTAGCTTTTTCTAAAAAAAAATATTAGCGATCGTCCCAATGAAACACCTACATGGCTATTTGTACAATATGTGAGTCTGTTTTATGATCTGACAGATACATTTTATAGGGTACTGCATGTGGCAGATGCTGTTTAGTTTGAGCGAAATGCCGTCATTGGACCAAGATGGTTTTGGAGGTGAGATATTTCAAATGCAGAACCCGACTCTGCTCTTCTTGCTCCATGAGCAGTTTGCCTGCTTTTTTTCAAGTTATTATTAATACCATGTTTTATTCATGTGCTAGACGCAGGTACTGAGAAAGAATAATTTCTTGTAGCGCTATAAGGTCGAATTAGAAAGCATTTTGAGCTTTGAAGATAGACTGTTTGATTTCTAAATTTGAAAATGTGCTTACAAATTTTGAAATTACACTAGTATGACTGAATTGAGATATTCAAAAGTTTGCAGTTTGTTGAGAAGGAGTGGCATTTTCTGGGTGTGGCACTCTGCCAAAGTATTCAAACAACACAATCTTGTAAGTTTATCACTTTCCTTGGTTAAGGAAGCGTACATGAAAATGCCTTTTTTTCTAGTGTAAAAAACGGGAAGGGAACACTGCCCCATGCATGAGTGTTCAAGGAAAAGGGGTCTCCACAGGGAAACAAGCTAGGGTAAGTTATTTTACAGAGGTAAAAGGGGCAGAAAGTTCGATATAGGCTGTGCCCATCATTTACTTGATGAGGGTATGCAGTGGTGAAGGTATACAAGGAAGGTATTCGATGTTGAAGGTGTGTTGTGTAGACTCTGACTGTTCTGTTTCATACACACTGGAATATATTTTTACCAAGCTATGCTTAGTAGACCTACCAGAAATTGATCCTTTGATGCATAGGGAGCAACAGAAACATCAAGTTAAATATCACCCGTTATGAGCCAAAGTCAAGCACAACTTTATTATGTGAGTTAACAAGTGGCTACATACAACTTGAGGAGTGTCTTAAAAACGCAATGTATTGTTTTTTTTTAGTTTCAGTATAACGTTTTTGGTATGATAAAAATATATCATATATATTAATACATCACAAATAATCCTGGCCCCCTGATATACCTCTGTAAAAAGTTGTTGTTCAGAGATTTTCATTTTTGATTTGTGTTTTTGGATCATTAGAAAAGTAATTTAACTTGGGTAGACATTGCTTATACAGGCCGAATTATTCTGGATGACATTTTTAAAAATGGAAGATGTGTTGCAGTGATGAAGTAATATTTCAGTAGCCATGAGACCTATATACTTCATTTTGGTGTCAAATCTTAGGTTTTGGGGGTCAAGCAGTCTTATAGAGACAGAAAATGACTCCTCAGAGCAACCCTTCTGCCATTTTCCAAAATGACGGCTATAATAGTGGACGAAGAGATATCTATGGAAAGGAAGCAAATAATAATCGTTTTTAATCCTTTCACATTCTTTTTTTCTCTCAGCAAATCCTTTTAGAAACTTCACAGGTTCAGGAGTTAAAGCTCCAAGCTTTGTCCAATTTTGCTCATAGTGTCATCACCCATAAGAATATGTGCCTTGATAAGAACACTGGATTTCTCTGGGTCAAGTTTCTTGTACAGAATATGAAGCGGGATTAAGTGTCTTTTCTCACCTGTTCCATAACATATCCATAACTCTGGCAATCCTTGGCTTATGAAGATTGCAACAAATCTAAGTAGCACTATAATAACATCTGTGTCATTTGACAGTACAATGACTCGATTGGAACCATTTTGAACAGCAGACTCAACATGTGGCACAACACGAAGGTCAGCTTCCTCCAATTTGCTGTTAAATTCTTGAATAATATGAACCGTACCTTTTGAATATATCTCTGCATTCACCAACTCCTCATTAACAATCATTCCACTTGCAAATAATTGGAAATTGAGTTCACTGAAGCATCAGCAATGTTTTGGCGAGTTAACATCTTCAAATTCATCTTGTTCAATGTTGATAACCAGAATTTATGAAGTTGCACAGTTATAGGTGTTGAATTTTTGATGCAGGCAAGGTCAATTGTTCCACTTGTCGATATTCAGCTGATTCTGTCACATTCTTTGACAGATAGTTCAAGATAAGTATCAAAGACAATGTGCAGTTCTTGCAAGGCACACACTGACTTTCATATCTGTAGAACTGTCTGAATAACCTCTCCGAAGTTTTGCATGGATGAAATCTTGACCATTCGCAATTGTGATATATAGTCTACAACAACAGCAGTTTTCAATGAGGACATCTTTTTGAATTGAAATTCTTCAGATGAAAGTTTTTTATCCAGCTCTTGTACGAGTTTGTGCTTCACTGGTTTGGTTGCAGCTTCTCCATCAAATAATGTGTTTGTTGGAAGAAGATCATGCGACAGAATGTCTTTAATAATTTCCCCCTTTCTTTTGCTACACCCATCTCTCTATGTGCTTGGGAAAGTTGTTTTTTTGTAACCTGTTTTGTAGTGACGGGTTGGACGAAACTCTTACTATGTCAACTAAAGCGTGGAAGTTTAGCTTTAGTGATTATGTCAAACACTTTTTTCCCTTTCAATACAAATCTCTCCTGCTTCAGTCCTACATATTGTTTCGATCCATGTCCCAGGACATCTAGTAGATATATATTTTTTTCGTTATCCACATATTCTTTGGTCACCAAGTTGTGTAGTCGCACAGGCTCAGTCATTTCAAAGGGGTTTCCTTGCTGCTGTATGAAATGAAGAAGGCTGTCATAATGTTTATTAAAACGTTCCCCTCTCTTTCCCTCAGGTTCATGGTGAGGAACAGTTTCATGATAGTCCATTAAAGTTGAATTTGTCATCTCTCTGAAAACATTGCAAATAGAAAAAACGTCATGGTAAACTAGCTGCCATTGAGCAAAATATTCAATTTTACGTGTCTGACCAACAATTCACTTAGAGCTTTTCTGTGATCTGTGGATCGTCTGTTCCAGTTTCATATCTGGAGCCACAGCATTGAACCTTCACCTCTCGGTCTTTCACCACAAAATGTCTTTGGATTAATTTTCTATGGCGGCATGGTTTTTCCACCTCTAGCTTCTTCTCTCTTTCCAAATACCAGGACCCATATTTCAGGCAGTATATGCAATTGAATTAGCAAAACACAGTAATCATTGACTCCACAGTCTTCACGTGCAGCTCCGAATCACCTTCCCGATCAGCATGTTCCAAGTTTTTCACTAGAGCTATTATGTGTAAAACATTTCCCCAGTACTTTCAAAGTTCTGATTTTTCTTCACTCTCTTTGTTAAACTCTACAAACTTGGTTTTCAGGTTTTCTGATTTTGAAATGAGTGTATTGAACATTGCCTGGCTTTGCATTATATCTTTTGAATGAAGTGCACCCTGTCCTTTGTCACTTCTGAGGTAAGATATGCAAAACCTTATTTCTCATTCATGTTCCAGAAAGCATTCCAACGCAATGTTTCTATAGCCTCAGATAGGATGAGCGTACTGTGTAATGAACTAACATAATGAGTTACGCTCAATACTGACTGGACAGTTTTGTTTCCAAAGATTTCAGCCTCAATGAGTGCATTGTCTATGCCACATCCACTGAGATAACTTCCTGCACACTGCAATGCAACTTTTATTGTGTTGAAAACACACATCATTAGATAAAGATCATCAAATTCTACTGACGTGTTCAAAAAAATGTCAGCTACAATGCGGAAAACACCTACATTGCAGAAAATTGGCAGGATAGGCTGGTCTTCAAGCTGAGTACACACATTTTGGAAATTGTTTGGAGCTGTGTATAATGTTGCGTAGTTTGTGACTGGTAATGGCATTACTGGTAAAAACCCAGCTTTCTTCAGTGGGACGGTATTCTGGGAGACAAGAGCATGAATTCCAGTCCACGATGGAACTGGCTTTTTTTCCTTCAGTCCGCACCGAATAAGCAATTTGATAGATTTAGTTAAATCAGCTTTTGGACCGCAGCATCAAGTAGAAGAAGATCCATGTCCTCAGACATTTTGAAACTTTCTGGTAGAATGGGAGGTGTTGATGGCTTGTAGGGATTTTGCACACTTTGGCAAAGCAGTTGAGTTATAAGTTTGCAGCTTCATTTGTTTATGCCTACAGCTGACTCACCTTGTTTCCCAGCAGCTACTTCATTGTTACAGTCTTGAAAAAAGCACCATTGCAGTAGCATGTGTGCTGGATGCTCCAGAAAAAGAAAAGCTGTCTTCAAATTCGAAGTTATTAAGAGCAGCAATTTTAAATCCTTTCCTGGTAAAGTGACTTGGAAGTGGTGTGCTGTCGGATTCACAAGATTTTACAGCATGAGCTGTTAACAAGTTCCTGCTCCGTACTATGCAATTCTAACTTGTTGATACACCAATCCTATTCATTGAAGTAACTCTCTACTTTTGCACTTGTCATAGATTGAGTGAGCAGTCATCATGTGTAGGCGAGTTTTCGTTTTGCCGTGATTTAATTCGTTAAACATGATTTGGAAAAGATAGTACATTTGCACAGCATAAGCCTGTCGGTTCATGGGATTGCCTTCCACTTCTTCGCTTATATCTTCAAAGCCATTGTTATGTGCCTGAGTTAGGCCCATGTAGCACCGCTGCACATTTTCTTACAGTGCCATCTTTTTGCACAATAACATTTTCCGACAACCTTTTGCACATAATTGCGTGCATGACAATGTTGGATTAGTTTCTAGGAAACTGCTTTGCTTACACATTTCACTTCACGCAACATTATCATGATGCCTTGAACACCAACTACAAGGCCTTTGCACACGCTGTACAATGTCGTTCTATCTTCATCTACGGGCGACAGGGTTATCTGCAAACCCATAACAATGCTAATTTGTATTTACATCGCACGGATGCTTTTTTGATAAATAAATAAGCATTTCCAGGGGCTAGCCAGAGGAGACACTTCTGGTGACATCGAGAGGTCCCTGCATGCTAATGCTTTGCCAAGCAGCTACCTCACATCTCCGTGAGGGGTGTCCGGCTCGTGACCAAGATGGGGCCTTAGATTCTGTCCCACCAGTAATGGGGTTGGATCATCCTGTGGGAGGATTCTTGGCTATACACACTCACACACACCCTAGACACACATAGGGAAGGGATTGCATAATAGGAGTATGCCTGATTACTGCCTTGTTTTATATGCCTGCATATATACAATGTTCTTAGCACCATGGTGGAACTATACCTGCTATTCACTATTTTGGTGCTTGTAATCACTGTCATTTGCTTCTGTCTATTGATTATCACTCTATACAAGAATAACGTTGGTTCAATAAATATATTGAACAACATCCCACTGTGTTTTCTCTGAGAACAAGAGCGCATGATTGACTGAGTGAAAGGGTTCTAGATCTGTTACCACGATCCCTGAGGGTCAGGGTTGTCATGCTCAGTGGTTGCCAGAAACTATTCGCTCCCTGTTTGGGTTAGGGGGGCTTGTGGTGGCACTGTGAGCTAGCTGGTCTCTAGGCCAATATATACTATGGGGGTGCATGGAATCAGTCTAGGCACCTCACCCAAAGTTTATGTTGTCCACAAACGTGCAGATCCTACTAATTAGTGGGAACTATACAACACCATCATCAATGTAGTCAGCTTCTGTTTCTGAACTCAAGAACTTAAGTTTGTAACAGTTTGCTTTGCTGATGTTAAACAGTGATGTAAAAAAATGTTAAGACAACATCAGGTATTCTTGTTGACCCCATGATTTGTGGAGCTCTGGGGCATCACAAAATTTGGCATTAAGTCCAAAATCTAAATCTTTCAGGTTGTTTCTTAAAATGGTTCCTGCTGATTTTACTGCATCCTGTGATGTTATTTTGGCAGCAAGTACTTCAGAAGTCAGATCAGTTGAGCACACCATTCTTTTTGTTAGACTGACAAAAACAAATTCTGTCATTGTACTGTCTCACCAGAAAAATCTTAATTTCATTATTATGGATCAATACAGTTTCATTAATGTTGACGGTTATTTCTCTGATTTCACTGAGTGTGAACCTGTAGCCAGCTCTCAAGATTGGCTTTAAAACTACATTTGCTTTTTTAAAGATTGCAAACTTGACTGAAGGCTGGTGGTTACGTTGCTGCTGGGAGCTCATTGTACATTCATATTTTCAAATGTACGCACGCATGCAGTTCGAGTGAGCATACAAATCCGCTGCAAATACATTTACTTCACTGTTTAGATCAGCTACTCTGCTGAAAACTTCATCTTGGAAGAAACTAGCTGCAGGTAAAAACACATTTGCCCTTTGAGACTCACATACATGGTACTTTGGGGGTCATTAGGATAACGGGCGGATCGCCACCGCCGGGCCGGCGGTGGCGATCCGCCCGCCAAATGTCCCTGTGTCAACCCCGCCATATTAGTATGGCGAGGGGCACCGCGGCGGACGGAAAGACCATCCGCCGCTTTTCCGCCGGTCGGATTGCCGGCCAGGCGGAAAAGGCACACAATATGGTGCCGGTGCCTTGCGGACACCGCCATCCATATCATGATGCGTGCGGTGTGCATGCATTTCCATGGCGAAGACTCCACCATGGAAAGGCATCCGGAGGGGTGGGGGGTGGGTGGCTGCACTGGGGGGTACCTGTGGTACCCCCCTTCATTGCCATACACAAGGTGGCAGACACCGCGCGGTGCCTGTCACGTTGTGCATTGCAATGCACTACATGCACCTTTAACATTGCAGCGGGTGCTGTTTACAGCACCGCCCGCCGCAATGTTAATGGCAAGAATGCGCCCGCCAGGGTGGCGGGCGCATCCTAATTTGCCTAGCGGGACCGCCGCACCTCTGGCGGTTGGTCCCGTTTACCATTACGGTGGCGGGCGGACAAAGTCCGGCCGCCATAGTAATAGGCCCCTTTGTTCTTTCATCAATCCCTTTGGCTCTTGTTTTGGAGCTAAACCACAGATAACACATTGAGGATCCTCTGCTTCCAAATCAATAGTTGGAGGTGGACGAGGGGTAGCCATTGATCTTCTACGTGGATGAGCATTCGGCTTGGTTGTCGTCGCTTTGTCAGAAGACTCAGATTCTTGTTATGATTCACTGGTTTCTGCAATTTTTTGCTATTTTTTTCCAGGCTTTTTTGCATTGTATACGACTTATGGCACATGTTGTGACGATAAAATATCTTATCCTCTTCACACATCAGTTTCAATCTTTTGTGAACTTTGTCTTGCCACGTTTCTGCAGCATCTTGAACTCTCTTCTGTCCAGCCGCAGATAATGTTAACTTTTCTTTCAGATTAGTTTGGTATATGACACATTTTTCTTTGTTGAAGGAGTCCTCAGATTTTGTAGTTAGCAACACTCTGTCAGGAGATAAAGATCCTCTGCTACCACCTGTTTCGCTCGTGTTTAAGAATTTGAATCAACGGAAAACCTGAAACTTAAACAATATTAAAAGAAATTACCAATATGATGGCTAAAACACATCATTATAGAGCCACCATTTTGGAATATGGCAAAAGGGTTGTTCTTAGGAGTTATTTTCTGTCTCTATATGACTACGTGACCCCCAAAAACCTATGTTTGACACCAAAATGAAGTATACATGTCTCATGGTTCCTGAAATATTACATCATCACAGTAACACATCCATCATTTTAAAAAATGTCGTCCAGAAATATTCGGCCCAGATTAGCAATGTCTACCCAAGCTAAATTACTTCTCTAATGATCCAAAAACACAAATGAAAAAGAGGAATCTCTTGACAGCAATTGTTTTACGGAGGTATATCAAGGGGCCAGGACTATAACGGTATATGGATTACTAACTCATTGAATCAGTAAAGTATAGAAACTAAAATGTGGTTAATCACAGCTCTCTCATTAGATAAAGCCTTATTAGAAACTTACAAAACAATTCTTCAATAGGTTGAAACTACACATTGCAGTTAAAATCATCACTAAGAAGATGAAGTTAGACTGATTTATTTAGCCACTTGTTAACTTGCATAATAAAGTTGTGCTTGGGAAGTGGAACAGTTAAGCTTCACATTGGATGGGGGTGCAGAGGTAGGTAGATGGGGGAAAATGTTTTGCATAGTGGTGGGAAAAAAGTGGGCATTTGCACAGAAAGCTTCATTCTCCCTTTGTGGACTTTTCCACTTTGAAGAATTCCGCACAGGGAAAAGGAGATCTTTAAAAAATTCACAAGACATTCCCATATATACGCCTGGAAACACTTGCCTGGTAGAACTATCTAGGTGTACTTTGTGAATTAGGAAAAAAAATTAAAAGTACTCTCTGGCAGAGGCTTAAATCTCAGGCGCAGGAGTGATAAACAGACCAAAACTGTTTGGACAGGAAAAAATGGCGATAGACTAGTACAACAATTGTAGAGTATTGGGAAGAAATGTCCATTCAAAAATGATGCTCTGCAAGTATGGTTTCTGAATCTGCTTAAAGGCACCACATTTTCACTATGTTCGGCACAGAAAACCTAATGTGTTCCTTGGCAAGAGTACTATTATCAGTTGATTTGGACCTTAGTAAAATGTAATTACCCGCATTAACATTTACACGGTTCATTAGCTTTTCTTTTTTTTGACTCATTTGTTGATCGTGGTTTTATTCATTATAGCACTTAGGGTTCTATTATGATGGCGGTCGGATGTCCACTGCCGGGTCGGCGGTGGCACCCACCGGACCGGCGGTGGACATCCGCCCGCGATCGCAACCAAGAAAACGTCCGGTCAAATTAGGATGGCGATGGTGACCGCGGCGGTGGGAAATTTCGACTGCCGCTTTACCACCGGTTGCCATCCGCACTCCAGCCTGGCGGATGGAGCAGGACCGGGATAATGGTGGCGGTGCAGAGCAGGCTCCGCCGGCAGGATTATGATGCCGGCGGTAGCCAGCCTTTCCTCAGTGGTCAGACCGCCATGGAAAGGCATGCAGAGATTGTGCTCTGGGGGCCCGTTGCAGGCCCCCAATGTGTTGGGGGGGTGCACTGGGGGGGTACCCATGGTCCCCCCTACATTTCCCTGTACCAGGTGTGCAGTGCCTGCCACACAGTGCAGGGAAATGCAGGACATGCTCCTTTCGGCATCGCGGCGGTGCTGCGGGCAGCAGCAACCGCCGCAATGTTAAGGCTAGCAATCAGACCGCCGCAGTTGGATTTCGAGCGCGGGTCATCGTAATTCGACCGGCGGTGATGTCGCGGTCCATGCGGGCGGTCTTTTCACGCTACTATGGCGGTCGGGGAGGTTTTCCGACCGCCATCGTAATAGGACCCTTAATTTTTAATGTTTAGAATACCTCTGAATGATAAATCATTGGAACACTGTTATGCTAAAATATGTCTGATCATGGTTCCAAATGGGTTTTATGGATCTGAACGTCTACTTTCCATATTAATGCCACTTGAACAGCTCCATTATCCAAATCCAAGAGCATAACTGAGAGATTAACACCATCAGAGACATGGGCACCAAGGACTATGTTTATGTGGTGTCAGGAATGGTTGCGGAAGACTATTAAAATCAGAGATGTGGTTGAATGATATTCTGAAAAGAAATCAAAGAGGAGATGGATGTTCTTGGAACAGTGAAAAAAATATATTATGAAACAGACATTGCCATGAAAACAGAATTAAATACAAAGAAGGTATAAACCTGAGGAGCAATCGGGAACTCTAAAACTATCAGAAAGCAACATGACTCCACAAAAGATTTGCACACGATAATAGATCAAAGACACAATCTTATGACAAATGAAAAGGAAACAGGAAGGCAGAATAAGTTTGTAAGTGTGCAACTGTATGTAGGGTTCGGTAGGCTCTCTGAACAAAGTTTGTTGTGTTCAATGGATGTCCGTGTATAAATTTCCAATACCTTAAATTGTTTTGTGGCTTCAGTATCAACAAGCTACATGAGAATTCCAATTCAATTTGTATTTTATTTTATAAAAGAGAATGAAATTACACTGTACATTCAAGAATTTGGAAGATTTGAAGGGAAGGTAATAATAAACAGTTGCACTTTTTAGAAGCAAAACATTATGTAATTGAGGAAATAGAATATTATTAGCTAATATATGCTCCTATGTATAATACTACAAAGAGTTTGTTTTTTGGAAAGAGTGAAGCCCCAGATTTTCTGGTTTTAACCACTTAGATGTTTGTGCAAGGAAAGCCTTCAAACCACAGTTAAGTATATCTTTACCTTCGCCTTACATGCCAGAACAATATTTTCCAGTTCATAGAGCATATGCAGATTTACACATATTCATTTTGTATTGTTTATTTTGATAAGTTTTATGTAATGTATACTAACACTTGAGTTAAATTGAAACTGCTTCTCTCCAATTTGAATTTTAGAATTTTAATGTAGGACTGATATTTACAGGTAAGCCCTAGAGGCTATGCTATCATGTTCTGCACAATACGTTTAGAAAACAAAACATGAGACAAATATTTCATATAATAGAGCTCAAGTCTCAAGCAATACACGTTATGGAAGTACCAAAATGTGCAGTGCCCACTGCTACGGTATTGTAAAATCTATATTTGCAAGATATACAAGACTAGCAGCATAAATGAGAAGTTATGGTTAACTCATAATCTATTTTGCTCCTTAACTCTAGGCTGTAGCATGTCTAAAGGCTGCTTGTTAATGTTGTTGTGGGCCAATACTCACCCAGGGTATTAAACTCCTGCTAGTAAAAGTAAGCATTAAAGAAAGCAAGCACAGACTACTGTGCTCTGTTGAGAGCTTGTTTTCATGATAATCAGTATTTTTAGGGGTGCTGTTGTATAGTTCATAAAAACCTTTTTTTCCAGGACGTTGGGTTGTTCAGGAAAACAATCCTGATTTTACTGGTGGGGGTCTTTTCCTGATATTAAATAGTGAGTGAGTGAGTAAGTGAGTGAGTGGGTTACTTAATGACAAAACCCACTCTTCATGGTGTTGCATGTGTTTCTGTTAATGAAAGCTGCTTTCTTGTGTGTCTGACTTTTCAGTAAATTCCTCTATTTTATTACAATGTAGAATGTTTTCCCTTGAAGAAAACTCTTGGCCCATGGAGTGTGAAACCCGCTTCCCTAAGGAAGAAGCACTGCTTTTCGGGGTATTTTGGGGAAATTACAGGGAACACTTGCCATTAATGAAAACCTCTTTCCTTTGGATACAATATATTTCTTATTTGCACTGCAACTCTATGCCTTGACTTCTTCAGTGGCGCTATATTAATATTTAGTATGATATCTAGGTTCACAATGTAATCAACATCACTTATAGTGTCCTTTTGATTTTAGGTTGAAAACACACTAAGACATCAGAAAAGCAATACAGTAGTTAATATATAGCATAGAATGTTTACATCTGCCGCATAGGGATTTTGGATTTTCATATATCCTTCTAAAATGCTCGACCATATTTGCCTGCTTTGATGCACCCAGGGTGAGCATAGAACAGAGCTGTATTAACACACCTTTTCCCTTGTGAATTTGAAGAAAAATATAATGAATTTGAATGGAGGGAAGAAAGTGAAATAAAATAGCTAATAAAAAAACATGCTAAAGATAGTGAAGGAGAGATATGATTGAAGTGGAGACCAGGTGGAGGTCCGACACCGCCACACTGCGGGCCCGCCAGCAGTGTTACAAGTGTGGTGGTTGGATGGCCAAAGGACCTCTGCGTCCCCCGGGGATTCAGGATCCCACTGCAGTAGTGCAGCGGTCAGGGAGCTATAATATATGCTGATGGTCCCACTGTGGCACCGCCAAGCATATTAGTAGTTGGCTTTCCACCACCTCATTCATGGCGGTGAGCCCACCATGAAAAGGGTGGCGGATAGGCAACAAAGGAAGCCCTAATAGGGCCCCCTGCCACCCCTGGGCCTGGGGGTGCATGCGGAGGGGCACATTTTGTGCCCCCTGGATTTACACCACTAATTACTGCATGGTGTGACATGTTTGCCACACCATGTAGGAAGGTGCAGTCGGCGCACTGATGGCAGTGGTCTGCATGTTAGGCTTTTCTATGAGCCTACCAGCAGTGGACGGCGAGTTGGCGGCGCTGCTGTAAGACCGCCTAATTCGTAGTCAGATCCGTAGATTAGGTAATAGGAAAAAACATTGGAGAAGCAAAGGAAGGGAAATATACCACACAGACATTGTAGAGAATAGCAAAGTGCTTAATACGACATTGTGGAAAAGGAGCAATCAGTGTTTACTGGCAGATTGTGGAATCTGGAACTGTTACTGGTTCAGTACACTCATTTCGTTATTATTTTCACAAAAGTACACTGGATGAGAGCCAAGTAGGCTTTTTTAATGTGAGACTTCAATGTTTTTAAGTTGTTGACAGCCTTACAGAACCAGACTTTTTCACTAGTTACACAGAAAATTGCATAAGTCTTATTTACACATTACCTTATTCTGACCCCTATTGTTAAATTATTGTGCTGTCAAATTTGCCACTTGACACTATATTCCCATCAAAGTCTTTGAAGTGCATCGCCCCCCATTTTTATATGGCTTTAATAAACGTGTCTGTCATTTAAGATCTACTGTCTCTCCGTCATTCTCTTTTTTTAAGTTCCATACAGAATAACTTCGAGCTCCTAATGCAATAGTCCTATCAAGTTTTGAATTCTACTGGTCAGATGTAGGTCTGCAATTTTTTATGGATATGATTACAGCTGTACACTAAGCTCAACAGCAAGGTTGGTCTTAGTACATCTGGGACCCTGGTCATAAAAGGGAAAGTACAAGGCCTCCTTAATTTATATAAAACCTGACATGACACAAAGTGACACCATGGAAATTGACATGACTTCACTCTTTATTCTCTTTGGCATTGCTGAAGTGACTTCATAAGATGTAACTTCCCTAGTCGAGAAATATGTAAACTGATAAAAACATAAATACATAAAAACTGAAATTATAATAAATACCTTTACTCTAAAACTCTCTTGCTTGATATAAATGCAACTCCCAGGCCTTTTTCCTCTTTTAACATTATGATATAAGCTCCCTCCCTTCCCCACTTCTCCTTCGTATGCCCTCTTCTAGAGGTGCCCCTGAGTAGTACCAATTTATTTGTATGCCTTTTGTCTGTTATGTAGTTTAAGCTTTGCTAAGACCCACTGGGCATGAGTATTGTAACCACAGATACACAGCCACAAGCCCTAAGCAATGTATTCACAGTGTAATGTTAGAAACTGTGTTTTCACAGTGTACTATAAATAAGTAAATAGCCTCAGCTATGAAAATTAAACAACTATATAATATAGTCAATGTAATAAACCATGAACTATGTAATCATGGTTCTACCAGACCTTCTGTCCTTGCCAAGGCCTAAATCACTTACTCTACCACCGCCATGTAGCAATCCATTTCTGGTGTATTGACTCTGCTCCTAGACGCAATTAAGTATTTCATTGTGTGGAATAGTTGAAAAAAATATATAATTATAAATATTTTTTAGGGACTCGGTTATTCCATACTGTCCTCCTCTATGTAAGGCTTCTAGTCTCTTTACAGGATATGCCTTTGATAGGACATCAAATGTGATTACTTTGTCAGGCTGAATCCTTGTTCCAATTTCTCTACTACCTGTAAGACAATACCTTCATTAATCACCCTGATTGCCTTTAAAGAATCAATTGTACAAATGGAATGATTTGCATATCTGATTGGAATGAAATAGTATCTTGTGATAACAATGGTAAAAAAAAAGATCCACCATAGATACTGCCCAGTAAGCAGCTACTGCCCTAGGACAGAAAGAAGAGGTCTCACAGTCACCTTTGTTTCCTCATCTGCAAACATTCGGAGCACTTAGTAACAGGCTCAAATCAGGTAGTGAGTGTTATAAAATAATGACAAAACCCCAACAAGGTTGGTACCCTCATTACTAGATCCTAGCGTCTCTGAGAAAAAAGTGTGCATGGACAGAATAAGAACCTCTTTGCACTGTTATTACCATTGGCTATGATATGTATCCCGCTCATTCGTTCACCCCCCAGCCAGCAACAGGGGAACTTGCATGCGTACATGTGATGAGGTCTAAATAGGCCATCTGTGTAGGTCTACTCGTTTGTTTTGGCACAAAATGTAGCTTTTTTAAAGTCTCCTCAGAGGAACTTCTAGAAAGTCAGGAGGGTGCCTCCTTATGTAAACTAGAAACAGCATGGCTCTCTGGGAATTAATGAAAGTATTGGACTTGCATGGAGAGGTGAGGACAGATGAGTGACACGAGGTAGGCCAATTGACACGTGCTGTCAGGGCTGAAACCTATCAAGCTCTTCCTCTCTCATCCTCAAAGGTTCAGGCTGGCTAGAGTCTGAGCTCAGCTCTGAGTCACGACCCAACTACCTGTGCCCTCGTGCTCATCTACTTATTGGGCTTCAGAGGGGCTTGGAGCATGAAATCCTTCTCAAAATGTTGCTTTCTTTGAGCCTAGCAGAGGTAGCTGGAATCTGAACCTTGTAACAATTGAGTAGTTTCTGCTCAGTTTGTCAGCCTTGATTGCTTTTTCTTTTGCTTCTTTGTTGATGGTGTGTATTTGCTTAGCAGTAGAGACCATCCCCGCCTCTAAAAAATCAGAAAGACAAAAAGATTAATAACTACTACTTATGTTGCCAAATGTTATTCTGTTCCTTCTGGCATCCTTTTCCCATTCAGCAGCATCTCTGGGACTTCTCTGATTACCCCCCTTTTTCTGTGTGTATCCAGACCCAGCATCCCACTGCCCCTTTGGTTGGACTTGTACCGTGTAGCTACCTATATGTTTAATCCTTATTACAGTTATATTTTGTGCAATTATATTTTGTGCATTTATCTCTTGCGTACCTTCACCTATCACACCACCAGGCGCTGCATCCCATAACACGATAACCGCACCTAAGTAGTCATCACTCATGATATGAAAACATCAAAAAAGACTCAAAACAAAAACAGCATCTTCATGTAGCTTGTTGTCCGTGTGGGTAAGTGCTTCAGTGCCTGTACAAGTGTTTCAGTACGATACAATGCAAAGCTGTACTATAGGAATCCATGTAGTGTCAGGCCCCTGGAGTTGGAAGAAAAAAGAACTTCCCCTGGATCGGTCCACTTGGGCAACCACAGAACCCTGCATGGCTGTGGACCACATTATCTCCATATCCTTCTGAAAAAATAATGTAGAATAATTTTGTGATTATCGTGATGTTGCTGACCAAAAGAGACAGAAAATGAGATGGTTTCCAAGTGCAGAGAGCAGAGTACAGGACAGGCTATCCTCCTGTGATGATGAGCTAGAATTTGTTAGGCAGGGTACCGCTTTACTAAATTGTGCTGCTGCCATCACTTTAACCAGGCCTTGCAGAGTGGCCTAGCTTCATTCCTACGGTCTCCTCAGTCCTCCTCACCAATCTCCCATGCTCGCTCTTTTATTGTGAGTAGGCAGCAAGAAGTATCTGTTTTACACTACATTTACATGCATGTCTTATAAAAACAGCTTTTCGACAATCTGAACAAAGAAGGAGGCATATCAAACGAAATGTACCAAGGAAATACATATCTGGAAGTACCTTCTGGCATTTGTTTTGAATCCCATAAAAAAGGGAGAAGATGTCACAGGGCTTTGTAAATCCTACTGAATTCTAGTTCTACTGAACATAATATTTCTCCTGCCCAATCCTGTACCAGATTAAATTTCCTATGACTGGCAAAAGCAATGCAGGACCACTTGTTTTCCTTTAAGTCAATAAAAAATACACGTGGTCTAAGAAGAAGGTAAAATTCTGAAGGTTATAAGCAACCAGCGTCTTTTCAAAGTGCACGTCTTTAAATAAGAGGCGTTTTAATACATTTCTCGTAATCCCAGTTGAAGTACTAGAATTGTATATTATTGTTTACTTCAAGTAAAGAGACCGCCATAAATGAAGAAGTGTGCTTCGGATAACTAAAGATTGGAATTTACATATATTTATCCTAGTGTTGGTTTTAATTTATAAGACAATACAAAAATGTGTCTGTTCTTGTGACATATAAACTTCTGCACATCACTGAGTGAGACATTGACCACCTGTTCTGGGTGCTGAGGCGTATGCAGTAATGCAAACTAACTCAAGCCCTTGTGGTTTTGGTAAATATAAACCAACAATGATTTATTGTGTGACTTACAACAGGGAACATGTAAGCAAATAAAAACACATAACTTTGCAATGACTCACTAGATGTTAAACAGTAATCGGAGAACAGCGCCCCAGTGATGGATGGGCGGATCATATCCCAGCAAACGAGTTGTGAGGGGCCTTGCCTGGCGCTGCTGACCCAAAGGGTAGCCTGACGGAAAGTGATTCCTTCTGAAAAGAGTGTTATTCAAAACAATCCCCTCTGACCAAACATGAGCTAACAAAATAAATTCAGGGGGAAGAAGCAGTGGTGTTTATGAGTCCAGCGTTTGAGTCGCTTTTTAAACAATCATGGATTTACAAATCTTGAAATGGAAATGTGATACATTGGGAAGAAGCAGAGAGGAAATGGCGCAGGGTAAACTAGGGGTGAGGTGTTAGAGATCAAGGATTTTGGTGCATGGAGTAAATCTAGTGAAGCGCGCTTCTTTTTATAAGCCCAACTATAATAGGAATGAGGAGGCAGGATTTCCTGTTGATGAGTTGATTTTTTTAAATGTGATCCAGTGTTTATGCAGTGGTAAATTAATTATAACAAATGTTTGCATAACCTCTTCTTCCTAATTTAGCAAATGAGGCTAACGAACCTTTGATTTATTACAGAAGACATCACGCAAATTAATGTTATGTTCTTTCTCAGATAAAAGTGACTCCGTAGATTATGCAGACCAGAGGCTGCTTGTCGTTACCAGTATAAGCGAACTATTAGAAAGTGACAGCCCAGTAACCGAAGCAAGGGGCCGTGTCAAATATAGTGAATGTCGAAGAGCACAGTAGTAATTAATCTAAGACAGGGGCCCAGGTTTGTTTTTCTTCTGCAAGGGCGCGAGCGCGACACGTAGCAGCCCTCACCAAAAGAGATTCGCAGAGCAAAGTCCCAACTCTCTGGGGCATATTCTCAAGGATTTATCGCCGATTTATCGGCACTTTAGTGCCGCAAAAGTGGCGATAGATTTATCGCCCTATTCCCAAGATAATGCAAACTGCCGATATCGCCAGTTTCCCAGCAATAGCTGCCGCAAAAAACATCGCCACGGATGAGAGCGACAACTAACGCTATTGATATGCAGAGTAGGCGTTCCCGTGCAAAAACACACGAAAACACCACTTTGCGACATTCTCAACTACCAGTCAGATCTGCGATGCGAATCAAGAACAGGCGATAAGGCGCGTTAGCAGCAGGGATTTAACACCTGCTTTTTACTGGTGTTAAGCAGGATGACCAACTGCAGTAGAAAGGGAGCCCAGCCCAGAGCCACATCTGAAGACCAACAGATGCCATGGAGACACTGATCATGCAGCTCGGAGACCCAAGAGGGCCACAACACCCACCGCCACCACCTCCAGCAACCCCCCCCCCCGACCACCTCCCCTGGATTACCACCTAGGCAGTGCAGGACAGCGGACGACCCTAAAACGCACCAGCCCCAGAGACTCAACGCCAGAGAAAGCCATTGGCCAACACAGGCTCAAAAGGACAACCATCCTCCGCATCCTGACCCACATTGCCCAAGACCTACTGGCCTTCAGAAGACTCCTCAAGACCTGGCTCTTCGATCAGTAGCAGCACCACCCCCCTCTTCCCCCAGCGCCTTGAGACCCTCGCGGGTATGTAGTGCGCTTTATAAGTGACATGATTGATTGATTGATTGATTGATTGCCCACAGGCTGACGGTACCAACACAGCAGACAACTTACATCCCCCCGCAGACAAAGCTGCCAGCTGTGCTGCACCTGTTGGCCCCTGGTATCTTCCAACCAACAACTGCCGGAGTCGGAGGAGTCACACAGCCAGCCCCATCAAACTCCCTCACACATGTCATGGATGCATGTCCACAAAAGCAACGGCGGGCCCCTGTATCCGCACCACACAATAGTTCCAATTCGTAGTGTACCTGCGCAACCAACCCCAACGCCAGCCCTGTTAGACGCCTCCATGCCCCAGACCTAAGATCGTAGTAACCGAAATCTGGGTGCACCAGGTCATGAACTCCAGTAGTCAACAGTAGTGTAAAAACAGAACTTTATTACAAATACACAAACAAACAAAACGAAAAGCTCAGCCAACGCGTTCCATTCCCAACGGGGAACTTCAACAGGGCAACATGTCTTCAGAAACCTGTGGGAGAAATGGTGACAATGGTCAAACTTCCGTATAGTCACATGCCTAATCTGGTACAGTGTACTGCACCTGGACAAACCAGAATGCTCACAGGCATGATAAACCATGCATGAGAAGACCGTAACAGAACTTCGTGTGGCCGTAACCATCGTAGGAATGAAGAGGAAGGTAACGACCACACGAACTGCTGTTACAGTCACATCATGCAGGACTCATCATACCTGAAAGCATCACGGTGTGTGTCAGCTCGATACCCCTGCCCCTCACTCCCCCCACACTGCGCACGAACATCTTGAGACCACGCAAGGGAACTTCGCCATAGCTGGCGTCACGCACGTGTTGGGGGCAATTCACAGCACACGTGTACAACTTGTGCCCCCTGTCGACACTGCACACAATCACCGCAACAGCAACCACACGCATGCCATCACTGTGCATACAAAAGTGGACCACCGTGGCCTGTCCACCAATGCCGTCGCAAACTCCCCAGGCAGTGTGCATGATTCCCACATGTCCGCAAGTCCGCCACCAACCAGCGCTTTGAGGATGGCCTCCATGGAAATGCACTGCCCATCGGCAAGTACCAACTGAACACACCACACACCTCAACTCCACAATCCCCCAACTCACAACTGTGGGAATGCACACGTCACAAATCCACCACCAAAGTGACTACTGCGTGTGTCTCAGTCTCCGCCACAACCTGTCTATAGGCCTACACACACGTGGCCGACCACCTTCAACGGGCACATTCACACTGGAGGCAAGGTGGCTACGTCCCAAACCAACCCACGCACATCACGATCATCGCATGCAGGGTCGTGTCAGCAAGGGCGGCACCCCCCACCCAGCCACGAGTCCGCCGCCGTGACCGGTGGTGACTGCGCAATCCTGTGCGCCTGCTGCACCACAGCCCTGGTCCCCAGACCGGTCCTCCGCCCAGCGATGACTTGCCGCCCTGCACACCCTGGCCTCAATGCTCACCTGCCGCCACCAGCCTGTCTCCAAGAGGGCCCACCACGTGCCGGTGCATCCTCCTCAGCCGATCGCTGGATTTAATGCCACAGGCCCCCAGCACACCCTGCGGCACCGCACCGCGGAGTCATGTGTGTGCTGATTGCTGCCTTCGGCGTGCACTACGGTCCAGCAGGACTCACAATTCAAATATAACCACGATTAGCAGGACGGCTCATCGAGGCCTACGCATCATCGCAGGCTGCACACCCGCTCAGCTCTTCAGGTGCCACTAACCCTGTGCAACGCAAGTCACCGTCACGTGGTGGTAGGCCCCTGCCAGCTGCAGAGCAGCGGGTGCCACTAACCCTGTGCAACGCAAGTCATCGTCACGTGGCGGTAGGCCCCTGCCAGCCGCAGTGCAGCGGGTGCCACTGACCCTGTGCACTGCAAGTCATCGTCCCATGATGGTAGGCCCGTGCCGGCCGCAGTGCATCAGGTGCCACTAACCCAGTGCGCCACAAGTCATGGACCCTTTATGATTGAGTCTCGTGGTGTGGACGCCATCATGTCATCTCTGGCAGTGGGGGATGTGATGTGGTAGGCCCCTTTTATTGGCAGGGTCACATGTCCTGTGACGCCTGTGCTGGATGGGTGTGGTGTGGGTGTTAACCAGCCCTCAGGGAGTGGCTGTGGCATGCTGACAACTAGACCAGTGATCAGATCACTACAGGGAAGACGTGGGACATGTAGCTTTGTCGTCCCCCCTTTGAGCGTAAGCGGAGTGGTCTGGCCTGGCGTATGCTAGGGCAGCGTAGGGGTGGGAACAATGACCCTGGGGCGCTGGACTTGCTTCAGTTTTGGGCTGGACAAGGAAGTAACTGATGCTTGTGTCTCAGTTGTAGTGTCTATGCCACATGGACCGCAATTGGCAATGTTGCACCCTGTGACTCAAGTCCCACGACATGTGCAACATGGACGTAAGGGGGAATCACTGACCCTACATTCATCCATACTTTCATACTTGTATGATCAAAGACATGACACATCTGTGCGTTTCTAAATGTTTAATGCACATCCAGTGGAGTGTTGCAGCTGGAGCAGTACAGGGCCATGCAAACCCCACTTCACATTATTGGCCCGTGGAGGGCCAGCCAGAGTCCTTCAGGGAATGACAAGTACATCGGAAGAGGAAGAGTTCAGTCTGCAGTCTGATCGCTGCGTCATTGGTAACCAAACAGAATATGGCAGTCCATGTCGAGGTCCAAGGTGAGTGTCGCAGAGTGTATCGGGGGACAGTGGAAGGTGATGATGCAAACGGCAGAACCAAGCAGAAACAGGCCATATGGCGGGGATGAATGCTACTGCCTCCTCCTTACCAGTAAGGTTGATTCACCAGCATATTTGTCCTCTGATGTCACATGTGCCTCACATGTGGGTGGTGGTGGAATGTCAGCAGCACTGTGTGCCACTGACACATCGGGGGCTGGAGGTGGATTGCCTGCCGCACTGTGAAGCACTGACACATCAGGGGGCGGAGATGTGGATGTTGAAGCAGCAGCAGCATTCATCTGCGCAAGGCCTTGAGGCAGCAATACCATGACAATGTGCTGCAGGGCATGGAAGGTCCCAGCCACATCTCGCTGGTGTGCAGCCGTGGCAGCCATTCTTTCTGCCGTCATCCGCTCCATGTTCTCCATGAGCCCCCGCATCTGTCCCAACTCCCGGCTGACATCGCTGGAGCCACTCTGACTGGACAGTTGTTCTTGTCTCAGTATCATTACTCCAGCGATGTCAGCCATGGGGTGTTGGAGAGCATGGAGCGGACTGTGGGTGTCCGTTAGGGACTGTAAGTGGTCCCTGATGGGAATCAGACACCCATGCATGGCATCAAGTTTGGCTGCCATGAGGTCGAACCCCACCCGCACCTGATCAGCCATCTTCTCCTGGCCCTCTAACACACGGTGTTGGAAGGCCATGTGTTGTTCGTGGGGGTCCTGGGAAACAGCCGGGGTGGTAGGTGCTTCCTGCTGTGTAGTCTGTGCAGGGGGTGGGGTCTCCTCGATGCAGCGGGGCTGCCCTGCTCCTGGAGGTGGGGTGCCGAAGCTGTCAAAGAGGGTTTGGAGGGCTTCGGTGTCGATGTCGGGGATGTCCTCATCGTCATCAGTGAAGAGTTGTTGGGGCTGCTCTGCAGGAGGTGTTGGTGCTCCCTCTGCAATGTGAAGGGGAGATGCAGTATTACATTGTGTTCACATGTTTGTTGTCGCATTGTACAAGTTCACATGCAGACTGCATGGCAATGTACATTGTGACTGTTTAGGAGGAGCTGCCTATTTGATGCGGGACAGTGGACATTTCGTCAACATCACGGATATGTGTTTGTACTTGTACATTGACATCTCACATTTCCCTGCTATGCCAAATGTGATTGGCCAGTTTCTACACACAAGCGGCACCTGTTGTGTACTCTGTCCTGTTGTAGACGTGTTGCAGTTTGTACCACATTTTTGTCAATGCTGATGTGCTCTGAATGTCACGTGTGTGTGCTGCATTTTGGGAGAGTCGCCCCTGCAGCTCTGACTTTGCTGCCCCTTGTCCCTTTCAGGCGGTGTGCCTTTGACTTCTGTGCCCATACAGTACTGAGATGTTGCAGACTTGGGTGATTTTGGGTCTTGGTGGGAGTTGGGACTCTGGGGCATGGTTTGTCCGCAGATGTGTTGTTGACGTCAGGGGTTGTTTGAGCAGGTGGATGTGTCAGAGCGTGACCTGCTCCTTTATGGATGTGGTCCACACTCAGCCACCTCAGTGTGGTGGCGTGCACCATGTCATGATGATCGGACTGCAGCCATGCTAATCGTCATGCAGTGTCACTTGCATTGTCAGTGTGGCTCACGGACCCGCATCTTTGCTGGGTTCAGCACATGTGCATGGGTTGGTTGTGAGATTGGTGATGTGTGGGAAGGGCCCCCTCTGGGCACATAGTCGATGGGGCCTACTTTCTGTTTCTAGGTGTGCTGCAGTGTGCCAAGGGGATCAGGGACATGATCCAGAGTCATTGTGGGTGTGCACTGTGATCCGCTTGATTGTGCCTGTGTGCCATTGTGCCCATCTCCCCCCCCGTCCCCCCAGTCCCTGGTGGTTACTCACCCTGTTGCTGTTGTGTCAGGTCATGTTGAGCAGTGTCTGGTCCCCCAACTCCTGCCACCGTCTCCCCACTGATGACTGTGGACACCATTTCCTCCATCTCATCCAGCTCCTCCTGTGGCGCTGGACTCCCACCTCCAGTCAGCATTACTGCCTTCTGGTTGTTGGCGAGTTTCTGCTTGGTCTTGCGCTTCACATCATTCCAGTGCCTCTTGAGCTCTTCCATTGTCCTCCTCAGCACTCCGACTGCATTCACCTTGTCCAGGATGGACCGCCATGTTGCATTTTTTGTTGCCAATGACACAGTGGAGGTGACGAACAGTTGTTGATGGTGTTCTATCACCTCCGTAATCAGGATCCTGTTTTCCTGCGGACTGAACCGCGTCTTCCTCTTCTTCTTGTCCTTGCCCTTCCCTGTCCCCGAGGTCCCAGGCTGCTCCTCCGGAGGGCTTGTGGGGTTCTGGCCATCCTCTGTACCTGCTCCGGCTGCCTCCATTGTGCTTCACTGTAGTTTGGTTTTTGTTTGTGGTTTTTTTCTTCTGCTTTTGTAGTGAGTTTTCCCGCCTGACGTGTGTGATTTGCAGGCCTGGCGCTGCTTTTCGCTGATTGTCTTGTTCGGGTTTGGATTTTCATCGCAGTCCCGGTAATGTTATCGCGGACATTTGACGCGTTATCGAGAGACTATTGCATGTTACCGCCGTGTTGAGAATACGACGTTAATACGGAGTTATTTTCCCGCGATAGACAGCGATATGTAAACTTGCGTTAACCTATTTTGGCGATGTTTATCGCACGTTCTTGAGAATATCCCCCTCTGTTTATTGGGTAGTAATGGGGCAGCAACAACGCTAAAACCGCAAAGGTCAGACATGCAGTTAGACTTACTAAGCTAGAGTGGGCTAACTTTGCGACAAATCCTAACTCCAAATGAAATCAGGGGCAAACAGAATATCACATGAATTTGCGACGTGTAATTTGAGTAATTTCTATAAAATAACCAATTTTATGCGACATACCCATTGGCAGTTATCAGTGCATTGAAATCTGGGCTAGAGGGCTCATCATGAGTGCTAAACTCGTGCTTGACACTGTTGGCTCGCACTTGCACTGTAGCGCATTGCTTAGGTTTCTAGCAAAACAGACTTTTTTTCCCCACAAGCTCGGCCAATGATTTTATCGACACGAGTCTCATAATACATTTTCAACATTTGCTCTACTCTTCAGATTTTCATGTAGAGCTGATGCATGCATGTGAGGTAGCAAATGTGGGCCGTGATCCATTCCATCGTTTGAGACTTATTGTTTTCCTGAATCACTGATGAGGTGGATCTCTAATATGTTATCTCCTTGAGCAGTTGTAAAACTGGAACTTCAATAAAATATGCGTAGTTTGGCTGAAAACATGGAACCGTTTGTTGAATAATGTAAAGCAACCGACTAACAGAGCGCTGTAACCACAGAATAACACAACGAAATTAAAACACATAATAACAAGAACACAGTGAATCACAGATGTAAACAACCACTGCAGAAAGCAGCACAACAATAACATAACAACCCAATGGCAAACCAGCACACTGCAACGACATAACAGAGCCCACCAAAAAACTAGAGAATGCAATTCAAAAACAGATCAACATAGTAATAATGCAAAACAGCAGAACAACTATGTAACACATTATTCAACACAAAAACTACACAACACCAACACAACATACAAAATGCAAAACAATAACAAATAACACCCCAAAAAATCATGACCAGAAACATAACATGACAACACAATCTAGAAAAACTCACACCATAGTCGATATTGTTTATGTTTTGGTGTCCTTGTGTCATTGTGATGTACTGTGCTGTACTGTGGTGATTGTGGTGTTCATGTGTTTTCAATGTATTGATCTTCTGAGTTGTTTGTTGCATTTGGTGTGCATGGTTTATTCCACTCTCATATCCACCCTGGGGTCTCGAAATCGATTCACCTGCAACGTCCTTCCCTGGTCCTCCTCCTACCTTTCGAACTGACACCAGCTTGTTCACATGGTGCTCTTAGGTCCCAAAAGACCGCTATCACCTGCAGACTCCCCTAGGGTTCCATACTGTCTCCTGTCATCTTCAATCTCTATGTGCATTCGTTTGGTGCTCTACTCACAAATCACAGCACCAAGATTCATCAATAGGCCGAAAAGTAACAAACAACTCTAATTGATATTCTCTTCTGCTTCAGACATCCAAAGCCTCAAACACTGCTTGCACACCATCTAGCCTTGGATGTACATCTGAAGCTCCACCTAACGTAGAAATATGTCTTTGTATTTGCCAAGCACAACAAACAAGAAATAGTACAAAACTGCCTCAATGGCATGAACATTGATGAATTCAACCCCAAATTATACCAAATGCCAAGTCACTTGGTATCACCCTGATCACCATCCACCCTTAAGGAACACATTGTCAAAAAAATAAAGATGGCATTGTATCAGCTCTCTCTTTAAAAGAAAGTGAAAATCTTTCTTACAAAAAAAAACTTCAGAAATGCTATTCAAGCAATCATTCTCTTGCATTTTAATGGTAGTAACGTTGTTCTCCATGGTCTCCCAAACTCCACACTGATGCCCCTAAAACACATCCTATATGCCATAGCCTGTCAAATACAGGGCCTGGAGAAATATGACCACCCCCCCAATCTAATGGAACTCCCTTAGCTCCCCTTGCTGACCTACACCATCTTCAAAACCAACTGTATCATTTACAAAGCCATCACAACCAGTAACAGACAAGATCACCATTTCTGGCAGTTCCCGTCACACCTGTAGCCAGGGCACCATCAAACTACAGACTAAGAAGTGTAAAGAGAAAAAGCAAGGTAGCAAGCAGAAAGTGGGCACACATTTTGTATTTATAACATTTACATGAGGATTAAAATTACATTTTAGAGTGCCATTTTGAGTTTGGCTCATGCAGGGC
Source organism: Calotriton arnoldi (assembly GCA_963921515.1). Classification (NCBI taxonomy): domain Eukaryota; kingdom Metazoa; phylum Chordata; class Amphibia; order Caudata; family Salamandridae; genus Calotriton; species Calotriton arnoldi. The sequence continues at coordinate 854,998 of CAWUFW010006916.1, read as the reverse complement.
ATCCACAGAAAATTGGCCGGTGCCATATTTGCCATACCCAGGATTCCTCCACCTCATTTTAAAGTGGATGTAGTGCCTGGTTTCAGACAACTGGATCCTTAGTTAGCTCTGCTGATGGAAACCTTTAGCTAGTGGACCTTCTTCAACTGCTGGCTCATACACATAGAAAGGTTGCTTCTATTCAGGAAAAATTATTCCCTGATTGAGGCCCCCATATTAGACTGATGGACTGGGGAAAAAAATCATCAATGAAACAAACACGCAATGAGTAAGCTACAAGTGCATTAGGGTTGTGCATTTTTGTATAGTAGAAACAAGCTTCCTGTTTTTGAAGGGTAAAAGAAATTCTGATTGGCCATCGTGTTGGTTGCAGCACTTCAATTAAAATACCCACTTCGAGTCAGCAGATATCACAAGATATTCCCGGCAACGTCCTGCTTGGCACGTGATGGCAGGGCATGCCCATAGGTTGACAGACTACCCACCAAACTTAAAATATGTCACATGGATCTTAATGCTCAGGTCACTTACCAGTAATCTTCAATACTCCAAGTCGCAGTCTTGTCTTCCTTGTCAGCATCCTTACTAGTGAGTCCGTCACCTTGACATGTAGACCATAGTTGCTCAAAAACCTTTTTGTTTTCTCTTTCTCAAACTCCAGAAGATGCAGATATGTGTGTTTTTACAGGATAGGGGCAGTTCAACTAATTTTAGGGCAGCTACATCCACTCACTCTCTTTTCCCAAACATCTCTATCTGTACATGAGAATGAAATCCTTGAGGGTAATACGTTGTAGTGTTCTACTTAAATCCACAGGTTGTCCGAAAAATTTGCAATGCAACCTTCCTCAATATCACAGATTTTATAAGGGGATGCTGATGTTTGGATGGAGAAAGCTTGTCTGTTGTCACATGAAGGAATTTCACTAGGGGCCTGATGAGGATGTCGGGCGGACCGCCACTGACAGGCCATCAGTGGTGGTCCGCATTACAGCCAGGATAGTGGTCTGACAGCTGCATTACAATGCGGTCAGTCAGACCGCAGCGGTTGGAGGGACAGATGGACACCTCTGACAATCTCAAGTAGGATGTTGTCATGCCGGTTGGACCATAATCCCTAAAATGGGGACGGTGCCTGCGCAGGCACTGCCATAGGGATTATGATGTCCCTTTCTGGCATCCTTTCCATGGCGGTTCCACCACCATGGAAAGACAGTCGTAAACTGACTATGGGGAGCCCTATCAGGGCCCCTGTCCCTCCTAGGCCTCCGCTATGTAGCCAGGGGGGCACATGTGGTGCCCCTCCAAACATCCATGCACCACGGTGCATGGATGTTCAAAAACATCCTTTTCTTCTATTGTGGCTTGTGCTACAGCCCTTTTCCAGGCCGCAGCACAAGTCACAATGGGCTGTTGGGACTGCCAACTCATTGTCGGATGGTCTCGAGCCCGAAACGGTTGCGGTCGGATGCTTGTCTGAACTCCATCATAATGAGCCCAAAGATCTGGCGTCAGGGTATCGGTGCAAGATCCATGTTTTGGGACTTCTTGATTAGAGCTGTCTCAAGAAGATGACAAAAATAACTATGGGGCCGATTACGATGGGGGTGAAACCGCCACCGGCAGGCTGCCAGTGGCGGTTTCGCCGCCATCGCCAATCACTTCTCTGCCCGCCATATTATGATGGTGGGCGGCATGCTGCCGGACTTTGCGTCCGCCCGCTGGATCACTGACAGAATATCGACAACAGAAATATCGACCTACAGAAATATCGTGACAAAAATATTGTTGTCAAAAATATCGACCTCCTATCTTCATAATGGTAAGTACAAAAATATCGGAAAAAAATATCGTTGTTAAAAATATCAAAGTAGAAAATATCGATTTTTTTATATGTATAAAAAATAATGTAAAATAAATTAAATAATACATTTAACCTTAAATTTTTTTAGATTTATTTGCATATTTTAACAATTATAAGTAATAAATGTAATGTAAAAATAAATTAAACATACATATTTAAAATGTAATATATATTTACTTAAAAATAATTAATAAATAATAATTTTAATTGCTTATAAAATGTTAGAAATATTTATAAATAAATATATATATATATATACATACACCTGTAACATAAAAATAAAAGAATAAAACATTATATTATAAATTAAAATATTAAAATATGTAATATTTTTTAAACCTACATTTTACACTACATTGACTGCAACAGTAGGGAAAGTGTTGGATAGCGGAGTAGAAAAAATTACTATTCCCACTCCAGCGAGTGCAACAGTAGGGAAAGTGTTGGATAGCGGAGGGAAATAATTTACTATTCCCACTCCAATAACTGCAACAGTAGGGAAAGTGTTGGATAGCGGAGGGGAATAATTTACTATTCCCACTCCAGCGAGTGCAACAGTAGGGAAAGTGTTGGATAGCTTAGGGATAAAAATTACTATTCCCACTCCAGCAAGTGCAACAGTAGGGAAAGTGTCGGATAGCGGAGGAGAATAATTTACTATTCCCACTCCAGCGAGTGCAACAGTAGGGAAAGTGTTGGATAGCGTAGGGGTAAAAGTTACTATTCCCACTCCAGCGAGTGAAACAGTAGGGAAAGTGTTGGATAGCAGAGGGGAATAATTTACTATTCCCACTCCAGCAAGTGCAACAGTAGGGAAAGTGTTGGATAGCGGAGGGGAATAATTTAATATTCCCACTCCAATGAGTGCAACAGTAGGAAAAGTGTTGGATAGCGGAGGGGATAAAATTACTATTCCCACTCCAAAGAGTGCAACAGTAGGGAAAGTGTTTGATAGCGTAGGGGTAAAAATTACTATTCCCACTCCAGCAAGTGCAACAATAGGGAAAATGTTGGATAGCGTAGGGGTAAAAATTACTATTTCCACTCCAGCGAGTGCAACAGTAGGGAAAGTATTGGATAGCAAAGGGGTCAAAATTACTATTCCCACTCCAGCGAGTGCAACAGTAGGGAAAGTGTTGGATAGCAGAGGGGAAAAATTTACTATTCTCAGTCCAATGAGTGCAACAGTAGGGAAAGTGTTGGATAGCGGAGGGGATAAAATTACTATTCCCATTCCAATGAGTGCAACAGTAGGGAAAGTGTTGGATAGCGGAGGGGATACAATTACTATTCCCACTCCAAAGAGTGCAACAGTAGGGAATGTGTTGGATAGCGTAGGGGTAAAATTTACTATTCCCACTCCAGCGAGTGCAACAGTAGGGAAAATGTTGGATAGCGTAGGGGTAAAAATTACTATTCCCACTCCAGCGAGTGCAACAGTAGGGAAAGTGTTGGATAGCGTAGGGGTAAAAATTACTATTCCCACTCCAGCGAGTACAACAGTAGGGAAAGTGTCGGATAGTGTAGGGGTATAAATTCCTATTCCCACTCCTGCAAATGCAGCAGTAGGGAAAGTGTTGGATAGCAAACGGGTAACAATTAATATTCACACTTAAGAAAATTCAAATTTAAAAACAAACAAAAAATATCAACTACTATACAACATATAATAAAACACCCAAAAACAAAACATATCTATTATAAATTTTTACAAAACATAGGGGCCCATTACGATGGCGGGCGGAAGCACAACCGCCGTGCTGGCGGATGCAAAAACCACCAGTTACCGCCGGCACGCAGCAGTCCACACGCCCGCCCGATTACGATGCGAAAAGCAGGCCAAACACCGCCGGCAAGCCAGCAACACCGTCCGCCATCAAAGTGCGCCCGCACACGTAGCGGCGCAGCCCAACTGACACACACCGTCCGACGAAACACGTCCCGCCCGGCGCATAAATTACGATGCCGCAAACAAACGGCTCCCACGGCAAAGAGACACCGCACGTGAAAGAGAGGCAGAAACACGGACGCAGAGCACGGACAACGAAGAAGCGGCACCCGGGCATGAATCCAGCACTGCAGGCCCTTCCCATGCTTCTGCTGATGCACCACCAAGGACGCAACGTACCGCGGAGACGCAGGTAGGCACACACACAACAAGTGCACGCAAACAGCGCACACAGTGCAAGGGCGGAAAAAGCGGACAACCCCCACCAGCGCGTGCACACTACACATCCACCATTGCATCCACATATGACACACAGGCCAAATCCTAACATCGCAGAACACATGTGTACACACCACCTGGGACTAGGAACCAACCACCCCGTCACGGCCCCAAAGCGCCGATGACGCCGCCACACATGCGCACAACGCAGAGGCCAACCGCAGCGCCATGCATGCGTCGCACACAGACACAGGGACACAACCAAGCAGCACACACACCAGCCCCACCCCGAACGCACATGACACGTGACAGGCCGGCCACAGACATGTCCCCAACGCCCAATTCACGGACAACACCCAACGCCACACAACCGACGCACACATGTCAGTGAAGACACGCAACAGCAGGACACACCCCAGTGTAACAAACATGGCGAAGCACACAGCGGCGGCAACACCAACTAGGAGAAGCAGGGCCCCTTCGGGAAGAGGAACGCCAGTACCACACTGAAAAACCCATACCACCCTGCACATATGAACAAGACACATGAAACGGAACACCAAAGAGCCCGGGGACCGACAACAGGTGGCCCAAGAATTACATCCACACACAAGGCCCAACGCAGAGCGGAAAGGCAGCCTGCCGCCCACACAAGGGAGAGCAGACAGCACTGAATGACCTTCCATTCCAACACCGAAACCACAGCCCTACGACAGAAGCCGGTGAATACAGCCATTGTCCAAGAATAGACCAACACAGGCATGCCGAGGGGACCGACCACACGGCAGATAGCGCATATCACAGAAGCACACAACGGACGGGGAAGAAAGAAGAAAACACTCCCCCATGTCGGCCACATGCAAGTTAATTGGAAGGAGTCACACAGCACCGACCTTGAACTGTCTGAGAAGCATGTGGGAAGAGGGCCCGTGTCCTCCAAACAAGCCAACAGAACACAAGTCCTGTCTCCCCACGACTACACAGAGCTCACAGCAACCCCGGAGCGTGCACATTGCAGACTGCACACACAGCCGGAGCACGCCACCTCTACGAACCGCTGCGAAATGGCAACCGCAACACACCTACCCAACTACGCCGAAGAGCTCAAGCTGTACCAAACCAACACGATACATACATTGGGATGCGATCTCCTGTCCCTGCTGAACGTAAGTTACCGACTGACTTACCGCATCACATTGTTCAGCTGCGTCATGCCCGTCTTCTACTGTCGGAGGTGTCCCTACCAGCATCCCGTCGAGATATGCCTCTCCAACCCGGCATGTCTGAAGGCGGACCTGCTACCACTACTCCTCCCTCTGGACGCACACGACAGGGCCTGCTCTGCCTATGGGGGCATGGCGTATGTGGCCAACATCGCACGCGCACTGAAATGGAACCACTGTGCCTCCACACGACGGATCATCGAGAACAGCTACATCGAATGTCACCCAGCATGCCCCATCATGGTCCTCCAAGGGACAACCTACGAACAACACCTTGACAGCCACCATCCGCTTCATTGGCTGGCAAACATGTACACCACCAATGACATGGAAGCCCTGCTGGACGGCATCGCATACCTGACAACCTGTAAATACGTCGGACCACAACGCAGGTTCCCCGAGTGACCTATGAAGTCCAACCCCGCACCCATGCTCAGCTTCCGCACGGACTGGCCAGTCACCACCACAACAGCCATACCAAACGACCGGCAACTGTAACCACACCATCAACGACATCGCCATGACATCGGATATGACCGGGACATGCACACTGTTCCCCATCACATCCAGGAACACCGCATGCATCGTGGGAGGCAGTGGCATGGGCTCTGTGCATCGCACCCACATGGACGGAACTGCACGAACAACCAGGACACGACATGGATCCAGCACCCATGGACACACACACCGCTCAGTGGACATGAATAGGTCGCCTGGAGTCTGTGGGTGCTGCACCCCTCCCACCCCGCCCGGGAATCCCATACCAGGACCTTTGCATGGACGACAAGTGCATACAACAACAACACGACCCCAGTGACTGTGACATGTCCAGAAACCACCACAGTGCAACAACAAGTGGCACGCCGCTGCATGCACGCAAGCACATGCCCTGATGTCATCTCACATGCACGCGTGCATGAGGAACAACCGCAGCAAACCTGTCACATGGAACTGAGATGGACTGTGCCCATGATGCCGAGCGGTCTGGTAGGCTACATGTATACCGTCTGTGTCAAAGTCCGCAGCTCCGCAGCTATACATAAATGTACATTAGCACAGCCTTGGCCAAGCAGATGTAACCCCACACCCTATCCCATTTGTAATCATGCTCAGTATATCCTCAACATGTATTCCGCTGCCAGTAGTGTCCACTATACTGCATCACAGAGGACAGAAGACTCAATATAATGTTTGAAACCAAAACTGTCTCCGCTGACTCATTTCACAAGTACGAATGAGAGAGGATGAGAGTATGTGAAGTACACGGCAGTCGTGACATGACCATGTAGTCCACTGGTATTGGATGTCAACGCAAATGAGTAGCACTTCTGTGGAAGACACACATGTGTCGTGTGAAGTCGTATGGACGCAGTGCTCAGGTGGGTGGGTGCGACGGGTAGATGCGCACATGCCAAGTTGGAGCACGCCGTGTTGGGAGGGGTCATGAACAGTACACCACCGCTTCCCTGGGCATTGTGAGAGGACACCTGTCGGGGGAGTGAACACGTGTGTGCACAGCAGCCGGGCACACGTACAAAGCGGTACCAGGCGCACCTCAGCCCACCCTCTGTGGACAAGCTGGATCCTGTTGTGCGCCCGCCATGCCCCTTGACAAGGCACACACAGCCCCAGTCGACCAGGTGTAACCCCAACATAGTCAATCCGCACAGGCGATACAGGGCACGGGATGGCAGTGGAGCATGGTGTGTGAGAGGTCTCCTCGCGCTCCTCCTGGTCATATCACGCAGGCAATAGAACCTCAACGTCTAGCATGGCACAAGTCAAATGGAAGTGTAGGGGGACGCACCACAGCACGAGCAGCACTGACGTCACGGGAGGTGGCTCGCACCATCCCATCCATTGCCCATCATACCAACCACGACACATGCCATTGCGACTAAGTGCAAGCGCGTGCGCCACCACCCCCGAGCCCTCCCCAGAGAGGCCAAAGAGTGAATGTGTGGGCCATCAGCCACAGACGGACGCGGCCTGGCCGCAAGGGCAGCCACAGCCACTGGGTGTCGCAGGTGGCGGATCCGGAAGGCGAAGACTGTGATGCATAGTCCATGCAGGCCGGGTCTCCATTTGGGGCACCACGCAGGTGGACGACGTCCCGCCACACATCATACCCTGAGACAGCCCACTCGTGCAACTGGACCCACACATACACTCCTTGCCCTCTCTGGTGCGAGCTTGGGGCTGCCTGTGCAAGCGCTAGCCTCGCAGGTGAGCATGCATATTGGGGGCGAGGGGAGGACATGAGGGCTGGGCGAAGATGACTGTATCACTGTCAGTTAGTACAAGGGATGACCCAGATGTGGAAAGGAAGAGACGTGTCCCGTGTGTACTGCAACTAGTCGCCAATCCAACTACCCCCCATGTCCGGAATGTAAGCCCGCACCTAGGCCCGCCCATCCGCCACATCGAACATACCACCAGCACGACAACCTTCCCATTCGAAACACTGACTGGGGGTGGCGACCAGTGAACAATCATGTGTAGCCTACCCACGCGTACATGTGGGCCCTCCATGATCCATGTCACCTGCGGCAAAGACATGACATGCGCAATGAGGGAAGTGAGGAGAGCTGTCCGCCCCACGCGCAGAAGGTGCATCAGCTCCACAGACCCAGCAGCGAGTCCAGCAGGGGTCACATGTGCAGGGGCAGCTGTGCCTGGTGTGAAGGCACATGCATATAGACAGCACATCGACCAATGTGTAGTCTGCCCACATCCACAGTCCATCATCATGCGGACATAGGAATTGAACACAGGGCAACACATCTTAGTTGGTGCACCCACCGTGACCAACAATGCGCAATCATCGACGTACCCGCCCTGTGCATGGCCCCCACCCAACGGAGGCACATCCAGTGCCACCATCCCACACACACAAGCCTTCCACGGAACATGCTGTGTCCAATGCTCAGTACAGAGTCAGCGCCCATCTGGTGGATCCTGAACAGGAGACACATGCACACACATGCCAGCTCCCACTATGTACGTCTGCCACCTGGCACGTGCAATGTAACCACTCACCTGTGACGTGTGACTGCAAGCACACAGCCGTCTTGGCATGGGGCTGTCAATGTGGACACCTGTCAATGTTTCGGGAGGTGTGATCCGTACAGTGCTGTACATAGGGTGCAGTGCTGACACCTACTACTGTCTCATATCCCCTCGTGCCACAGGTCCCACTTGTTTTGGCCGCTCAGCCTGTGCCCACATCGTCATCGTCGTGTGCCATACTCATCCAGCCTCGGAAGCAGTTCCATGCTCAGCAGACACTCATGTTGCCGTGGCGTTGCCGCTTGACGAATATGCAGTCAGTCCCCATCAGCACGCCCCGCAAGTCATTGGGGCCTAGATCCCCATGTGCATGCACATGGCAGTGGTATGTCTCACTTGCCATTGCCATTGTTGGGAGACCTGTGTAAGTGTATTGTGGCCGTGCCGTCCCAGCTTGACAGCTGGGCTGTGGCTCATGTGCTTGCTCAGTCATGTCAGTGATGTGTATGCGAAATTGCTATGTGCCGTGTTGCTTTGACATGTGTCCTCTGCCATTTACCCCAGGCGGAGACCGAACATTGACCGCCCATACCAATTGCTGGCGGACATGGACGATACAGAGGTTATCAGGAAGTTTCGGCTGGACAGGCCAACCCTGCATCGACTGTGTGCCATGTTAGAGCCCCATCTCCGTCCCCGCAGGGTGTATCCGACTGCTGTCACCCCCACGGCTAAGGTGATGGCCGCCATGCATTTCTTCGCCACTGGGTCATTCCAGCACACAGTGGGCAGTGGAGGAGGGATGTCCCAGCCCATGTTCAGCAAGGTGCTGAGGGATGTACTGGCAGCCATGATGCTGTGCCGAAACAGGTACATCAGATTCCCCAGGGCTCGTGAATTGGCGGCAGTGAAGGGTGCATTCTATGCCCTTGGCAGAATCCCACACGTCGTGGGAGCCATTGACTGCACACATGTTGGCCTTGTTCCACCACAGGCCACTGAGCACCTGTACCGCAACAGGAAGCACACGCACTCCCTGAATGTGCAAGTGGTGTGCCTTGCGGACATGGTGATCACCCACGTGTGTGCAAAGTTCCCAGGCTCGGCCCATGACGCACACATAATGCGCAACAGCATCTTGCCACGACTGATGGCCAATCTGCAACAGGATCGTGGCTGTATTGTCGGTGAGTATGTGGAGTGGTGTAGCGTGCTGGTTGTGCGATGCTGTCCCCTGTCCAGTTGGAATAGCAACGGTTCTCTGTGTCCCTCACACCCAGGTGACTCTGCGTATCCGAATGGGGCATGGCTGCTCAGTCCATTGAGGAATCCTCGCACCCCAGCAGACGATCGATACAATGAGGCACATGGGAGGACCAGACGTGTGGTCGAGCGTACCTTTGGCCTCCTCAAGTCCAGGTTCAGGTGCCTGGACCGCACCGAGGAGTGCACTGGCGTACTCCCCACAGAAGGTGTGCCAGATAGTGGTGGCGTGCTGCATGCTGCACAATCTGGCCATTCGGAAGCAGATCCCCCTCATTGTGGATGACGGAGATCAACCAGGGCCCCAGCCCGCAGACCAGGACAGCTTCGAGTGAGGTGGACAGCGGAGAGGAGGAAGCTGGGAATGTGCGCCAGCAGCTCATCGCCCGCTACTTCACTTGACGGTGAGTGTCCATGTACGACGGATGATGTGTCTGTATCTATGCAGGTGTGTGTGTGCTGTGTCAGGGTGGCCGTATGTTCACTGCGTGCAGTGTGTCAACGCTCCATGGCCAGGGTAGTATGCCACTGTTGGTGACTGTGGCATTGTGCCCTATTGCTCTGTGCGATGTGTGTACATTGCTTGTAGTTGTTGACATGTACTGTGTGATGGGTGTGTGACACACTCATTGAATGTGCTCCTGTTCTGTCTCCCACCCCTAGGTCCCTACAGGCCCTCCGGATTCCATTGCCATGCCACGCATCAGGTGCCCTTCCGCCCAAGGTGGCCGATGTATTCCGTACAAATAAAACACAGGGCACAAACAGCAGTTAGTGAAAAAGGTGCATTTATTACAAACTGTGACATGTGATTGTGTGTAAGGTGATGACAAAAGTGGTGCGTGCAGTGACAATGAGCTGTCGGTCATGGCTGCGTGATGATCAGGGTGTACCCACTGGTTCTATGTCCATAGTCCAACACACACATGCCATCCAGATGGCTGTGTGGAGTGGGATCGTAGAGCAAGTCAATGCAGTGGCTGGTCAAGGAAGGCTGGCGGAAGGCTGGCTGGCTGCCTCACTTGCGACTGGAGCGTGCGAAGTCCTCCCGGGAGATCTGTTTCCTGTTTGGACGGCCCCTTCCACGTTTGGGAGGGGGTGTGTGGTGGCGACCTGCTGGTGGTGGGTGAGGTGTGCTCACTGGCTGTGGACGCAGGGAAGTGGACACTGCTGGCCGACCCTGCGCCCTAGCAGGTGGTGGCGGAGGTGGTGTTGCTGGCCTTGCCTGTGACCCCACCGCCACCACCAGCTGGCCCATGAGGTCCACGAGTTGGTCCATACGGGACACGAATTGGCCCATATGGGCGTCCATGGACCTCAGCACCCCCAGCACCTCCCGCGTGTCAGTAGCAGACCTGGCCCATTGTCCTTGGGCCTCTTCATAGGCCCCAAGGACTCTGGCCATTTGAGGCAGGGCATGGCTCCCAGGGAGGCTGGCGTTTCCCTGACCCTGCTCCTCCTACCAGTCCTGCTGCCACCAGCCTGCCCACTAGCCACATTGCTCACCACGGTCCTCGCTGTGGCTCCCAGGGTGGATCCAGTCGGCCGGGCCACCACCTGCGCTGGGGCTGGTGCCAGCGAAGACGTGGTGGTGGTGGAGGCGGTGGTGGTCGGTGCGGCGATGGTGGCGGTTGCGGCAGTGGTAGTGGCCGCAATGACCGTGGGTGTGGCCGCAACGACAGTGGCAGCAGGGGACTGGGACTGTTCAGCATCCCTGGATGATGGGTTGGTGGGTAGGAGGGTCCTGGGGAGCGGCTGGGCCCTGCCACGCCAGATGGGCCAGCTTGGTGGTCCGTGTCCGAAGAGGTGGACAGATCCTCCAGATCCGTGTGTCCTCGTTGGGGGCTTGTAGGCTGGCTGTGCTGGCTGCTGTCTCCATCCCCAGCGTCCAGCAGTTCGTCACCTGTGGAGAAAATGAGATTTGTTATTGTGTTGCACCTGGCGAAGTATGTATTAGTCGTCTGACATTGGCAGTTCGTGCAATCTCGTACATGGGTTTCCCGGAGGCGAGTGTGTGGCTGTGGCATCTGTAGTTGTGTGTGCTAGGCAATGGGACTGTGTGCTGTGCACATGTGGCATGGGACGGATTGGCCATGCCGATGGGTGTGTTGCTTTGCCCCTACTCATTGTGACTCTGGTGTATGCGTGCTCCTGGCCCATCCTGGGTCTGGTTTGTACTTTGCTTTTGGGGTTCAAATGGAACGCTTAGGAACGCATATGGCAACATGGGGGCCATGCCCCAGATTCGCATTTGGGAGGGGATATGCTTTTGGGGTTCAAATGGAACGCTTAGGAACGCATATGGCAACATGGGGGCCATGCCCCAGATTCGCATTTGGGAGGGGATATGCTTTTGGGGTTCAAATGGAACGCTTAGGAACGCATATGGCAACATGGGGGCCATGCCCCAGATTCGCATTTGGGAGGGGATATGCTTTTGGGGTTCAAATGGAACGCTTAGGAACGCATATGGCAACATGGGGGCCATGCCCCAGATTCGCATTTGGGATGGAATATGCTTTTGGGGTTCAAATGGAACGCTTAGGAACGCATATGGCAACATGGGGGCCATGCCCCAGATTCGCATTTGGGATGGAATATGCTTTTGGGGTTCAAATGGAACGCTTAGGAACGCATATGGCAACATGGGGGCCATGCCCCAGATTCGCATTTGGGAGGGATATGCTTTTGGGGTTCAAATGGAGCGCTTAGGAACGCATATGGCAACATGGGGGCCATGCCCCAGATTCGCATTTGGGATGGAATATGCTTTTGGGGTTCAAATGGAACGCTTAGGAACGCATATGGCAACATGGGGGCCATGCCCCAGATTCGCATTTGGGATGGAATATGCTTTTGGGGTTCAAATGGAGCAGCTTAGGAACGCACAAGGCAACATGGGGGCCATGCCCCAGATTCGCATTTGGGAGGGGATATGCTTTTGGGGTACATGCTGTGAGCCATGGGTGCCGAACGTGACATGTGTTGTGGCAGCATGACAGTGCATGGTCTGAGGTGTGTGCATGCCTGACATGCCCTGCATCTTTGCTGTCTGTTGTGGTTACTGGACATGGCATTGGACGCATCGTTATGAGTGAGTGATAGTTGTGTGCCAGCCAACGTATTGCAGTTGTCCCATCTCCTTGGTGTGCGTGCTGCCCTGTGCCATGTGCATCACTGCAGTGCTCGGGGGGTGTGGCCCATGTTGTGTGTTGTTGCTCACAGTGTGTCGTGCGCTTAATTGACTTCTGGCACATGGTTGGTCATGGGCATGTGTCTTAGCATGACTGCTGTATGTGTGGCAGCTGTGCGGATGACATGCCTTTCATGTGACTGGGGCTGACGGATGGGATGGATGGTATGTTGTATGTGCATGGTGTGTCTGTGAGTTTGATGGGTTCAGTGGTGTTCGTGTGCATTTCTGTTGTTCCGCTCTGTTGCGTCTAGTGTTGTTTGTCTTACATAGGCGTAGTTGTGGGGTGTGGGGTTGACAGGCAGTGGGGGCTACATGGACAGGACTTCAATGGTGTTTCGGTTGTGTGTGATGAGTTGCACAGTGGCTGCCGTGTGGGACTATATTCAGTGTGGCTTGTGCATGCAGACGTGGCTCCTTGGGTGTTGCTATGTCTGTGATGGGTCATGTGGGGTGTGAGTCTGCTGTTCATGTCCGTGTGCACATTGTTCACTTGTTCGTGACGGTGGGCGGTGCTGCGTGTCCGTGTGCTACGTGACATGTCCCATGTGTTGGTGGTGTTATGGTCCTCATGCCTCCAGTAATCCAGCCCTGTCCAGTTTCCCACCTGCAAGTTGTTCGTGCGTGCACTGTACTGGATGCCACATGGCTCTAAGCGGGGGTGCTCCATGTTGCAGGTCTGTGGGGGTGGGGGGGTGTAGTGGGTCTTGGGGTGGCTGTACACCCACTGACACCGATTGCTGTGGACCGTGATGTCTGCCTTTCGGCTGTCGTTGTGCACTGCGGTGGCTGACACGTGGCTGTGGGGTGTGGGGGATGCTCCTCCTTGCTGTGCTGTGGGACTGGGGCCTGGTGTGTGTTGTACTTGGGCTGTCCACCGTCCCACCCACTGCACTTTGTGTTCCTGCCACTTACCTGTTACTTGTCGGTTAGTGCAGCTGTGGCGGACACATGGGTGTGGTGGGTGCTCGTTGTGGCGCTTCTGGCATATTTGGGGACCTGTTGGTGGTTACGTGGCTGGCTTAGTGTACACATGTCCCCACGCATCTTACAGTTGTTCGGTTTGGGCTGTGTGTGGTAGTGTCTGTTGCATGTGTGTGTGATGTGTTGTGTATTGTGTGCTGGACATGGGGGTGTTTGTCCCTGGGAGCTGTGGCATGGTAGTTGCGCATGTGAGTACATAGCGGTGTGCTGGTATACATTAGTTTGTACTTACCAGCCTCCACTCCCCTGCTAATCCGGCGAGGATCTCCGGATGGATTACGACTCGCACCTTCTCCTCCCACGCTTTGAAGGTCTTAAAGAGCGCGGGATTCCCTCCGCCAGTGACGGCAGCCAGCTCTCTGTTTTTGCCCTCCTTCTTCTTGACCAGGCTCTTTACGTCATTCCAACGTTTGTTTATCTCGGTTCTGTTCCTGGGCAGGGTCCCGACTGCATTGACCTGGTCTACGATCCGGGTCCACATTCTGTTTCTGGTGGCTAGTGGTGTGTGCTGGACCATGTTCCCATAGATTTGTGGGTACACCTTGATGATCTCATCGACCATGACCGTCAGCTCCATGGGCGTGAACTTGGGCATCCTTTGTGGTGCCATGGTGTTTGTGGTGCTGGTGCGGTGTGTGTTGTGTAATGTGCAGGGGGTTTGTGGTGCCGGTGTTTGGTGGTGGTGGTGGTGGTTGTGATGTGTGCGTTTCTGTGGTGTGCTGCTGTCCTTGCTGTGTCACTGTGTCCTCTCCTCTCCTCTCTGGTTTGCAATGTAGCAAGGGGTTGTGGTCTGTGGGAGTGCTGCTTTTGTACTCACCTATGTGGGTGTGTCCTCATGGTCTGTTGTTTTCAGGTGTGTTGTGTCTGGGGTTCTGGCCTTTGTATTTTTTGTTTGTCCGGGGGTGTTTTCGGGATGTGTACTGTGCTTGTGTATTTGTGCGTGCCTTGCTGTGTGGACTTGTTGGCCATGTTGTGTGCTATTGGTTTTGTGTGCGGATGGTTTCTGTGCAGGTACGTGGGCGCCATGGCTTCTGCCGTGTCGATTCTCATCGGCGTTGTTTGCGCTGGCGGGCGGTATATTTGTTGTTTTCCGCGCTCATGGCGGTGCGATCGTAATTTCACGTGCGGTGTGTCGGCCGTGTGGGCGGGCGGTTTTGTGTTGTCGTGCGTGTTTCCGTCCGTGGCGGGCGGTTTGACTCCGACTCGGACGATGGCGGGCGGTATTTTGTGTGATTTTTCCGCCGATGGCGGTTTTCGGTTTGTGTACTCATAATGGCGTGGTCGGTGTTCAGGCGGTGTGTGCGGGCGGATTTTTGCCGCTTCCATGCCTGGCGGATTTTTTTACGCCGGGTATCGTAATGAGCCCCATAGAAACATATAATAATACTGAAAAAATATAAAATATATATAAAAAGATTATGTTTTTAATTTTAACAAGAAATTATCAAACAAATAAATATTTTGTAATAGAAATTAATTGTAATCTAAAAAAATAATTATTACATAAATGTAATATTTTTTCCTACCCTATAACACCACAAAATTTACAACACACATCTAAATTAAATAGAAAAGTGTACCTCCATAATTAACACAATTAATTATCAATTTAAAAATTATTAATAATTAAATAACATATTTAAAAAGTACAACATTATTGTAGTAACCAAACATTACAGCTATACAACATAAATACCCCTAAAAAAACAAAATTACAAAAAATGTTTAACAATTAATAAATATATATTAATGATCAAGTAATGATTAATTAATGTACACTAAATTACTTTCCACCATCTACCCCAATAAACACCATAACACACACCTAAAAATATTTACACAATTTCAAAAACTAATTTTACATTAATAAATTGATATCAATGAACAACAAATAAGTAATTAATTTAAAAAAAATGTACTTCCCACCATTTACCACTATAAACACCACAACTCACACATCAAAATTATTACACAAATGACAAAATTAAAATGTAATTAATTAATTAGCATCAATTAACAAAGAATTAATTAATTAAAAATAAATTACCTCCCACCATATTACCCTATAAATGCCACCAACAATTTCAGTAAATAATTATACAATTAACATAATTAATTAACAATGAATTAATTAATTAATAACAATTAACAATCAAAATATAAATAATTATTAATAAATTAATTCACCCAATTAACACTATAAAATAATAATTAATTAATATTATATAAAAAAAATATAAAATGTATTAAAATTAAATTACTTCCCACCCTACTCCCTATCAACCCACAACCCATTACTAAAAAAATTACACAATTAACATAATTACCAATTAATTAATAATAATTATTAACAAATTAATAAATAATTAATAATATATTATTTTCCACAATTAACAATATAAAATATTAAATAAATAAATATAAATTATTAAAAATATTAATAATTTAATTTTAATTAAATTACTTCCCACCCTATTTCCCTATAAACCCACAACCCGCTCCGCTCCTAAAAAATGACACAATTAACATATTTACAAATTAATTAATCAATAAAAATGAACAGCCAATTACTAATTAATTATTAATAAATTAATTACCATAATTAACACTATAAAATCAAAATTAAATAAATAGTAATAAATAAAAATTATTATTCAATTTATCATAATTAAATTACTTCCCGCCCTAGTCCCCTATAAACCCACACCCCGCTACAGAACTAAAACGCAAAATTTAATTAAAAGAAAATGAATATTCAATTTATTATAATTAAATTACTTCCCACCCTATTCCCTTATAAACCCATACCCCGTTACGGAACTAAAACGCAAAATTTAAAAATAAAATGTATAACTTTTAAAAATGTAACACATACATTTAAAAAAATGCAATACTTAGGGGCCGATTACGATGGCGGGGCTCATTACGATGCCTGATGGAAAAGGCTTCCGTCCGCCGTGCTCGTGGCAAAAGTCTACCCGCATGACCCTCGGCATCTCCGTCAGTCAAATTACGATGCAATGCACGGAAAATCCCACCACGGCGGACGGAACTCACAAATGACCGTCCGCCATGCCCGGAAAAGTTGCAAATCCGACCGCGGCGGATGGGGAAAGCAGTTCAAGGGACTGAAAAGGCCGCTCCTGCCACGGAATGACCGCACGGCCAATTACGATGAAACCGCGGAGCTGGAGGACTGAGCATTGCGTTCCGATTCCCTTGCTTGCGCATAGACCAAATGAATGGCGGTAGTAACAAACTGAACAGCGATGCACAAAGAGTGCCTGCACTCGACGCTGCCCTCAATCACATCACACACGCCACAATGATACACCCCAAATGTCCATTGGCAATGTAAGCAATGCCCAGCATGGAAGAAACACCTGGAGGACATCACTCATTTGGACACACCTACATACAACAGCATAAAACCAACCCCTTCCTGGACCAGCATCCTTTGCACACCAGAAGCTGACACAGAAAGACAGGACACCATTTACGCACACAGCATAACATCACATACACCCATCTCCACATAACACCACTTACCACCCACACACCTGACACACTTCACATAACTCCACCACCCCCTGCACCCTGCACTTGTCTTACCTTTGCACCATGGCCAAACAGAAAATGTCCAAATTCACCGACACTGAATTGAAAGTGATGGTAGACGAGATAATAAGGGTAGAACCACATTTGTATGGGAGCCTGGTCCAACACACCCCACTTGCGCGCAAAAACCAGATGTGGACAAGGATCTACAACAAAGTCAATGCTGTAGGGACCACCCTACGCACACTGCATGACATCAAAAGGCAGTGGGTCGACCTCAAGGCCCGGGTCAAGCATCGGTGCCAGAGGAACCACGAGGCGGCCCAAAGAACTGGTGGCGGCCATCCCATACCACCACTAACTTTCACTGAATGGGAGGAGAAGGTGCTTGCCATACTGCATCCCGAGAGTCTCACAGGAATCGAGGGGGGAGTGGAGGCTGGTAAGTACAAACAAAACGATCACATCCCACTGTAATGTACCATTGTGCACAACAAGTGAGCCTCAATTGCCAGACAAAATCAAACTCATGTAGAATGCACGCTGTCAACATGAATGTCTCATAAGGCTAGCATTTTCTCCCTCTGCTTCACCTCACAGGTAGGTAGCCATCTTACTGGGGAGGGGGTTGTTGGGACCTGACAGCAAGACCACAACTCCCACAAGGCCCTCTGTCTTCCCTACCAAACAGCAGGGAGCTATCTGACCACCACATCCCGCACTTGTGAGCCAACTCAGTCAAGCTGCATAAGTTGCAGCCAGTGCACACACAGAAAATACCATTGACAGTTCACATAAATCACAGTGTCATTGATGAAGTCACATGTAACTGCAAAGCAAAACCCAGGAACGCAGTGGCCAAAACCCAATGTGCAAGTACCATTATCCCAAAGCATAAAGGCTCACATCAACACCACACATGCATGTAGACTCAGTCAAACATCACAAACCACACGAGGACAGTACAAAAAGCACAACAGAAATCAGGAAGTTGCGGCATAGTAGACAAACAGTCATAGCAAAGTCACAAATATCCTAGCATGAACAGAAGTGGATGAGCAACAAGTTGGTACCAAAGGACATGTACTTGGAAATACAATATCTGTACATATGAAATTGTCGCTACAGCCATGTCACATCGCTGAAGAGCAATGTATTTACCTCCACATCATGTCCCACTACTGACAAACTGTTAGGAATGACAAGTAATGCCAAGATGAAAAGTCATGTCGTCTCAATCGAAATGTGCCAAACATGAGCATCAAAGTTGTGCCATGTACTGAACATGCTGACAATCCAACTTCTGTTCAACAGGTGACTCGCCATGACAGCAGGGGCACCGTGCCATGGACGAGCCCAGCCAGTCTCCCACCCAAGAAGCAGAACCCTCGGATGCAGACTCCCTGGTTTTTACGGATGAGGAGGACCGACCTGGCCCCTCCGGCGTGCCCGGCCAAGGTCAGTATCCGGCCCTCACTGTCCCCACCACCACCACTACCACCACCACTCCCACAACAGCTGCAACAACAACGCTGACCCCTGCAGCACAGACCTGTATGGCAGCCACCTCCACCAGCACCACCGCTGCCTCCAACACTGTCCCTGTGCCAGTTGTAGCCAATACCACCAGGCAGCCTCGGGATGCTGGGGACAGTGTGGGGCGGCAGCGCCAGGTGCGGCCAGAGGTCCGTGGCAGCAGGGCAGGTGGTAGGCCAACTGGGGGACAGTCACCGGAGGACAATGAGACTGAGGCCCAGGCCACCGTGTAAACTGTCCTTGGGGCATACCAGCAGAACCAGGGACAGATGGGCCAGGCCCTTGACGAACTGCGTGAACTCCGCCTGCTGCAGAGGTCCATGGACACTCGTTTGGGACAAATTGCAGAGTACGTGGGCCAGCTTGTGGGTGTCCTGAGGGACATGCATGCAGCACAAATAACTGCCCATCCCCCCGTGGCCAGCCGGATGATAGTCGCAACACCACAGCAGCGTCCACAGGGAGGGGTGAGTCACATCACAGCGAATCCTCAGCCACCTCCGAGCATGCAGCAGGTTCCCCCCCGGCCAAACGGCTGAGGGGGCATCCGAAAAAGTCCCAGGGAGGATCACGTGGCAAAGCACCGTGCCGTACCAGTTCTCGGAGCCAGCGTTGATGTCACCTGTGTCACACCGAACATTGACTTGGTTGTAAATCCGATTACACATTGCCACAAGGATGGGAGTGTACTGTTGGACTGTGGAATCCCACCATTGTGTGTTTATTTATTTTATTTTTATTTATTTATTTATAAAGTTTTATATAAGCGCGAACAAGATCCCGAGGGATATCAGAGCGCTTTACAAGGACGGAAAGTAAGTCAACATTCAAATAATGACAACAGATATGGAAGCACACCCGGAGGTTATCGCCTTCATTCTAACCACCTAACCGAGTATTTCACAGACAAAAGAGACACAGATAATAGTACAATAACCAGGTATGGAAGCAGGCTTAGAGAGGAGATATAACCTACGGTGTGGAAGGGCCTAATTCCAGTATCGGTCATAAGTAGGGATAAACAGACATAATACTCGCACACATCGGACCAATGAAACACGGGGAGTAATACGCTATGCAAAGATAAGACAGGCTTCTAAATGCGGTGAGGAAGCATAACAACAAAAGAGTGAACAATGGCTGCAGTCAAAATGTGGACGAGCACGTAATCATTGTCTACAATTAAGGTAAAAATTTGTTCATTAGGAATCTTTTGGCTTCCAGTTTGAAAGTAATCGTTGAAGAGATTGTGCGTAATTCCGGTGGAAGAGAGTTCCAAATCCTGGGGGCTGCTCCAGAGAAGGCTCGGACACCAGTTCTCTTTTTTCGAAAAATGGGAGGTTTCAGGAGGACGGTGATAGCACTTCTTGAGGCTCTACCACCGCAAGATAGTTCCAGATTTTGAGTTAGGTATTTTGGAGTTTTGAGATGCAGGGCTTTGTGCGCCAAAACGGCAATCTTTAGCTGAATTCGAGCTTCAAAGGGCAACCAATTAAGAGATTTTAAAATAGGAGATATGTGCTCTCTACGTTTGGTGTCTGTAACCAGTCTGGCCGCTGTGTTCAGTGAAGCCCTTAGGGAGCTAAGCGTGTATTTGGGAAGGCCACAGAGCGTGGCGCTACCATAGTCCAGTCTCGGTAGGACCAGGGCCTGTACCACATGTTTAAAGTCTTTTTGTGGGAGAAAAGGCTTTATGTTTCTGAGTGTCCTCATTAGGTGATTAGCTCCCTTACAGACATTGCTGATATGATTTTTCATGTTCAAGTGATTGTCAAGGGTGATTCCGAGAGATTTGGCTGAATCAATGATAAGAGGGAGCAGTTGAAGGCAGTGAGGAGATTCAACCAAGGGTCTAGCTTGGTGACATGGTTCGGGGAGAGATGAGAAGAAATTCCGTTTTAGAAGTGTTTAGTAGTAGATGGTTCTCTGTTAACCAGTTTTGTGTAATATTTAGGGTAGTGTTGAGTGAGATTAGGTTGTCCGGGGATGAGATTTTCACATAAAGTTGTGTGTCGTCAGCGTACATATGGAAGAGAGTGTTCGAAGCGTTTAGAAGATTAGCTAATGGTTCCAAGAAAAGGTTAAAGAGGATAGGAGATAGGGCGGACCCTTGGGGTACACCCATGAGAACTGGGGATGGCTGGGAGAGGGAGTGATTTGCCTTGATTCTTTGTGATCTGTTGTGAAGGAAGGATGAGAACCATTGGAACACCAGGCCCGAGAATCCCATCCTGTTCTTCAGAATGGACAGAAGGTTGTCGTGATTGACCGTGTCGAAGGCGGAAGAGAGATCCAGTAGTATTAGGAGTCAGGCATCATTTTGGTCCAGCATTTTTAGGATGTCGTCCATAACGTGCGAAACCATCCATGTACCATCACTTTCAACTCCAACCCTCACCTGTCACTCATTGACAAATAAACAGAAATCACACCCGTATGCCTTTGTGTCAAGAGGAATTTTTATCATAGTAAGTAGCATGTTAACTTACATTGCAATGTATCATGAGACGTAAATGTGACAATCCATTGAGAGAGTAGAGGAACCTGGAACCACACAAGAAAAAGACAGTGATTTGACATATGATGGCAGTACAGGAAAAGCACTGCACTAGGCAACACTGTACAAGATGCATAACAGTTAACACAGGCCAACACCATCAACATGGACAGAAGGGGGATGGGAGCACACGACTTCACCTCCCAGCACAGTTTACCCCTCAGCATCCCGGCAAATGCACTGCAGTTAAAATGCTTACTTCTTTTTCCGTGGAAGTGAGTCACCACGGCTGGATGCAGGTTAGTGCTGTCAATCCCTAGACACATGTGTTGCATGAAATTATACCATTGAGATCGGTGTCTGCTGAGAAAGCTGCCACAATACACTAATGTCTCTGTACCTCTCACTACCCAACTCAGGTGAAACACTCAAAGCTACATTGCAAGTAAGCATTTTTACCGAACTGCATTTACCAGAATGCCAAGGGGTGAACTGTGCTGGGAGGTGAAGTAGTGTGCTCCCATCCCCCTAATAACATCAATATGGATATGACGTAGGTTGTTACAACACACACAGCGCTGATCAATGAATCCCACAAGAGCCAGCATCAAAACACATCCTGTCATGTGGCCAAAGGTGACATTGTCGCATTCACAAACTCAAATACAGTTACACAGGGCTTTTCAGGGGTCATGTCCAGTCTTTTTGCATTTGTTCCCACATGAACAACAGTCACTGACGACATACCCACGCCAAATCTCCTTCTCAACGGAAGTTATATAATCCTGAATGACCACAACTGCTGCGGTTTACGGGAAGGCATCCTGTTAAATAAGAACACTTGCACTGCATGTTCCCTGCTGTAGCAATGTTCTCTTTACTCCCCCATATGTGCTTGTAGATAGTTAGTTGTGGCCTCACATTCCCACAAGGAAAGCAGACTTCAATTAGTGATGCAGGCTCAATGGGCTTTTGTTTCAACAAGTAGTCGCTCTCACATCAGGCCGTAAGACCTTCGATTCCCAGGTGCCTTGACCATCCCGCGCGATTCACTGTCTGCAAGATACGACTCTCCCACTTGTTTTTGGGCTACTGACACACCAAATATCAATAGCATCTGATACTGAAGACCTTGCACATTTTTTTTAATTGTAGGCTCTGGCCTTGTCACTTAGTTGCACACTATTAATGGAGCCCTACCGGATGTCACTCCTCATATTTACCGACTGCAGTTGGTGGTTTCACATCAACCCTTTGCCAGTACTGCAGATTGCTGGTTTTCCTGGTTCTCCTCTCATGCAATGGCAGCCCGTCCTGTGGTCCAGGCCAACCCCGGTCAGTTGCAACTGTACCGTGAATGGATGCAGCTTGTCTTTGGATGTATACAATTGGCTGTGCTCCACATCAGTTATAGGCTGACCTTCCGCTATGCCTATTTCACCTGCGTGCAACCTGTGTTCTACTGTCACTGATGCCCCTTTCAATGGGCCATGGATCTCTGCATTTCCAACACATCTCTTGCTGATCTGGATTATGACCTGTGGGTGAGTCCTTTGTTGGCCCACGACCAGGACTGTCCTGGGGATAGCCTTTTATGGGATGCCTTTCAATGTGTCAGACAGGCTGCCAGCTGCACTGGTGCGTTTGCGCAATGGCTCCTGTGCCATGCCTACATCGAGCCACTTCCAGCTTGCCATGAAATGCTCCTTTCGTCCTTGTGGTACGAGGAGCACATCTGTTCCTTCATGCTACTGGATTGGATGGCGGTCCTTTTTGCTGAAGCTGATTTGGATCGTCTTTTGGAACTGGTTGCCTTCGAAGCTGCATGTGCCTTCTTGGATCATAACTACTTACCAGCATCCGCAACTGTTGGCAACTGAGTCAATGTTGTCTCAACATTTCTCGCATCCTTCTGACAAAGGTTCTCAGCCATCTCTGACTTTGGCCCTGTCTGCATTAGCTTTGACTTTGCGGACCTCTGCGGTCTGTTTCGCTTGGTACCACAGAACTGAGGAAGGGAGGCTGTCATATGTCCGTCGGGGTGATTGTCGCATATTGTGAGGCAGGCTTCCATCGTGCAGCTGACGCACTTGTAAATCCCTGACTTTGAAGTCTTGTAAGTAGCTTCGTTCATGTCTGTCACATGGGAACTGTCCGCAGAGCTTGATCTCTCCGCGCTCCTGGAGTACTGTCTGCACATTCTGTCCGTGGTCGAACAACAATGTCCCTTGTCATTCTGTTCTGGTCAGGCCCTATCACCATGACTCAACAGAGTCTCGCAGCTGCGAGTGGCCACGGGTGCCTCTTAGATGTTATGGGGCAGTGGGCTAGGTGCACCACACTTGGGGAGGGGACTATCCAGAGAGAAGAGCGACACAGCACATGTGATGTACATTTGACCATCTATGGGCTGAGGAGGGTGTTCTGCTGACAAAGCCCATAGTTTAGGGACATTTGATACAGGTTCTTCGAGCAGGGGGAGGGGGGATGGGTTCGTGGGTCTTCATCCAGAGTGCTTATTGATATACCATTTTTCTTAATGATATGTGGACATGTTACTCTGCTGTAAAATGTTTTTGTGCAAAATGCATTTCTCAAATACTTTGGTGCCGTATACTGCATGTTCTTACACGGTAGTTGAAATAAAACTTCTGAACTGTTTCTTGTCTTCAAATGAACCCCTTGTGGACAAGTATAAGAGTCAGGGCGACAGGGTGTGTCTTGTTAACGCTATTCCTGTGAGATCTGAGAGTGTTGTGTCCTGGGGTGTCTGTGCGCTGAGTGATTGAGCTAGTGAGGCACTATGGCTATTAGGTCCAGTGCTTCAGGGTGCTCAGGTGGTCGGATGACTCGGTCCCGGCCTGCCCAAGTCCTCTAATCCTGCGCATAGTTCTGTGTGTGGACAGAATCCCTGCAACAATCCTCAAAGTTTGGGAGACAACAGCATAACACACGGATACAGCCATAGTCGCTCATTTTTAACTTACACTCAACGGAAGTAGTTGGCGATGAGATGTTGATGCACGCCATGGCCTTCTTCCTCACCACTGTCATTGTCACTGGGCATGTGTGGGTTTGGAGCAGGGGGCTGCTGCTGCTCATCATCGTCCAGAATCAGGGGGATCTTCTTGCGCAAGGCCAGGTTGTGTAGCATGCAGCAGGCGACTACAATCTGGCACACCTTCTGTGGGGAGTAGAGTAGTGCACCACCACTCTTGTCTAGACACCTAAATCTAGACTTGAGCAGTCCAAAAGTCCGCTCCACCACACGACGTGTCCTCCCCTGGGCATCATTGTAGTGGACTTCCCCGGGTGTTGTTGGATTCCTCAGTGGGGTCATCAACCACGGACGATTTGGATACCCTGAGTCACCTAGTTGTGAGGAACACAGACAAACCTTGCAATCAGAATATGTGAGGAGAGCAGCATGTCACACATGCATCACAGTCATTGACACAGCACACTCACCAACAAGCCAAGCCCACTCGGGGTGCAGATTAGCCGTCAATTATGGTATGCTGCTGTTCCGCAAGATGTAGGAGTCATGTGCAGAACCAGGAAACTTTGCACAGACATGTGAGATTATCTGATCCGCCTGGCATACCACTTGCACATTAATGGAGTGGTGGTGTTTTCGGTTGTGATAAATGTGTTCACGTGCCTGTGGTGGAACGAGGCCAATGTGGGTTCCGTCAATAGCTCCCACCACATTTGGGATGCCTCCCAGATCAAAGAAATCACCCTTCACAGCTGGCAATTCATCCCGCCTGGGAAAGTGTACATAGCTGTCCTTGTACAGCATCAATGCTGACAGGACGTCACGCAACACCATGCTGAACATGGGCTGTGACATCCCACCGGCACTGGACACAGTGTACTGGAAATACCCAGTGGCGAAGAAATGCAGTGAAGCCATCACTTTCACTGTAGCAGACAATGCAGCAGGATATTTCGCTTTGGCTTCAAATGGGGCTCCAAATGAGCACATAGCTCTCGCAGTGTGAGGCGATCCAAACGGAATTTCCTGATGATGTCGATGTCCTCCATCGTCTCCAGGTGTGGGACAGGTCAAAAGATAGGTGGGGGATGGATGCCTACCACTACCACCACCCCTACTCATGGGGGCCTGGATTCCTACCACTACCACCACCCCTGCTCATGGGGGCCTGGATGCCTGTCACTACTACCATCCCCACTCAAAGGGGGATGTATGCCTACCACTAACACCACCCCTACTCATGGGGGCCTGGATGCCTACAACTACCACCACCGCTACCCAGGGGGGCCTGGATGCTTGTCACTACTACCATCCCCACTCATAGGGGGATGGATGCCTACCACTACCACCACCCCTACTCATGGGGGCCTGGATTCCTACCACTACCACCACCCCTACTCATGGGGGCCTGGATGCCTGTCACTACTACCATCCCCACTCATAGGGGGATGGATGCCTACCACTAACACAACCCCTACTCATGGGGGCCTGGATTCCTACCACTACCACCACCCCTACTCATGGGGGCCTGGATGCCTGTCACTACTACCATCCCCACTCATAGGGGGATGGATGCCTACCACTAACACCACCCCTACTCATGGGGGCCTGGATGCCTACCACTACCACCACCCCTACCCAGGGGGCCTGGATGCCTGTCACTACTACCATCCCCACTCATAGGGGGATGGATGCCTACCACTACCACCACCCCTACTCATGGGGGCCTGGATTCCTACCACTACCACCACCCCTACTCATGGGGGCCTGGATGCCTGTCACTACTACCATCCCCACTCATAGGGGGATGGATGCCTACCACTAACACCACCCCTACTCATGGGGGCCTGGATTCCTACCACTACCACCACCCCTACTCATGGGGGCCTGGATGCCTGTCACTACTACCATCCCCACTCATAGGGGATGGATGCCTACCACTAACACCACCCCTACTCATGGGGGCCTGGATTCCTACCACTACCACCACCCATACTCATGGGGGCCTGGATGCCTGTCACTACTACCATCCCCACTCATGGGGGATGGATGCCTACCACTAACACCACCCCTACTCATGGGGGCCTGGATTCCTACCACTACCACCACCCCTACTCATGGGGGCCTGGATGCCTGTCACTACTATCATCCCCACTCATAGGGGGATGGATGCCTACCACTAACACCACCCCTACTCATGGGGTCCTGGATGCCTACCACTACCACCACCCCTACCCAGGGGGGCCTGGATGCCTGTCACTACTACCATCCCCACTCATAGGGGGATGTATGCCTACCACTACCACCACCCCTACTCATGGGGGCCTGGATGCCTACCACTACTACCACCCCTACTCATGGGGGCCTGGATGCCTGTCACTACTACCATCCCCACTCATAGGGGGATGGATGCCTACCACTACCACCACCCCTACTCATGGGGGCCTGGATGCCTGTCACTACTACCATCCCCACTCATAGGGGGATGGATGCCTACCACTAACACCACCCCTACTCATGGGGGCCTGGATGCCTGTCACTACTACCATCCCCACTAATAGGGGGATGGATGCCTACCACTAACACCACCCCTACTCATGGGGGCCTGGATGCCTGTCACTACTACCATCCCCACTCATAGGGGGATGGATGCCTACCACTACCACCACCCTTACTCATGGGGGCCTGGATGCCTACCACCACTACCATCCCCACTCATAGGACGGGTAATGCATGACACAACCAGCATACTCAAACATAAGGAATGTCAGAAAAAGACATCACCCCAACATCATGACAAGCGTGTGTAGTCTGTGTCACATGCCTACAACACTGAACATGACAATGAACATACAATGTGACCCCCTATCACATGTGTCACACATAAATGTGTGTGGCCTCCACAATGCAATCAGACCATGACCACTGTGCCAATGGGGTCTAAACCCCCATCATCACAGTGACCAAAATGTAAGTGTGGGGTCCATAGCTGAAGCACATTTTACACATTGTGGCAATGGGGTCTAAACCCCCTTCATCACAGTGTCCAAAATGTAAGTGTGGGGTCCATAGCTGAAGCACATTTTGAACATTGTGGCAATGGGGTCTAAACCCCTTCATCACAGTGTCCAAAATGTAAGTGTGGGGTCCATAGCTGAAGCACATTTTGAACATTGTGGCAATGGGGTCTAAACCCCTTCATCACAGTGTCCAAAATGTAAGTTTGGGTCCATAGCTGAAGCACATTTTGAACATTGTGGCAATGGGGTCTAAACCCCCTTCATCACAGTGTCCAAAATGTAAGTGTGGGGTCCATAGCTGAAGCACATTTTGAACATTGTGGCAATGGGGTCTAAACCCCCTTCATCACAGTGTCCAAAATGTAAGTGTGGGGTCCATAGCTGAAGCACATTTTGAACATTGTGGCAATGGGGTCTAACCCCCTTCATCACAGTGTCCAAAATGTAAGTGCGGGGTCCATAGCTGAAGCACATTTTGAACATTGTGGCAATGGGGTCTAAACCCCCTTCATCACAGTGACCAAAAGGTAAGTGTTGTCATGGAAAAAGCTGCAAATGCCAACCAGCATGGATGATTCCTGGTCACACAACAACAAATACATCAGTGGCAAAGTAGTGCTTGTGTCCCATAGCAACATAGATTGGGTGAGGCAAACAGTGCAGTGCAAATAAGACATACCTTTGGCCATGTGCAGACAAACATCACCCATGGGGGCTGACATTGTCAACATTTATCAATTACACAATGACAGAAGTGACCATCATAATGCAGACCCACATATCTGCACCAAAGGGAACACACAAATGAAGATATCCTGTGGAGACTGTAGATGTGAGCTGAACAAATACCATACCATGGCAGCAATGGGACATACAAACCATGATTATTGTGCTGACTGATGACCTAGGAGTCCCAGGGACAGCAGGGGAAATGCACCAAATAACATACAGCCAATGCAACACTAAAGATATGCCAATGCAGTGGTGCAGATGCACAAACACAAACAGGCAGCCTCACACTGCATATCAAACACAACAGGTGATGGGGGGGTGTGCCAGTGTCCACAGGCAAACCCACAACACATGAGGAGGCCTGAATCCCAATTACACTGATGTGTATACAGTGCCACACAAAAGTAACTCATGGATCGGATTTCCCTATGTGGGCAATCAGGCATTGTGAGATGAGAGGGAGCCCAAATTACACATGTCACACAAGCTTGTAGGAACAGCAACTAACACAGCAAGAGACAGACCCACCAAAGCACAACTCCCAGGGACACCGCATTGTGGTGACACTAGCCTGCATGATAATCCCACTGTGATGACAAAGGTAGATGTCGTTCACACTGTGAACCACAGCCATGTGTCCAGAACAACTAACTACCATCACACCTACACAAGCACAAATCAATCAGCACGGCCTGTCAGCCAAGGTCAATATGGAGGTAGGGGGTCTAGCCGTGCAACAACTCACATTTGCACACACTCAACACCACACACCTTGATCTCCACTAATGTGCAGCTGTGAAGCTCACATGGACTGGTGACATTGCACATGCACCCATGACAATCCCAGGGGGGGTGGTGGGAACTAAGGTGTGAACCCCATCACACATGGCCAGTCAACAAGACTCGTGAATGTCTGACACACTGCACAGTACGCCGTACATGGGCATGACGTGAAATCCACCCCAATCAATGGGATCCCAGCCACAGTCACACACCAATGAAGAAGCCAAGGTGACCCACAAAGAACACACATAGACAACTTCCAACATTGCAGCTCTGACCCTGAGGAGTGGCAGCAGTCACACACACAACGTGTCACAATCACTGAAAGCTACCACAAACTGTAAATTACATGACTTGTGTAACCCACAAGTGCCAAGGGGAATCCTGACTGTGTCCCATCTGCGTTTGCCCACATCCCCAGCCCTGACAACAAAGACAACTAGGGATGACAACCTCATGAACATTAGTTTACATTGCGCCCACATCCCGGAGAAACCAGGTCGAAGATGCTGGATGAACACAGGACAACTCAGCAAGCATCACAAACAGGAACATCCCTAGGGACACAGCCTGTGTAGGAAAAGGGAAGGGAACACACATAGACATGCTCACACAACACACAACACGGGCCCAGCCAATGTCACGGGATTACACACTGCCATGAGGGCACTCCACTCCTGTGGAAGGTCTGCTGTGCCAAACCTTGTCTGTGCACGACTCAAACATGTCAGCAGAACACTCGGTCAGTGAGTCAACAACTACAACACACTGAAGGCTCTGCTCACATCAGCCTGGGTACGGGAGTGTCACGTCAGTCATCTGCATACACCCTAAACACGTGTCAAGCAAGTTGCACTGTATACACAGATGAGTCCTTCAACATTGATGTGCAAAACTGCATGTCCAGTGGAGATGGGCACACAGTCAGGGAAATAGAAACATTGAACAGTGGTAAGCCCACCAGATGTGCATCAGTGTAAGCCAAAGATGGTAATTTACAAATGCAAAACGTACATCCATGTGTCAAATGCTGAACATTACACCCTCAGACTGCAGCAAAGGATGCTATAGATCCAGACTACATTAGGACACATATCCCATGGACCACATGGAGTCCATCACAGCAACACTTCATTTTCCTGATCTGAACACTACTACAACTGCAAATGCATGATGATACTCATCTACATCATGTACATCCAAAGAAAAACCACAATTAAACAAAAAGAGGCTTTATTCAGCAAATGTTAAATTAAAATTTGAAGTCCAAAAGAAACTAAGGCCAATGGCCAGTCCAAATACACAGTCCCAACAGGGTGATACGTGACAACTTGTCACCCATTGCTTGCCTGCACTGGTATGGACAGGGGACATCCCCCTCGGAGGGGCATACAAGGGGCAGGCCAGGCACCGCAGGGACAGGATCAGGGGATGCCAGAAGGAGGCAGTGAAGGGGTGGTGGGTGCAGGAGTGTCACCGGCAACTGCAGTGGAGGTGTCTGACTCAGTGGGGGCCGGCACCACTGTAGGGCACATCTCAGATGTTGTGGGTGCTGCAACCACTGCAGTGGGCCGGTCAGATGGAGTGGACTGGGTCCCCACTGCAGTGCCCGAGTCAGACGGGGTGGTTGTGGACTCCACTGCAGTGCACAACTCCAAGGGAGTGGAAGGGGGGCAGATGAGGTGGGCAGGACAGAGGGGGGACCCGGTCTCCACACCAGTGGCACAAACAGGCAGAGCGTCTGGTTTGGGGGTTGAAGAGCAAGTGGTAGGGGGAGGGCCTAAGCAGTTTGGGGATGCGGTATCGGTGTGTGGGGGAACCTGGGGCAGGGTGTGGCAGTGGAACCTGTGCAGTGGTGGCCTGGGGGATGGAGGAGAGAGACTGTGTGGTGGAGCTGCGTGGTGGTGGTGGTGGGGTCTTGCCCTTCCTGGTCCGTGGGGACTTACGAATGGGGTCCTCTGTCTGCCTGTGCCTGGGGGAGGGAGTCCAGGTGTGAGGGGCACTCCCCTCTGTGTGTGGTGGTCGCCTCTTCCACCTGGACTTCGTGTCAGGTGTATCTGTGGGGAAGAGGCCAAGCTCACAGAGGAAGAGCTTCTGGGAGGGGGGGTTGCAGGTGAGGCAAGGGAAGGGCTTTTGGAGGGAGAGGCATCTGAGGACTGTGCAGTGCTCGTGGATGCGTGTGTGTGTGTGTCTGGGCCCCAGCCCCTGTGAGTGAGGTATCACTCCCCTGACTGTGCGTGCGTGTGCGTCTGGAGTTTTGTGTGTGTGTCTGTGTGCTGCTTGTGTCTGTGCTGGTGCATGCCGGTGCCGGTGTGTGTGTGTGCCTGGGACAGGTAGGGTGCTGGGTATTGTGGATGGGGCAGAGGTAGGAGGGGCAAGGGACTGTTGCAGGAGGGACACTGCTGCCGTCAGTGAGGAGGCCATGGACTGATTGGTCCGATGTAGGGCAGACATGCCAGATGACATGCCCTCCATGAATGACACCAGCTGTGTCAAAAGACCCGTGTGTGCATGGAGGACACTCAGAATTGATGTCTGCCCTACATGGATCTGCTTAAGCAAGTCCACAGACTCCACACTCAGGGCAGCAGGGGGGACAGAGGCAGGGGGTGCGGTGCCTGGCATGAAGGAGACACGCTCCCCTACACGGGAGCCTCCACGGACATGTGGGATGGGAGCAGATGGGAGGGTGGAGATGGTGGTGGTGGCGGGGACAGACTTGCTTGATGTTGCCTCTGGTCTGCTGACACCCGCCTCCACAAGGGAGTCCTCACTGGAGATTCTGTTTTCCCCAGCCGAGGTGGTCGTAGCTGAGGAATCCTCAGTGTGGCTCCCCTCACCCTCCGTGCCACTGGGTCCCTTGGTCTCCCATGCAGTGGACCCAGTCTGGCTCTGCTGCTCCTCTTGGTCTGTGGAGCTGTCTCCTCCTGTGGCCGTGGATGTATCTGCAAACAATCAGGATAAACAGAGCAACATTAGTCGCCTGTACTGACCACACACACCACAGTAAGTACAGCACATCACAGAGCAAGCCCTGCCATCATTTGCTAGACATTGCAATTCGTGCTGACACTGATTTCAAGAAGCCCATTGTCTGCCTGACAGTCAGTCATGCCACACATATCCTACCTGTCCATGCACCCATCTGTCTGCTGCCTGTTGTATGCGACTAATCATATGTGCACACATGCACCACATACACAGTTGTTGGACATCCAAGAGTATATATGGAAATGTGTCACTCCAAACACAAGCCATCTCCTGCCACTGACTCAGTACATGTGTCAGGAAAAGTGATGGGCAAAGTCTCTGTTGATATGCGGGTTTTGGTTCCATCACCAGACACAATGATGTCCTCATGTCCTGATAGACAATGCAACAATGTTGTGCATGCAGGACATATCACACCACTGCTGGATCACCCTTTAGGCGATTTGAATGTCATGGCACAGGCCTGTCTGGCAAGTCAGTCATAACTGTCTCCTGTCACAGGGGCAGTGCATACACACAACACCAGTCTGCACTGTGTCACAATCAGGGGAGTTTCAGAAATGTAAGCCCTGTAGCTGACAGGTGCACATGTGCACCCCTGGCCACCCACATCATGAGGACTGAGATGATCCCACGTCAATCAAATGAGACATTTGAGTGACTGCAAACACAAATCCATACACATGAGCACTTCACCGTCTGATGAGAATGAACCAAAGCTGCCGGAAGCTCAATGTTTCATACAACATTGTGCACAGTCAAGGGATCAGAGACCTATGCATTGACTTATGTGCAGATCCCATAGTCATAACTCAGATGGCTGGCCACCCCAAATTGTTAAACACTCCAGGAGTCCAAATAGCAAGGCCACACCACGGTGACACAGAGGCACACACCTGAGTGCACTCTTCACAATGCCCAATATGTATGCTGACACACGGGAGTGGGAGAACAGAGTGCCTTCGATGTACGGAGTAGGCATTACAGTCCTGGTCCATGTGCAACATGGTATTACCCTGAACACTAGGCAGGTGGCTATGCATGTGTCACAGACATGATGTACATACTTCTGAGGCCCCTACCTTGGTCTCTGCAGCAGCATGGATGTGTGGCACATACCCCAGACATGTGGTGAGTCAGAGCAGCAATTGGAACACATATTAAAGCCATACCCAGAGTACATGTCAGATCACAGGCAATGTGAGCAATTGTACCACCCATGCAGCCCACCACAAAGTTCCTGTAACTGATGCTGTCCCCAACTTGAACCACAGGTAACTGCAAGCACACAGTACCCAAGTGACCTAAGTCACAGACTGTAAGGGCCACACCTGTGTATCAGATGAGGAGGGGGCATGACACAAGTGAGGGACATGAGTCCAGGACGACATGACAGTTGTACTGTGGAAGTGGAACCAGGCTAAAGGAGTGCATAGAGCATGTCAGTCATAGTACACAGTTGAGGCTAGCACTTACCCCCTCCTTGCTGCTGTCTGGCCTTCAGCTGCCCATCCAGGTCAGGGAAGACCACCGCCAGGATCCGGAGCATGTGGGGGGTCAGGGTCCGGAGTCCGCCCCTCCTGCGAGGAGGCGACAGCTTCAGCTGGACCCTTGCGATCCTCCGGGTCCAGCCCCGAAGGTCCTGCCACCTCTTCTGGCAGTTGCGGATCCTGCGCCTGTAGACCCCCACCAATCGTACTGCCCGGATGATGGTCAGCCAGATCTCCTGCTTCTGGTGGGCATCAACCTGTGAGGATGACAAAGTGAAAAGGCCATTACTACACATGCCACATTTCCGTGCATCACACAGTTGGATATACATGTCTCAATCACAGGGGCATATGATCTACACAGGTAGTGCAACTATGGCTATGAACAGTTTGCCAGCAGTTACTAAATGGTATCATTGCCTGGGAAGTCAAACCTTGTTGGAATGCACTGTTACTGCACTATACCTGTTCAGTGCATGTGACTACACACTTTGGGGGGTGACAACTACTCAGTGAGCATGCTACCCACTGGTGTACACACTGTACGTCTTGCTAGTCAGACAACATGCACAATTAGTAAGGCAGTGGACAGCACACTCACCTGCTCCCCTGGTTTCCCATACAGCTTGCTGTACTGTGGAAGGAGGCTGTCCAGCAGGGCCTGGTTCTCCTCAGTGCTGAAGGCTGGGGCTCTATCCACAGTACGTGCCATTGCAGTAGCCAGAGGATGCAGAGACAGCAGCAGTGGTTCTGGCAGATGTCGTCCTGGAGCATGTAGTGCAGGCAAGTGAGCTCTCAGGGGAACAGCCAGCATTATATGTGTGCTGCAGGGGCAGATACTGTCCCATGTGTCCAAAGTGATACGTCCAAGTCGTTTGCATCTTCTGAATCTGGCCAATCCATGGAATTGCACCACTTATACATGCCCACAGCATCAGTCAAAACTTCAACTTCATGACACCCATTAATTTGCAACATTGTTGTGGGTGGCCAACTGAATTCACTGCATCCGACTCGTTAAAGCTTCGAAAACGCGTCCGTTACCATGTCAGGCCATAGCCAATGCATGCGCACTGATCGGGCCATTGCTGTACAATGCGTATTTCGAAAAACAACACGTATCCGTTCACATCATATGCAATGTCCAATGCGTGCGCACCGATCGGTCCATTGCTGTACAACGCGTCTCCGCTCACATCATATGCAATGTCCAATGCGTGCGCACCGATCGGTCCATTGCTGTACAACGCGTATCCGCTCACATCATATGCAATGTCCAATGCGTGCGCACCGATCGGTCCATTGCTGTACAACGCGTCTCCGCTCACATCATATGCAATGTCCAATGCGTGCGCACCGATCGGTCCATTGCTGTACAACGCGTCTCCGCTCACATCATATGCAATGTCCAATGCGTGCGCACCGATCGGTCCATTGCTGTACAACGCGTCTCCGCTCACATCATATGCAATGTCCAATTTGTGCGCACCGATCGGTCCATTGCTGTACAACGCGTATTTCGAAAAACAACACGTATCCGTTCACATCATATGCAATGTCCAATGCGTGCGCACCGATCGGTCCATTGCTGTACAACGCGTCTCCGCTCACATCATATGCAATGTCCAATGCGTGCGCACCGATCGGTCCATTGCTGTACAACGCGTATTTCGAAAAACAACACGTATCCGTTCACATCATATGCAATGTCCAATGCGTGCGCACCGATCGGTCCATTGCTGTACAACGCGTCTCCGCTCACATCATATGCAATGTCCAATGCGTGCGCACCGATCGGTCCATTGCTGTACAATGCGTATTTCGAAAAACAACATGTATCCGTTCACATCATATGCAATGTCCAATGCGTGCGCACCGATCGGTCCATTGCTGTACAACGCGTATCCGCTCACATCATATACAATGTCCAATGCGTGCGCACCGATCGGTCCATTGCTGTACAACGCGTCTCCGCTCACATCGTATGCAATGTCCAATGCGTGCGCACCGATGTGTCCATTGCTGTACGACGCGTATCTGCTCACATCATATGCAATGTCCAATGCGTGCGCACCGATCGGTCCATTGCTGTACAACGCGTCTCCGCTCACATCATATGCAATGTCCAATGCGTGCGCACCGATCGGTCCATTGCTGTACAACGCGTATTTCGAAAAATAACACATATCCGTTCAGATCATATGCAATGTCCAATGCGTGCGCACCGATCGGTCCATTGCTGTACAACGCGTATCCGCTCACATCATATGCAATGTCCAATGCGTGCGCACCGATCGGTCCATTGCTGTACAGCGCGTATCCGCTCACATCATATGCAATGTCCAATGCGTGCTCACCGATCGGTCCATTGCTGTACAACGCATCTCCGCTCACATCATATGCAATGGCCAATGCGTGCACACAGATCGGTCCATTGCTGTACGACGCGTCCCTGTACAAGTCACTCGCATATGTCACCATGCTTGTCACTGGTGAACATATGCCAGCCACATTTACTTGCCAGGGACTCAGGGGCACACCTACAACACCACAGCCTGTCCACACTGTATCCTAAGGCATGTAAGGCTGCATTACCTTTTCTGTGTATGGGGGTCAACATGTGGTTTTTTGGGTGGCACTTGGGGGCAGCCACTCCCAGGCTGTGTACGTGTTCATGGGGTCAGAATCCTTTGTGTGTTGTGCACATGACCACTGTGATGTGCAACTGTTCATTTCATAGCATGTGGCATGGTCACATTTCCAGGTTGTGTATGTGTAAGTCATGTCACATACCCCCTGAGTCCCATGTGGGAAGGTATGTACTTCACAGGGTGACCCATTGCCACAATAGTGATGGCCCTCCACAGTCTGTGTGCATGTTTTGTTTCCGATGTCTCTGATTCCATGTGCACAATGGGAGACAGTCTCCACATCCACGTTGTTTGTGCATGGACTTTGATGTTGTGCGTGTGTGTGTCACAGACGTCCATGTCTGTCCTGCAGAGGCAACAGGGGCCACTACCTGTGGGAGTCATGGTTGTTTTACTGACGTGTACATGATACGCCATGTCATGCCAGTGTCCATGTGGCAATGCAGGGTCCCTGGGAATCTACCTGTCAATGAGCTGTGATGCCTGTGGCACATCTGTCCTGACATGTCACTGTGGTGTGTGTTTGGAACGTGACAGCAGTAAATGGGTACTGTGACACAGCCTAATGATTTCCCATAGCACAACCTGGAACTTGTTGTCAACACATGTTGAACTGTGATGTTAGATGTTGGCCATGTAGGTGCCATATATGTCCATACAGAACGGCACACACATCAGGTACTTGTGTCTCGTAATGATGTATCATGTGATATTGAGTATGGTCAATGGCACATATGTGGGGTGACTGACAATCTTTCTTTCTTCACCTATGCACTGCAGGGCACCAGCTGTCCATAGACCATTCCCTGACCTTGCAACGATGGTGGAACGTGACTGCATCCGACGGTACCGCTTCAACAGGGCGCTGATTGAGGAATTGGCGGTGCGGTTGGCCCCACATTTCCAACCTGGCCGGCCATACCCTACAGCGCTGACCCCCAAGGTGAAGGTGATGGCAGCCCTACACTTCTTTGCCACCAGTACCTTTCAACACACTGTGGCATCTGCTGGTGGGATGTCACAGACCATGTTCAGCCGTGTGCTACGTGATGTTTTGGAGGCAATGTTGAGATATCTGAACCAGTACATCTATTTCCCTAAACGTCAACAACTCACTGACGTCAAGAGTGACTTCTATGCCCTGGAGAGGATGCCACATGTCATTG
Source organism: Calotriton arnoldi (assembly GCA_963921515.1). NCBI lineage: Eukaryota > Metazoa > Chordata > Amphibia > Caudata > Salamandridae > Calotriton > Calotriton arnoldi. The sequence continues at coordinate 817,873 of CAWUFW010006916.1, read as the reverse complement.
GCTCCATTGATGGGACACATGTGGCTTTGGTACCACCACAGGCACATGAGCAGGCATACAGGAACAGGAAACATTATCATTCGATCAATGCTCTGGTGGTATGTCTTGCAGATATGAGCATCTCACATGTGTGTGCCCGTTTCCCCGGTTTGGCACACGATGCCTACGTGATAAGGAGTAGTCGCATCCCGAGGATGATGTCACAGATGCAGAACCAGCGTGCCTGGCTTGTCGGTGTGTACTGAATTTGTACCATTGTGTGTGTTCTGCTATGTTGTATTCCGCCCTCTTTTCCAACTCAGCTAATGTGCAATTGTCTGTCTGTAGGTGACTCCGGATACCCCAACATGCCGTGGTTGCTGACACCCCTCAGGAACCCTGTGACACCAGCCCAGATGCGCTACAATGAGGCACATGGTCGGACCAGGAGAGTGATCGAGCGGACATTTGGTCTCCTGAAGAGCCGCTTCCGCTGCCTGGACAAGACAGGAGGGGCCCTCCCATATGCCCCAGCAAAGGTGTGCAAGATTGTCATCGTCTGCTGCATGCTAAACAACCTGGCAGTGCGGAAGGAGTTGCCTCTCATCCTGGATGACGATGACCAACATCCGCCACCTGTGGAGGATCCTGGCCTGGGCCACGATGCCAGTGATGATGATGATGATGAGGGTGATGTCCGCACACAGCTCATCACCAACTTCTTCAGCTGAATGTGAGTATCCAGAGAGTTGTCATGTCAATGATGTGAGTTTGCATGATATGTGCGGGTGGTGCTCTGGTGCTGTTTGAGTGTGACCATGTGCTACTTGACTGGATGCGTGCAGCGATGTGTCTTTACTGGTAGTCTGTACTCCCCAACAGTGTTGACGTGCTAACTTGGTTTCGTGTAGGTATCTTGTGACATGTATTGGGCATGAGTATTGCAGTTCTGTCCTGTTCTTCAGTGCTTTTGACTGTGTGTCATGTCTGTCCTTCACAGGGTGCTTACAGAGTTGTTTGGTCAACTTGGATCCCCCAACACCATGATTCAGCTTTCAGGGTGGCAGCAGTCGTTTCCCTACAGGTGATGTGCCACACACCCCTGGACTTTATTTCTTCTACACTTGTTGACTGTGTGGCCACTGCCACGTGGGAGTACCTTGCATCTGTAGTGGAAACAACATGTTGCAAATGTGTAATAAACCTGTGCTTCACTTTGGGATGTGCGTTGTCTGTGGTCACACATCTGACTGACATTTGCTTACTGCACCTGTGGGCTAGTTAACACAGACTCTGAATAGGTGTGGTGTCTGTGCATTCCACTGTATTTCCTGGCAACATCAGTGTAGGCGATGAGTCCGATGGCCCTGGTGTCTATGTGTTGTGTAGCCCTAGTGGTGTGTCTCCCTCATATGTGTCACGTCGCCATGACTCACATGACGGTGTTGAACTTGCTGTGGCAGTTAGCATGCACAGTGTCATTTAGCAGATCATCATCTCCATGACAAAAACAACGTTGGAATCACAACAGAGGCAAGTATGGTGTATTAGTGAGTTTATTACATACATGTGTGAGGATAGTGCACAGGATGGTGGGTGCTGTACATTGGTATTGGATTCCAAAGTTCCCAGATGAGTTGGAAGTGTTGGTAGCAGAAATGTCCTGAGTAAAGTCCACAGTCATCTGATACATTAGTCCAACTTAAACTCCCCATGTCATGTGGGAGAGTTGTGTTGCATTCGACAGGGTGAACAGTTTGCACACAAAGGAGAATTTCCAGAACAGGTGTTGGGTTCCTGGGGGATGTACATGGCCATCGGCCTCTCAGTTGTCCTTCCTCGGACGACCCCTCTTCTTTCTGGGGGGACCCTCACATGCAGGCTGCTGCGGTGCAGAGGACTCTCCACCAGAGCCATCCTCCCTCCCTGTGGCAGTTGCAGTTGTTGCGGCACCTGATGTTGTGGGCACACAGGGAGGTGTGGACATGTTGGTGCTAATCTGGCGGAGGCATGTCAATATGTCCCTCTGCACCGCTGTCAGTTCTTCCAATGTGTCCCACTTGGACTCCATTCCAGACATGTGTGTCTCCACATGGGACATGTGTGTCTCCACACGGGACATGTGGGAGTCCAAGCGGGCATGATGGGCAGCCTGCTGCTGTTGAATGTCCTTGAGGATCCCCACTACCTGGCTGACCTCTCCGGTGCTATTCTGGAACGCATCAGCAATGCGTGCCAGTTGTGGGTCATCATGCAGTCCAGACCCCTCTGCAAACAGCGACCTCTGCCTACCACCCCTACCACCACCCCTGGACACACGTGCGGGAGCTGCCGCGGCACGCACAGGTGACCCTCGGCCCCCTTGGGGGTTGGTACTGGGGTTGTTGTCCGTTGCTTCACGGTGGGCTGTGGTCCCTGTGCTGTTGTCATTGAGTGTCCTTGGTCTGTCCGTGTCGGCGGGGGTGGTCTGTGTGTTGGCAGATGTTGGAGGAATGGGTGCAGGGGTGCAGATGGTGGTCCTGCTGGTGCTGCATGATGACTCCCACCGGAGGTGCCAGGTTGGTCTTCGCCATCCGATGAGGGCAGAGGCTGTTCCACACCAGAGAGCTCAGGGTCCCCCGGAGCCTGGGACAGGGACTCCTCCTCATCTGCTGCTGTGTCCCCATCATCACCTGTTTTTGGAAGAGACACACAATGTATGTTATGTTCCTGCAGGCATCAATGGTTCAAACACATGACAGTTGTGACTGTACCTCTGGATGCGGCCCTGTACATTGCATTGTCCTAAGTTGTCACAGTCAGAGGTTGATATTGGTGTGGCTCATTGTCCTGCCAACCTGATGCATTTCAATGTGGATGTTGAGGTGTGTGCATGACCAGCATTGGTGGTATTTGGTTGACATCCGGACCTCCTTCTCCCCCAGCCCAGTTGTCCCACCATGAAGCATTCCACACTTGCAGTGGGTGCAGGTTGACTCTCAGGATGTCAGTCAGTGGTGCCCTGCTGTTGGTTGGTGCACAGTTCCCAGCAGGGCCTTGTGCTCCCCACAACAGAGCACCATTGTCAGACATCTTTGAAGTGGCTTTTCACTCCCTGTGAGGTGTGCATGCTTCAGTGTGAGCTTGCCGGGCCATGCGGGTGGGGGATGTTGAGCTGTGACTACCACTCCCATCATGCTATTGCCTACACCCCCCTTCCCAGCATGCCCATACTTCCTTCCTTTTGAGTGGACTTCACTGTGTGTGAGTGTGACAGCAATGGCAAGATGGCTGACAGCGGTGTCCTGCTGTTGGTTGGTGCACAGTTCCCAGCAGGGCCTTGTGCTCCCCACAACAGAGCACCATTGTCAGACATCTTTGAAGTGGCTTTTCACTCCCTGTGAGGTGTGCATGCTTCAGTGTGAGCTTGTCGGGCCATGCGGGTGGGGGATGTTGAGCTGTGACTACCACTCCCATCATGCTATTGCCTACACCCCCCTTCCCTGCATGCCCATACTTCCTTCATTTTGAGTGGACTTCACTGTGTGTGAGTGTGACAGCAATGGCAAGATGGCTGACAGCGGTGTCCTGCTGTTGGTTGGTGCACAGTTCCCAGCAGGGCCTTGTGCTCCCCACAGCAGTACCCAGTGTCAGCCATCCTGTCAGTTGTTTTCCACTCCCTGTGATGTGAGCATGGTTCAGAGTGGTGTTGATGGGCCAATTGTGAGGGTGACCAATATCTGTGACTACCACTCCCATCATGCTATTGCCTATGCCACCCTTCCCAGCATGTCCATACTTCCTTCCTTTTGAGTGGACTTCACTGTGTGTGAGTGTGACAGCAATGGCAAGATGGCTGACAGTGTGGTCCTGTTGTTTGTTGGTGCCCAGTTCCCAGCAGGGCCTTGTGCTCCCCACAGCTGAGGCCAGTGTCAGACATCTTTGAAGTGGCTTTTCACTCCCTGTGAGGTGTGCATGCTTCAGTGTGAGCTTGCTGGGCCATGCGGGTGGGGGATGTTGAGCTGTGACTACCACTCCCATCATGCTATTGCCTACACCCCCCTTCCCAGCATGCCCATACTTCCTTCCTTTTGACTCTGCTTCCCTGTGGGGTAGTGTGCCTGTGCTGACAGGATGGCTGACAGTGTTGTCCTGGCGTTTGTTTGGCTACAAGTCCCAAAAGTGTCCCTGTGCTTCACACAGCATAACCCAGTGTGGTTGTTCTTTGTGGGATATTTAATTAGAGTGTGAGGCATTGCATTCTCCCAGGTGAGTTGTGTGGAGTTTGTGTTAAGGGGGTGTGTGAGAAATGCTGCTGGTGACTATGGTCAGAGCTGTCAGTCCTCCTTCCCACCCAGCCAGATATCCCATCATGGAACGTGCTTTCATTGCAGGGAGTGCAAGTTGGCTTTCAGGATGTCAGTCAGTGGTGTCCTGCTGTTGGTTGGTGCACAGTTCTTAGCAGGGCCTTGTGCTCCCCACAGCAGTACCCAGTGTCAGCCATCTTGTCAGTTGTTTTCCACTCCCTGTGATGTGAGCATGGTTCAGAGTGGTGTTGATGGGCCAATTGTGGGGTGACCAATATCTGTGACTGCCACTCCCATCATGCTATTGCCTACACCCCCCTTCCCAGCATGTCCATACTTCCTTCCTTTTGAGTGGACTTCACTGTGTGTGAGTGTGACAGCAATGGCAAGATGGCTGACAGTGTGGTCCTGTTGTTTGTTGGTGCCCAGTTCCCAGCAGGGCCTTGTGCTCCCCACAGCTGAGGCCAGTGTCAGACATCTTTGAAGTGGCTTTTCACTTCCTGTGAGGTGTGCATGCTTCAGTGTGAGCTTGCTGGGCCATGCGGGTGGGGGATGTTGAGCTGTGACTACCACTCCCATCATGCTATTGCCTACACCCCCTTCCCAGCATGCCCATACTTCCTTCCTTTAGACTCTGCTTCCCTGTGGGGTAGTGTGCCTGTGCTGACAGGATGGCTGACAGTGTTGTCCTGGTGTTTGTTTGGCTACAAGTCCCAAAAGTGTCCCTGTGCTTCACACAGCATAACCCAGTGTGGTTGTTCTTTGTGGGATATTTAATTAGAGTGTGAGGCATTGCATTCTCCCAGGTGAGTTGTGTGGAGTTTGTGTTAAGGGGGTGTGTGAGGAAAGCTGCTGGTGACTATGGTCAGAGCTGTCAGTCCTCCTTCCCACCCAGCCAGATATCCCACCATGGAACGTGCTTCCATTGCAGGGAGTGCAAGTTGGCTTTCAGGATGTCAGTCAGTGGTGTCCTGCTGTTGGTTGGTGCACAGTTCCCAGCAAGGCCTTGTGATCCCCACAGAAGTACCCAGTGTCAGCCATCTTGTCAGTTGTTTTCCACTCCCTGTGATGTGAGCATGGTTCAGAGTGGTGTTGATGGGCCAATTGTGAGGGTGACCAATATCTGTGACTACAACTCCCATCATGCTATTGGCTACACTGACTTCACCAGCATACACAGAATTCCTTCCTTTCAGTGAGCTTCCCTGTGAGGTGGTGTTCTAGTGGTGGTAAAATATCTGACTGTGTTTGTTGGTTAGATTTGTGCCACTGCCTTGCTCTATTTGTTGTTAGGTTTGTACATGTCATGACACAGTTACATATCACTATGAGATGGCATGTATTGTGTTTATCTAACTAACATACACATCTTGGGATGATTATCTTTTGATTGCTGTGGATTTTCTAAGGGTGCATGGTTTGACTATCCCCTTGACAGTGATGTGTGTGTATTGTCACAAAATATTGTGTATATTTGTTGTGTACTCACCAGGCTCTGGGATGTTTGATAGTCCATAAACGCTCACTGGTGGGAGGATGGCCCGCACCTTCTCCTCCCAGGGCCTGAGGTATAGTGGTTTGGCAGGAGGGCCACTGCTGGTGCGCTGACTCAAGACGTAATCCTCCTTTAGTAAGGTCCTTGACCCTCCTGCGCACATCATACCACCTGTTCTGGATGTCTTCCTTTGTGCGCAAACATGGTGATTGTGCGTTCACCCTGTCGACGAACCTCTCCTACAGCTTGGTTTTCTGCGACATGGGGGTCTGTTGGACCAATGTACCAAACAACTGTGGCTCTACCCTGAGGATCTCATCTACCAGGACTTCCAATTCACTGTCTAGGAACTTTGGATTCTTCTTTGGGGGCATGGTGATGGGTGGTGGTGGTGATTGATGTGTGTGTGTGTGCAAGTGAGGGTGGGTGAGTGTAGGTTTTGCTGGGTGTATGTGAGGGTGCTATTTGTTGAGGTGCTAATGGTGTGTGGCTTGTGTGATGGATGAGCTGTGAGTGTGTCTGTTGTTGCTGTCTGATGGTGTTCTGTGCTGGCAGGTCAGTTGAATTTGCAAAGGATCATGGTAGGGATTTGTGGCCTTTATATGGGTGGAGTTGTGGGTGTGTCTTTGTTCCATGTTTTTCCCCCCCAGTATTTATTGGCTTTGTCATTGCTTGTTTGGCCCTTTTTTTTGTATTTTTTCCTTTGTATTTTTTGTGCATGTAGGAGACGTTCTTCTGACCGAGTAGGATCCTGCAGTTGTCTCGTGCGAGCTTCTCCGAGTCGTTCACGCTGTGTTTCTGCTAGGTTTCATGTGCGGCGTACGCGTTGGTCGTGGAGTATTGGGTTGCTTCGGCTGGGTTTTGTATGCGTGTCGGTCGTACGGCTTGGGCTCCGTGCGACTCGGTCTTGTTTTCCACACATTGCATCATACTGCGCGGGTCGGAGTTCGCGGGTACGTTTCGGTCGGGTTCATTCCTGGTGTGTGTCGGTCGGTTCGATTTGCGTAGTTTCCCGGCTGGATAGCTTGTTTCCGTGCAGTTCGGTCGTTCGGCTTGTGTTCCGTACGAGTCGGTCGTGATTCACATGCATTTCATCGTACTACGCAGGTCGGGCAGCACCGGTACGTGTCGGTCGGACTATATTCCCGTACCGAGTCGGTCGGTATGTTTTCCGGCCCGAATCGGAATCGGCCCCTTTGTGTCTAAAACCTTCTTTGAGGTAATTTGTTATGTACTGGGAATAGATAATTTTAAGTATTTAGGGGCTGATTATGAGTTCAGAGGTCCAGGGACTGCTGTGACATTGGCTGCAGGAACACCACCACTGAATAGGTGGTCTGACTGCGCAATTACGAACATGGCGGTTGGATCACCACAAGACTGCTGCCACCACCAGGATCCTGGATCCTGTGGCGCTAGGGAAGGCTGGGGGATTAGAGGCATCATGCCAATTAGGAGTTGGATTTCTGCAGACCTTTTCATGATGGAGTCACTGCTATGAAGAGGTCGGCAGAAAGGCAGGGAAGGGGCCCCAAAAGGGCCCCCGGGTGCTTTTGCCCATTGGGTATTGTGGCTGGAGGCCACATGTTGTGCCCCACCAATGCCTGACAGTGTAGGTGCTGCAGTGCAGTGGCATTGCCCTCCAGTTCACTCTGTGAGCTGAAGCTTGCCGCTGCCTCAAGACCGCTGACAGCACACTGCCTGCCCAGCGGTTAACTTGTAATGCAGCGGTCAGGATACCGGCGGCTTGGCGGCATTCTCCTGACCGCCGCAACGACGGTCCGGCGGTCCGTCAGTCAGACCGCCAGACTCATAATCAGCCCCTTAGTGCTATAGATATGTGTTTAATTTGTTTGTAGTGAAGTGGGAGTAGTATGTGTTATGTTTGTAGTATTAAATAATTTGTAAAAGTAGTTTTTGCATTGGTATGGTAAAAAAGGGTAGTGTTTGCAATTTATTATTTAAATGAACATTAATAAGCATTAGAGGAACACAATTCACATATAATCTTTTTGTTATTTTTATTTTGAAGAAAAAAACACTTATTGCAATTTTTTCACATTTTTTATATATATTTATTAGGAAGAAAAATTGTCCGTATTTTATTTAATATATAACATATTTTTTTAATAGCTGGTAAACAAATACAGAACAAATGTTTCTGAAAATATTTTCAGTAACATACATTGTCATATTTTTTTAAACATTGTACATTTTCTAAATATTTTTCTCAAATATATTTTACATACTTTTTCATACTGTTATTTAACAAATATTTTTAAGATATATTAAATAATTTTATGTATGTTATATTATTTAATATATACTTTAAAATTTGTGTATACATTTGTAGAGCATTGTTGTACATGTGCTATATTTTTTACATTTTTAAACATCTCAATGATATTTTTATAATATTTATGCTATTTATCTAATTGATTCCTATGGGGAGATAGTCTTTTTTTACTTTTATTAGGCAACCATTTTTTTCTACTGATAACTAAATTTAGTAGTCTATCGGTGTTATTTTTGGGTTGAAAGAAGTTGCCGTTAGGTACTGCTGTTCATCTGTAAAGGTAAGTACATTTTACAGATTTTATGGTCTTTGTAAGGTAGGGGGATGTAGGACAGTTGTGTATATGATGTGTGTGGTGTTATTGGTGAGTTAATTGTGTGTTTTATTGTTTTTTGGGATGCTATTTGGTTTTGCGTAGTTTTATTATGTGTTGTTGGAAGTAAAGTGTTTTTTAATGTAAGTTATGTGCTTACTAGTTTTGTGTAGAGTAATATTATGTATGTATATATTTGGGAATGTAGGGTCTGATTATGAGATTGGCAGTTCGACTGTCATATTGTCGCATTACAAGGCGTGCAGCCTGAAACCGCGTCATTGGCGTTGTTCCTACCTGGGCCGGGGCAGTCTGCAATGTTAGCAATGTGTAATCCATCACCGTCAGGGCCGCGGCTTCCCGCTGAGCATATTACGACAACACAGTTGTACTGGTGGTCGCCCTTGTGCTGGTTCCCCTAATGCCGGTAGACCACCGTGGCACTCTTGCAGGACAGCGCCACAACAGTGTTCATTGGATGGATTCAAAAACTGCACAGCTGATGTCCATTGGCCAAGTAGACATGCCTGCAAATCACACTATAAAACACATCAGATCCCTGGCCATGATCCTTTGCTTTTCAATTGCAGCACTGTTTGTGTTTTTGAGATAACGCAGCCATTTTTTCATCATCCCATTTAATACTCTCCACACCCTTATTTTGCTCTTTCTTTTTATCTCTAATATACCTTGGTGTTTTTTTTCTCATTGTCACTTACTTTAATTTGTAGTTATGCCTGGCCCCAAAAATCCATGTTTTACTGAGGCTGAGTTGTCAGTCATGGTGGATGAAATCATAAGAGTAGAGTCATAATTCTTTGGAGTCCAAGTCCAACATACTCCTCTCCGTAGGAACATGGAAATGTGGGACAGGATAGTGACAAAGTGAGTGCTGTTGTTACCACCCTGTGCACACAGCTGGAAATTAGGAAGAGGTGGATTGACATGAGGGCGAAGGTACATTCCCTGGCCTCCAAGCGCCACCTGGAGGCCCAGAGGATTGGAGGTGGTCCTCCCAGCACCCCATTACAGCTCTTTCCCTGAGAGGCAAAGGTCTTGGCCATCCTGCATTCTGAGGGCTTGACAGGAATAGCTGACAGAGTTGAGTCTGGTAAGTTACACTTCACTAACTGTTTCAGTACCTCAATGTCCTGTTTGCTGTCAACTCTGCTTCTGCTATTGTGTTGTCTATCTGCTTTCCTAACCTGCAATCCTCAAAGTATCAGAGATGTTGGTTTGTCAGTGTTAATGTGTATTGTTGCATATAGGATCACGTGTATCAATCTCCGTTACATGCTACATGTCGGAATGGTGTCTGTAGGTGTATTACAATAAAAATATCATCCGAGGACCCATGATATATGTTAATATGTAAATGTATGGCCCATCTCAAATGCATGTTGCCAACAGGTATGTTACACTAACTATTTGTCAATTGTTGGGAAGTTGAGATTGAAATGACTATACCCACTATGAAGCCCTGTTTCTGTGACAGAAAACAAGAAGCAATAGTGATCTTCCCCATTCTCACTTTTCTGCCATGTTACAACCGTTGTCCACTTATCATGCAGGTTACCATTTGCCACGTTTTGGGGAGTCGAGATTGAAATGACTACAACTACCACGAGGCCCTGATACTGTAACAGAAAACAAGATGCAATAGTGATCTTGCCCATTCTCACTTGTCTGCCATGTTGCAAATGATGTTCAGCTCTCATGGACTGTGCAATATACATACAATGGTCTACTCAGAGACATGTCTGACTACTTTGCTTGATGTCATGGTCTCCTGAACTGAAACTATTGATGGCATGAGTGACAGCATACCAAGGGCCCGATTCACAAAGGCAATATGAGACAAAAGTCTAACTTTACGACTTTTGGTATTCACAGAGGTCACTGATACAGTCAACACTGAGGGGAACGCAAATTGTGGACTGCATGTACCATGATGCAAAGGAGCAAACTTTTCTGGGATATGATGTATTGTCCGGCCTCACCCTTTTCCCTGCCCAAACTGATCTTCATGACCTCCTCTACCATTTATCACACGTTCCCAATGTTCATTTTGTAAAAATTGCATTCTGCCCATTGATTACAATTCATCTGCCCGAGCCGGAGAGTACGGCCTGGGTGCGGAGAGTAGGGCCTAATCCAGAAATTCCAGCCCGACTGCAGACGTAAAGATACGACTCGTAAATGACTTCTGTGAATACCAAAAGTAGTAAAGTTAGACTTTTGTCTCAGATTGCCTTTGGCAATCGGGCCCCAAGTGTATACCTCAAATATATGTACGGCATGACTGTACCTCAGCTTATTAGAAGTGGCAGGTGACCCATTGACTCTGCACTGCTCATATGATGACTAATGCTAAATATATAACCAAGTTGTGTGTTCAACTGTATTGTACACAGCTAGGCCTTAGAATGGTCACATACACATGTTACTTCTACACTGGGATGGCTTAAATGTTTGGGAGATGTAATGTTTCTTTCTTATTCCAAAATGCGACATTTCAGCACATCTAATGAGATGCTCAATTCTTCTACATGTATTGAACGTCTCCAAATGTCTTGCAAACACATTCAATACCACGAAAATAGACCACAATAGTAATTGCTACCTATTTTGTCTAATTCTAGGTTTCTATTTAGTGTGACAAATTTGATGTGGATTGGGATACAACACTCCTACCAATAACAATGTTCTCTATTTCTCAACAGGTCTATCTGGCAGAGCACCTGGCCATAGCTTGGCCACCAAACAGACTCCCGCTACACCCCAGGATCAAGCCCTCAGTGATGCCAACACTTCTGGAGATGTGGACGTGAATGACCATGCTGGCACACCTGGTCAGCCTGGGCAGGCGGCAACAGTTGGTCTCACTGTGCCCACAACAACTCGTGTACCTAGCACAGTCATTAATAACTTGTGCACCCCAGCCCTGGATTCTGAGGTGGCAATCACCAACCCAGTCAATACAAAACCAATAACCAGTGGGAGGGTGCAGCCTGGGCCAAGGGCACATGCCCGTGGGGATAGGGTTCATGATATGGTAACTGTGGGCCTGCTGAGTGAGCCCACTTGGGCCACTCACACCCAGGCCACTATCGACCAAGTTTTGGGAGCCTATCAGGACTCCCAAGGCATGATGGGGCAGGTACTAACGGAGATCGGGGAGATGAAGCAGCTGCAGAGGGAAATACATCAGGAGCTGGCCACCCACAACACCAACATAGGCCAGATCATTGGGTTGCTGCAGGACATCAACACCTCCCTCTGCAGGGCTTTTCCTCCACTATGTACCCCTTCCTGTGGTCAAAATACACCCGGACCATCGACATCTGTGGCAGCCACAGGAAGAGAGGCCCTGTCAGAGAAAGACATGTCTGCAGGCACCCAGTCTGAGCAGCAGCAGATCCCCCCTCACCAAAAGGAGGGGACGTCCACCCAAAAATCCAGCAGGTGTATCTCCGGGTTACTTCATGCACTTCGCTATGCTCTCAGGCACGGGAGTTTTTCATCTATCAGTACAGCTTTAAATATTCTTTTCAGTCTTCTAGTATCCAGTTAACAATTAAGAAGATTTGAACTGTGAAATTCAGTTTATCAAACACATTGATTTGTGACGTTTCCTCCCCCTTTATTGTTGTCTATGTTTTTCACAGTGGCCCCTGAAGAAGGTAGTGTGATCCCGAAATTCATTAGGCAACAGACACACGGTTGGATATGAAACGTTCATTTGTCAAATAGGCCACTCTTTTAGTTTTAGAGCTAATGTTTAAAAACATAGTATGTTGTGTAATTTAACATCAGTGAACAAATGTTGGAAGTTTTAAACATTGATAAATTGTCAAATTAAAAACAAAGACAGATGAACAGTAAAATTGGTCACAATAGTAATGTTTAAATTTGTGTTGACATTTTTTTGATAAAGTTATTTGCTGTGGGCTGGGTCTTAAGTGATCAGTGACACTTGAAGTACAGTTGCATTACTGCATGTGTGCAAGGCAGTTACACGTCCCTGACAAGCATGCCAAACATTAAAACTGTAAAAAAAAATTTAAGTTGCCCCTAGTAAACATATTAATTGGTGTGCGCAATAGACAGATACTCACATTATAGTAACTTTCTGCCTTACAAATTATTGCAGCACCCATGAATTAACATGTCTTTCGATGCAATAGCTAACATTATTGACAACTGCGCAGAAATTAAAGCATATACATTGGAACAAGCCTCAGACATATACTCATTAATTCAGAAAACCAAATCACTTAATGCACAGTGGGGATATATCACTCAACAATTAAAACAGCTTGAACTCATTTACGGAAGAGAACTCAATCAACGCTTGCATGTGTAAACTTTGATCCAGTAACACAAAACAAAAAGAATTCCACGTGGATAACGGTTATCAATAAACCGATGTTATTTAGATTTAAATTCAATAAGGCATTCATGGACAAGTGGTATGCCATATAAACAAATGTTCATTAGACCTCTTACTTCTACTCATAGAAGAATTGTCACGGACCATCAGAGAATTGGAAGAAGTAGTAGATATTTTGAAGACTGACTTGTCAACAAGATTAGAAACTGACAAATGGAAGACATCTCTGGAGGACCTTAACATTAATTTGGACAACTATGGCAAAGAATTACAGGAACAAAAATTAAGAAAATTCAAACGATATACAGTTGACTACAAACTCAATGAAGTTTACACATGGGCAGAGGTATAAGCCCAGAGATGACCAGTGCAGAAAACAACTACATTATCAGAAGAGAGTGTAGTCTCAGATCAAGACATGGAGCTGACCCAAGCACTGCTTAACCGAGAAGCGCCAACCGCAGAGAGATCAGGAAGCACACAACCAAATACTACAGACCCAACAGAACCAACAACATCAGCCTCGACTTTATAGAAATGGTCGGGATATAGGACGTCCACCAGATCCAAGCGTTTCCAAAAAACACGCAGAGGACAAAGAAAAAGAAAGGATCAGCAAAAATCTGAGGAGGAAAAACAAAGTCTAGTAATCAATATTTCCTCAGTTGCATTAACAACACATCAACTAGCAGTACTAAACAAAGGTACCTCATTTGTACCAACCTACAGCACTAACTTATTGGAAACAGAAGTAGCATTATTCAAATTTATGAGAACTTTAAAACTACGGAATTTTTTTGAGCACGTTATACCACCCAAGAATGAAACAGAAGCATTGGAATACAAAGAATTCAAATCTAAGAGTACGTACAAGCCGGCAATTTCCCACAAAATGTTGGACACCTTTGAGGTATTGACGAAAAAGGATCTTTCTTCCTTGAATTTTCATTCCAACAGACACTCTAATTTTTCAAAAACAGAACACAGAATCTTGAAAACCTTGTCTCACAACACACAGCTAGTGTTTCAACCAGCAGATAAAGGCGGAGCCCTAGTTATTATGGACAAGAGTTATTACAACACTAAAGTACAAGAACATGTAATGGATGCATCCACATACATGCGCATTAACAAAGATCCCACCTTTGAGTTACTGGAAACGTTATCCAAACGTTTGGACAAACCACTGGAATTGGAGTGGATAACCTCTACAACACAATCTTTCCTCACAACTAAATATCCACAACAACCTTGTTTATACATGCTTCCAAAAATTCATAAAGGCATAAGTGATCCACCATTTTGACACATTGTATCAGGGTGTGATTCATTGTTTGAACCACTCGGGAAATATGTTGATTATTCTTTGCAGTCATTTATTCAAACATGGAGATCATATATCCAAGACACTACAGCTTTTTTAAAACGCCTTGAGAATCTTGCTGGTGAAGAAAGCAACCAGTGGTTATGTACAATTGACGTGACATCTCTTTACACCTCCATTCCTTTACAAATGGGTATAGAAGCAGCAGAATAGGCATTACTCCAACAGCCTAAAGTTCAAGCCAATAAAGTGTTTATGCTTGAAATTTTACTATTCTGTCTCCAACATAGTTGTTTCAAATGGAACAGACGTTTTTTTCCTCAATTAAGCAGCACATTGATGTGATTCGCAGGGGTCCCTGCATATGCAAATACATTCATGGCCAAAATTGAACATGACCATATTTTTTCACATCCAGAGTGGAATGAGGATCTGATCTTTTATTGTCGATTTATTGACAATATATTTTTGATTTGGAAAAATACCCAAACTAAACTTCTGAACAAAATAGTTGAGTTAAACATTAAATATATGAGAATACAATTCACTCACAACATCAGTGACAGGAGTTTAGCATTCTTAGATGTTTGGATGGACAAGTCAAACTTGAAGATTAACACAAGCGTACATAAGAAAAGCACGGATCGAAATAACTTATTATTAAACCAGAGCTTTCATCTGTCAAAACTCATTGCCAATTTAACTTACTCTCAGATGCTCAGAATAAAAAGAATATCTTCCACCACAGAAGCACTCTCAGCATTACTCAAGGATTGCATTGTGGTCAACTTCCGCAGGCCAAAGATGGTTCATCATCTTTTACAGTATTGTGATGCAACCTTTACCCCTAAAACTGATATTAGTGCACTCTCTTTAGGATACTTTTATAAGCCGGAAGGTGGGAGCAAAGTTATTGGATTTCCATCGGTTACACAATCTAATAGGTTCCAAGCACTGTCAGACTTGGATTCCCAGGACTGACAACTACTCAAAATAGGGCAGGATAAGACAAGGATAATTACTTGGAAAGATTTAAGATCTAAACCTAATGATGGTGTTGCTGTACTGATATCTATTGATGTTTTAACCATCCCTATGGAGACGGGAACTATAGATAATGATAATATGGCCTCCGAGGCGCATACTGGTACTCGTGAAGGGAACCAGATAGTTAACTTAAATAGCATCCAGAATGTAAATGCACGTAGGAGCTTTGGAGGACCTTTAAATGACATAGTAGATGTAAACATAGTGAACATCGTGAAAGATCCATTAGTTTACCAGGGAGAGGAACTTACATTAAATGGTAATTTTGTTAATAATAATCTTGGTAATAACAGTGAGGAAACATTAAGTTTGGGAAATGGACGCAAGAAGATAAATGGTGACCAAATTAGTGAAGAACGTAAAACAGAGATAAAGTTGACTTCTTGGAATATTGCAGGGATTAAGAAAAACCAAAGGGATGCAATATGGCAGGATTACATAGGTCAGAGTGAAATAGTCCTCCTTCAAGAAACCTGGGCAATAGAAACCCCCCATAAGATAGGGTTTAAAACTTTTAGTACTGCTGCAATTCCCTCAGTGAGAGGAAGGCCCTCGGGAGGCCTTGCCATTTGGTTAAAAATCACTTTGGGTGCTGACTTTACGCAAATTGATTCCCCTTGCCAAGATATATTGGGAATAAAGTTTTTAGCACCAGACAAAAGGGAAGTCTACATTTTTAATATATATAGTAGACCAAGTGTAGCAAGTAGAGATGTTCAAGTTATTGAGCAGCTGGATCAAATGTTAACTATAATAAACAAGAGTGCTCTGATAATCATTGGGGGTGATTTTAATCATAAATTTGAACCAGTGGCTGGATTTGAAAATATTTTTGAAGATGAGGACTTGGCCAAAAATATTCCAGCACTGAATAGTAGCCCAGTAGTTTCGTGTACATGTGCTGTAGCGCAGTTACTGAGGCTGGTTTCAGCCCATGGTTTACGCGCCTGTAATGGGCGATTATCTTCTGACAGCCCAAACTTACCAACATTTATCCGGGGTAATTCTAAAAGCTATATAGATTATATATTGGTTTCTATCCCTCTATGGCCTATGATGCAAGATCTAGTTGTTGAAGATAGAATAGAGAGTGATCATCGTCCTTTATGTTTGACGCTCTCAGCTTCCCTATTTCAGCCAAGTTATTTAAGGAGATGTGACCCTTGTCACAGTTTAATTGAGCCTCTACTATCGAATAATCGCAGAGCACTCAGATGGCCCTTGGTTCTGGGGAATGACAAGATCATTAAAAAAAATTATGAAACTTACATAGAAATAGTCTCTCCATATATAAACTTGCCATTAACAGAGATACCAATCATGGAAATGCATGCTAGGTTGGTAGAGGGACTTGAACCAATATTAAGTAAGGCCCCAAAACAATTAAAAAAGGGAATATCTAATTCAGCCTTGCTAGAGTACCCATGGTATAATAAAGAATGCCGCAATGCAAAAAAGGATCTGATTCAGGCAACAAAGGATAAGGATATAGTAACCCTAAGGGAAAAAAGGATTCACTATAAGGGGGTATTAATCAAGGCAAAGAAAAGTTGGGAGGATAATATTTGGTCTGAGCTGATAAAAGCATGTAAATCAAATGACCAAGCTACCTTTTGGCGTTTATTATCTAAGGGTAACAAAAAGGGAAATGTAACAAGGACCTTTTCCTTGATGCAAATACCTGGGTAACTCATTTTTCACAATTATACTCAACCACTAAAAATGATATTAATTTTAATTTTGAAGAACTTGCTATTCACCCAAGTGAGACCCCTCTACATTTTAGCTTAGCGGAAACAATAGTAGCAATAAATGCAATAAAACAAGGGAAGGCCCCTGGGCCAGATAAGATACCAGGTGACCTATGGAGGCATGAGAAGGAGGTTTGGGCTCCCTATGTTAATCTTTTGTGTAATACAGTTGCATCGGGTGCACCGATTCCTGAAACGTGGAGGGGTGCAGAGATCGCAACTATTTTTAAAAGGGGTAACCGCCACGACCCGTCGCATTATCGGCCGATTAGTCTAATTGACGTTTTACAAAAGATATATGCACGTCAAATTTTAAATAAACTGAGCGATTGGATTGGGGAGTATAATATTTTATCCAAGTACCAAGCAGGCTTTAGAGCAAAAACTAGCACTATTGACCAGGTTTTTAGATTTCTCTGTATAATTTGGAAGTATATTACAGTTAAGAAAGCCCATCTGTATATAGCTTTTGTAGACCTTAAGGCAGCCTTTGACCTCATACCCAGAAATCTCCTGTGGAAATCATTAAGAGATCAGGGTGTCCCAGGGGAAATCCTCGTGCAGATTATTAGGTTACACGAGGATAACTTTGCAAGGGTTAGATGGGGGCCAAATGGCGAACTTACTGATCGTATACAAGTAAATAGGGGGTAAGGCAAGGTTGTGTGCTGGCCCCTACCTTATTTTCGTTGTACGTTAATGATATCCCTGAATATCTCTTGGGCTGCGAGCATGACTCTCCCAAGTTGGGGGTGCCAGTACCGGCACTTTTATTTGCCGACAATACAATTTTAATATCACAAACCCCCAAAGGTCTGCAAAACTTACTTAATACTTTCGAAACCTACTGTGAAATAAAGGGCTTGGAAATCAACTCTACTAAAACAAAATACATGGCAGTTAATCCGCACAAATCTTTTAAAAAAACTTAACTGTAAAAAATGAGAGGATAGAATATGTGCTAAATTTTAATTATTTAGGTATTACTCTAGATTCTAAAATGAACTGGAGACCACAGCTGGATAAAAGCAAAACAATATTAATTCAAAACTCAGTCCCAATAGTAAGGAAGCATGAGAGCAGCTTATCTAAAGCTGTCTCTCCTGCGTTGGAGTTATATAAATATAGGGTACAACCTGCTTGCCTATATGGGGCTGAATTGTGGGGACATGTGACAAAGAATAGTTTTATGGTGTACGAGAATACATTTTTAGGAAATTGTTATGTTTGCCAACACGCACACCTTTAACACCAGTAGTAATAGATTTAAACATTCGCCGCACTGACCAGCATGCGGCTTTGCGGCCACTATTATTTTGGGTACGTTTGTGGTCCACAGATGAACTTGTTCATTATAGAGAAGGTTTGGAGGAAATTTTTAGAATTAAAAATATTACAAGGTTACCATGGTTGAATCATATTCAGGATTGGTTTTACAAACTAGGACTAAAACAGTTTTGGGAGGAACCTCAGGGTTTGTCTTTGGGATCAAAAAGCTGTTGAAACAGACTTTTTGGGCATTTACTCAAGATACTTTGTCACATTGTCCAAAACTAGGTACTTTATCCACAAGGTTTCTCACAATAAAACCAAACGGTAAATTCGAGTCCTTTCTAGATGAAATTCAACCACAACTTGCCAAATCTCTTTACCTTAAATTTCGCTACGGCATTTTGCAGATTAATGCAAATACTATGAAATGGGTACGTAGCGTAGGTGGTGCAAACAATGGTTGTTGTGATATCTGCCACACAGGTGCAAAAGAGAATGAACTGCATGTGCTATTCTTCTGTCCAGCCTACACTAATGCTAGGAGGAAGTGGATCAAACCCATCTGTCAACTTTTGGGTATTAGATCATGTAATGAGGCAGGAAGATTATTGCGAACAGACACAACACAAGCAATTGTATTTAGTGTAAGCAGATACCTTTTTAGTGTCGACCTAACAAGAAAGAGAATGGGACTGAAATTTTAGGCATTTTTAATGAACATGTGAGTGTTAATCAATTTATAACCAGATGTTTGATTTTAGTTGGTCACCGTGGAGCCTTGTATTTGGGTTTTAAAGCATTGTTATAACTGCTTTTTAAATTGTTTTTTAAATTGTTTCTTAAATTGCGTACTATCGGGCGGGTTACCCTTTGAAGTATTGTTGTATGATGTTTTTATGTAATCTTTTATGGGTTTTTTAAATCGAAATAAAGATTGAAATGGAACAAAAACAGAAATGTGTGGAGAGAGGGTATCCATTGAAATTACTGGAGATCACAGAAAAATCGTCAAGAGTTATTGATGAAAAAACTTTTTTGTTTCTAAATTTTTGACTAAATCACTTACCATCAAGAAAATCATCAATAAACGATGGGAACTTCTGCAGAATGAACCGGAGTTCAGAGGATTATTTAAAAACAAACATCTTTTTTGCCTACACGAGGACTAAGAACATGACTACACCCAAAATAAAAAGCCAGAAACAAGAAGAAGAAACCAAAAAATTTCATAATTGCATACATTGCAATAATGTAATCACTGGTAACATCCTTACACACCCCTGGTCATGCTAGCAAGTTAAACTCAGACATTCAGCAGATTACAATTCAGCCAATATGATTTACTGCATTAAATGTCCATGCAGGCTAATGCATATTGGCAAAACAGAACAAAAGATCAAAACTAGAATTACGGAGCATAAAAGTATGATCCACAATAAAAACACTAATCCCATTCTAGTTGCTCATTGGTTAGAAAGCAGGCAAGTATTGCCCAGTTAAGATTCCTAATTTTGGAGACATTAACAGTCAGTCCTGACAAAAATAAGTCTAAATTACTTTCACAGAGTGAAACTTATTGGATCAAAAGATTCAATACAATGACCCCATCAGGAATGAATGACAAAATTGATCTAAGTTGTTTTATATAAATGTATCACTTTGACATGAATGCAAATGTTTAGTTTGAGATTTTTTTCTTCTTTTTTTTACATTCCAGTGAGAATTGGGAAGTGGCCTCTGTTAAGGGGAAAATTTCTGATTTGCTCCAGTTGATCGCGAAGCCTGAGAGTGTTCCAAAGCAGATTATCTCTCGAATCAGGGGCGGAAGATTGATCTCCGGGTCTCTGGTGAATAACATTATGTCATCCGCGTAGAGGGAGGTCAGGAGCAGGCCGTGATGGAAACGAAGACCCCTCTGTAAATTAGGTTCTTGAAAATATTGTACAAGGGGGTCCATTGCAATTATAAATAAAAGTGGGGATAACGGGAATCCCTGCCTGGTACCCCGGGACTGTACGAATTGATCTGTTAGGTGGCCGTTTATTTTGAGGTGGGCTACTGGGTCTGTGTAGAGAAGGTGGACCAGCACAGTAAAAGTTTTGGGTATTCCGTGTTTTTCTAATGTGGAGAATAGGAAAGGCCATTCTAGTGAACCGAACACCTTTTCGGCGTCCAGTAGAACCGCCACTGCGGAGAGCTCAGAATTGATTTGGTTGATGACAACAAATATGGATCGCAAATTAATTGATGTAGACTGGTTGGGGATGAACCCTTATTGTAAGGGGACGATTATCTTTTCCATTAGCAACGAGAGGCACGTGATGAGGATCTTGGCTAAGACTTTATTGTCATTGTTAAGTAGAGACAGCAGCCTATAAGATGTGAACTTGTCTGGAGGTTTGCCCCGCTTGAGTAGTAGGGTAATGACGGCCTCTCGCATTGTCAGGGGAAGAGTACCGCTTGTTAGGGATTCTGTGTATACCTCGAGTAGCTGCGGCGCAAGTATGGATTTGTAAGCTGTATAAAAAACACTGGTAAAGCCATCAAGGCCTGGGGCACTGGAGCCATTAAAATTGTCAATGGCCTGAATCATTTCATCACACATATTAGGGGAAGAAAGAAATTGTTGCTGTCCAGGATCTAGCCACACCATGAATATTTCAGCCAGGAAATTTGCGATCATTTCCATAGCGGCTCGGCATCTTGTCTTGTACAATCGAGTTTAGTAAGAGAGTACGGTGTCATCTATAGCATCATTGGAGGTGGCTATCGTACCGTCTTTCGGTTGGATTTGTGTAATCAATGAGGACTGATATGGGGGGCGGAGTAGCCCAGCCATCGTGCGGCCTGTTCTCTCCCCTTCACCATAAACACGGGCATGTGCGTATTTGACCAGATAAGTGACTTCCCGTAATGCCAGGTCTTGGAATTCCTGTAGTAAGGAAGCACGCTGATGTGAAAGAGAAGGTGAGACTTCTACCAATGCTTGCGTGTCAAGGTCTTTTAATGTTCACTTGATGGAGGCTAACTCCCTGCGTATGGAGCGTAGTACTGCTTGGCAATGCATATTCCTCAGATATATACTTTGAAAGCTTCCCAAAGTGTGGAATAGTGTTAGAAGGGAAGCTCCAAGGCGCTTGCGGCTGTGTAACTTCCGGAAGCTCCAGAATCAGGAGCACCGGAGAGTGATCCGGTAATGTTCTGGGGAGATGCACGACGATTGCGAGGGCAAGTGTAAGATTTGGAATAAGGTACCAATGGTTAATGCGTGACCATGATCCATGTGGAAAAAGAACAATTGATGGACAGAATGCAGAACAATGTCATACATTCACCCCAGTACAGAAATCTGGGCCTAAATCCATCGTTGTTTTGCTCCGCATGCCATTCCAGTTTGAAACCAGCCATATGCAAATCAGTCTGAACCCTGAGCCCAATGGGAACAGTCCAGCCCGAACTGCCAGGCCAGGTCCTCCCTGGACTGGAAACAAGCATCCTAGGACCAGTTTCAGGGTTTCGCCCCTCATCAGCCAGGATAGCTTGACTCCAGTGGCATGAAGAGCACGGGCCAGGGTTAGTTATGTCTTTCAGCAGGACATCACTGTACAAGTCGATGCAGACCATATTCAGATTCATGATTTAGCCTGTTTTATGGTTTTTAGAACCGAGAACACTTACATTTTGATTTTACACACGAGGTATCAACAGTAGAGCTGGCTGGGGTTTCGATTTCGCTTTACATGCAGTAGATTCATCTAGTACATACAGTGATATAATGGCGTCTGCTTTTACTTAGTGACCGCTCAGAGAACATCAGTCCCATTTTAATTTCCAACATGGAAGACGCTAACTGCACACAGTGATTAGAAAGATGTCTGCAGCACAGTGAAAGATTATTCATGTGGCATTTCGAGTAGAGTGGTCGGAGAATATGCATGCTCAGTAGAGCTGGGGTAAGCGTCTTTTTGCACTCAGATACTTTGAACATTGATGTAGCTACCTTGAAGTTTGACACATGAATAGTATAGAAACGTTTTATTTTTTTTGTTCTACAGTGAAGTCTCTAATTGAGTTCAAAGCAGGTTCCACACTTTTTTGATCATCGCACCTTAAACGATTTTTACTGGAGGTATGTGAACAAAGGTGATATATATTTGTCGTAGTTAAGTCAGGAGCTTTTTCCTTTCATTTCTCCTCATGGTTGGTTATTATTTACAGAGTTTGCATTGAAGTGAGCTTCGTTACGACATTTAGAAAAAAGGAGTCATGTTAAACAACATCCCTGTGTTGTGAGTATTTATTAGTACAGACAGATGCTTATTCATTGAATTGAGTACGGCAGACATTTAAGACATCATATCATCACTGACCAGCTATGCACTATTTTTGTTGGAGATTCAGGTTTTGACTAGGGTAACCACCTGTCCACGGAATGTTTCCATACAATAGACAGGGTGTCTTTTCACACCTTTTTTTCATCTGATTCTTATCTTCGGGTTACTTTAAGCACATCGCTATGTTCTCAGGCACGGATGTTTTTCATCTATCAGTACAGCTTTAAATATTCCTTTCAGACTTATATTATCCAGTCAACAATTAAGAAGATGCGAGCAGTGCAATTCAGCTTATCAAACACATTGATTTGTTACATTTCCTCCCCCTTTATTGTTGTTTATGTTTTCCACAGTGGCCCCTGAAGAAGGGAGTGTGATCCCGAAATTCATCAGGCAACAGACACACAATTGGATATGAAACTTTCATTTGTGAAATAGGCCACTCTTTTAGTTT
The DNA here is from genome assembly GCA_963921515.1 of Calotriton arnoldi. Lineage (NCBI taxonomy): Eukaryota > Metazoa > Chordata > Amphibia > Caudata > Salamandridae > Calotriton > Calotriton arnoldi. The sequence continues at coordinate 794,929 of CAWUFW010006916.1, read as the reverse complement.
TAGAGCTATGTAATCTAACATCAGTGATCGCATGTTAGAGATTTAAAACATTGATAAATTGTCAAATTAAAAACAAAGACAAAGGGTAAAATTGGTCACAATAGTAATGTTGAAACTTGTGTTGAAAAATTGTTCATAAATTCATTTGCTGTGCGGCCAGGTCACAAGTGATCAGTGACACTTGAAGTACAGTTGTAAGACACCCACCTCTGCCAGTAAGAAACCTTGCACCTAATTTCCTCCTTTGTGTGCAACGTATTCACTTTGTGGACTATTTCTGGGCACTATTCCATTTCTGATGTGAGCAGCATTTTGGACTTCGGACTTCAGACAATTTGGCATCTACAACTATGGTTTCATTCACCATGACTGACTTCTTCGCTTTTGGTTTTTCCTGTTTGGTTTTGCATATTGTTTATTTTCTCCTTGTTCACTGCAATAAATACACTAGTCATAAACTTATTGCCTCCTGTAGTATCTGTCATATCTAGTAATGTACATATACTCCCTTATGAACTTTACAATGCCAAAACAGGCTACTTGTGTAAGCATGGATATGTTGAATGGAAACAATGTTTAACCAAGGATCATAACTATGTCACACTAACACATACATACAAGTGTCTGGTCTTATAACATCTTTATTTCATTGTTCCAACCACAGACTGACATCATGTCAGAAACAGCAAATCAGACATGTCTCAAATATTCTGTGTCAGTGATCACATTTTCAGGTGCAGACCTTAACAACATGAAAGGAGGGTACACATCAGACAATTTCCTATAGAACAGGCAAAATAAAAATAGGTCTACGTCATCAGCTGGAGCCATTTCGCCTACCTCACAAAAGGAATCCCACATCATTTAAACCAATAAACAGGCACATGGCAGTACAATAGTTTCTAATCACATGGCCCAATCCAGTGTTGCTGCATCTGGTGGAATGTCACAACAAATATCACAAGCACTTTGGCCTACAGTGAGGAAACACATCAACAGCTACATACAGTTCATACACAATGAGGATTTAGCCAATGTGAAGGCAGAATAGCATGATATGAGCCAACACAACATTGTGTTGGATCACATGATGGCACACTGTTTGCATTAGGACCACCACACCACAAGGAACAAGTCCAATGGAACCCTCTTAAACTTCCATCCTATCACTGTGCAAGCTGTCTTGGTACAGGTATTGTACATCAAAAGTCTGCGACAGACATTCCCAGGAACAGTCATGTCCACTTCGTACATCCAAATGGCATTATATACCTGCAAATATCAGAGCTCTGATATGTCCAAATGAAGAAGCCATTGTAAAGGTATCTTAAACAGACCAAAACAAAGAGATTAGCTAGGACATCATACATATGACACAACTCACATAGTCAACTTCCAGAGAACACAGTCTAAGGCAACATTCTAAGCTAAACAAAGCAACACTAACAAAACAAACACCTTTCAACAGATTTTGCCAGAGCTTTATCTTCCAAGTATTTTCCATAAACATACTCCACATATCATCACAACAAGGGTTGCTTTAAAAGTCAAAGTCATAACATCTCACAATATACTTCCTCTTCACCACTATCATCTTCATTCAACATTTCAGGTTCCTCACCTGGTGGCTCATCATGTTCTTCATCCTCCGTGATATAATGGATGTCCTATCACAGGGCAATGTTGTGGAGCATGCAGCAGGCCAGGGTGATTTGACACACCTTCCTGGGTGAGTAGAGGAGGGCTCCCCAAGTCTTGTCCCAACATCTGAATCTGGCATTCGGGAGCCCAAAAGCCCGCTCTACTGGCTACTGTGTTCTTCCATGGGCCTCATTAAAGCAGACTTCTTCTGGCATAGTTAGATTCCTCAGCGGTGCCAACAACCATGGATGGTTGGGATGCGCTGAGTCTCCTAGATGGAAGACATTCATAAGTGCAACAATAAGTTACATACTTTCAGATTATAATACCTGACATTACCGATACAAAGTTAGGACAGATCAAACTTAACAACAAGCCAGGCCTCTCCGGTAGACGTTGTGATATCAGCTGGGTTATGGTGCTGTTCTGCAGTATGAAGAAATCATGTGTAGATCCTGAGAACCGGGCACAGATGTTTGAGGTGTGCAAATACGGTAAGCAGAGAACTTGCACGTTGATAGAATAGAAGCGCTTCCTGTTACAGTAAACTTGTTCTCTGGCTTGCGGTGATACTAAGGCAATATGGGTGCCATCAATGAATCCAACCACATGTGGGAATGCAAACAAATCTATAGAAAATCGGGTATTTCAATGTTAACATGTTAGCGCTCATTTATAGTGGTGGTGATGCACTTAACAGTCACCAGTACTGTAGTTCCAACCGCTAAAATGGCGGATGCCTGACCTCGCATATAGGACATTTGGAACGACCGCTGGCGATGGAAGTCAACCGCTTGGTGGGTGGTTGAATCCATGGCGGACACAGCCATAGGCTAACATTGGTGATTGTGATGGTCGTAGTCCAATAGCTGTGTGTCTGCGCTGATGGCTGCGTACGTGGCGTACATGTACGCCACGGTTTGAAAAATAACTTGCTTGCCTCTTGACACTGATGCTATCAACATCGCCTCCACTTTAGCTGCTGTTTGCCACCTCCGGGAACAATCATGTCAGGCCAAGCAGGTGAGAGGGCCCGTCCCTGCTCTCCAGAGGAGCCGGAGACCCTGTATGACAGCCCAATAGCTCACCAGAGGAATGGGTAACTATCTCAAATAACTTTATCCTTTCAATTCCCATTAGATACAATGTGCCTTTGAGTCTCAGAGTGAAATCAGATTATTTTTCATGAAATTGTGTGATCCCTACATGGAACAATCATGTCATTGATTATGGGGCACTGTACTTTGTGAAGTTAACATTACCATTGGATAGTGTGATAAGCCCTATATCCTACTTGTGTTGCATGCACATATCTATGTGCATGTATACATTTCATGGTACCTATGATATATTTGCTAATCAGATCATGATATATGCGCAAAGAAATGTAAAGGCTTTACAACATGAGCTGTGTCTGTATACGGTAAGAAGCAGTTGAGGATAATGTTAGTTATGTGTATAGTCCCACATATCACTCAACCCACATCAAACTTTGCCAAACTATTGTCTGAGAGCTAGCTGTACCTCACACAACCCTTCACAGTGACACATAACCTTGAGGTCATGTTTTTGATGCCCAGAAAATTAACTTTAATGTTTTGAATTGGTGAAAATATGAGGTTTATGTGGGATCAGTATGCTCAGCCTGCAGAGAGCAAGATCTGTCAATAAGTAGTGACCATTATGGGTCATGGCCCAGGCTGGGGCAGATTTACTGTTGCAATACAACTGATACACAGAGTAATCTCCCTGTAAACCTGCAGATCCTTGGATGTTCCCAAAATGAGTTTTCTGAAACAATAGTAGCCCTGATTGCTTTTACATGAACTACATTTGGAATGGTGACTGAAGTAACCCCCTGACCTGATACTTAGTCCCATTGACCCACATTGTCAATGTGGTTGGGCCAATAAGCCCACATTTTCAATGTGGTTGGGCCACTAAGCCCACATACGGATTGTGGATATTGATGAAGTAAATAACCTTGGTCTTTCAATACAATACCTTGATGCACTGATCGGGTTGAACTATCCTCTAGGATCATTATTGGTGCTTACCAGGGCTTAGTGGCCAGACCTTTCCTTGTTACTACTACCCGACCTGGGTATTCTTTTTTGCCTGACTTATTGACCAAATTAGCAGACACTGGGACTACAAGGAGATATATTTTCTGGGATTCGTACGGATTGTGGAGTTTGAAGAAGGAAATCACCCGGGTCTATTTAATACAATACATTGATGAACTGATTGGGTTGAGCTATCATCTAGGATCATTAATACCCTGAAGAAGTTCATTGCTATGGACGAAACCCGTTGGCTGTCTTCGTTACATATGCGTGGTGCTTTTTAAGAAAAAAGAAAATAAAGACAAGAAACGCACCAAGTCTACTTGTTTGTTTGGGGAGAATTGTACTTTTGGAACATGGGTCAGGTGTTGTTTCTATGGTCAGCTGTCTTTTTTACATTGTACACCATTCATGCACAAGTAGTTTAGCCTTCAGAAGGTCTCAGCGGTATGTTGTGTTTCATAGTAGCTCACGTCACAGTACATGCAGGAAGGCCCTGGGCTACATGATGTTAGTGGGCTGGCTTAGTCAGTGTAGGTCATGAGCAGGGTTGAGGACAGTCAGCAGATGACAACAAAAGTGTGTATTCATGCTTTTGTAGTACTTAGAATGTGATATTTACAAATGTAGTGTGTTGACTATTAATTAATGCTTGTGCAAAGTGTATACAAAATGTGTATCAACCAAACAGACTTCCAAAAACTTGAAGTTACAATCTGTTCCTTCATCTATTGCATCCTAACAGGTCACTGTCCATCAGAAGAAAGCCATTTGGAGAGCCATCACCCGGATGATGTGGACCCTAGGGGTCTTTAACCGGCGCATCATCCTTTGCAGGAAGAGGTGGAAGGACCTAAGATGCTGGACCAGGAAGGTTGTGGAGGTCCAGCTGGGGAAGTCCTCCAAATGTGGATGGGACGTGTGCCAGACCCTGACCCGCTTAATGGGCCACATACCGGCGGTGGCCTATCGGAGCTTGAAGGCAGTTGAGGGCCCAACATCAGCTACAAGGGGGTGAGTCCTGGCCAGAGTCATACATGATACATTGCCAACTTTGTATGTTACAAGCAGGCATTTCCCCATCAATATTGGGGGTGGCCCAAGTCTGACGCACAAGAAGAGTCTTTGTTTGTGTAGGTCTGATAGTAGGTGCATGCTGATGTGCTGTGCCTATTGTCTTTATGACCAGGAAGACAGCAGAATCCAGTCCACTACCAATTTGCTGTCTTGACCAGACACCTGACTGAATGAACTGGTAAATTATCTCATGTTCTTTTTGCTTCTGGGTGACAATTGTACCACACAGGCCACTTGTCTTCCTTGTGTAAGGAGTAATGTTCTCTCAATACTGCCTCACATGTGATGGTGACCCTATTACATGTGACATGGCATACAGTGCACAGTGTACGCAATGGCTGTACAACACTTCCCATTGGTAAGTTGTGATTCAACAGTGACATGATTGAGCAAACATCACCTTTGCCATCAGCATTAGTGCCCACATGCTGCCCAATATACAGTCTCCTGATGTTAGTTCATGTGCATTAGTGTTTCAAAATTCACTCACAGACTGGTGACATGCATCACGGAGTGAGATGTCTAACTGTAGAGATCATATGTGAGTGTCTACTGTCATTCTTACAAGGCAATCAGAGTTTGCTTTACCAAAAAGTGTTGTGATGTGCCATTCCACTAGGATTCTAGTGATCCCACATCTTCGTATCATAGATATTCACTGACACCCAACAACCTTCAAAGGTATATTGGCTTGTAGGAATGTTATGTTATGTTATGTTATGTTATGTTGTAAAGCGCAGCTTTCACTCCAAGGAGCATCATGGCGCTTGGCGGGTCACTGACAGACAGGGTGGCTAAGACTGGAAGTGAATTAAATGAGTGCTCTGCATGGGGCACCAGGGTTTCTGATTGGATGAAACTTAGGTGATTGGGCAGTTGGTTCCAGGCCTTAGTCCCTATCACTACGATTGATTCCCCCCCTTTTGAGACATATCTGAAAACAGGGGGTTTTAGTAGGTTAGCGTTGGACGATCTAAGGGTACGGCGTGGCACATAGCATGCAAACCTAGGCCGGAGGTAGTGAGGGCCTGAGGAATAAAAGATTTGAAAGTTAATTATCAAGATCTTAAACAATATTCTTTTATGGATGGGTAGCCGGTGCAGAGCTTCCAGAGCAGCGGATGCTGATGAGCTCCTGTGCCATTTACGTACAAGTCGGGCTGCAGCATGCTGTACCATCTGTAGTTTCTGTGAGACCAACTGATTAGCTCCTGCATAGAGGCTGTTGCAATAGTCCAATCTGGAGGTGGTTAGGGCCACTGTAACTGTCTGTCTTGCCATACAGGGAAGTAGGTCAAAGAACTTTTTAAGTGACTTTATCAGATGGAAGCAGGTACCAGCCACTGCTAAGGATTGCTGGTGGAAGGATAGTGCTAAGTCAAATTTGACCCCTAGATTCCTGGCTACTGTTACTGTGTTGGGGGGGACTGTCGGAAGGCCACCATAGGCTAGGGGAGAAAGTGTTCGCTTTTCCTAGTGGCATGATTTCTGTTTTTTCAGAATTGCATTTTAAGTGATTTGTTTTCATCCAGTAAAAGACTGCTGTGAGACATTGACAGAGGTTTTCCTCAGCCAGTGTGGTGTTTTTCTCTAAGACCAGGATTAGCTGCATATCGTTCGTGTATGAGATGGTCTCGATGTTAAAGGACGATATCAGACTAATCAGGGGGGACATATAGACGATGAAAAGTGCTGGACTGAGAATAGACCCTTGTGGGACCCCGGAAAGCAAGGGTTTTTCTGCTGACTGGTATTGTCCGAGAGTGATGACTTGTTTTCTGTTTTGTAGAAACGATTATAGCCAGGCCAGGGCGAGATGAGATATGCCACATAACGCAAGACTGTCCAGGAGGATGACAGGAGAGACCGTGCTGATAGGTCTAATAGGACCAGCACAGCATTTTTTCCCTGATCCAAAGCGGCTTTCAGGGATTCAGCGGTATATAGGAGAGCTAATTCTGCAGAGTGTTCAGGCCTGAAACCTGATTGATTAGCGTATAGGACATTGGCTCCTTCTGTGGTGGTGAGCCTCAACAAGGCCTACCAGTGCTTAGGGGTTCTCCCTTTCTACACAGAGTCCTCAGACCAATAGGAAGAAGTTGGCACAGAAATTGGAATAGAAAAGACAGAGTTTATTAAACCTCATGAGGTGGAACTACATTCACACAGCACCCTTCGGTAATGCATGAAGTAGCACACCGAATGGAAGGACCTTGGTCCTTTTATACCCACACAGGGGCTCAAATGAAGGCGGTACAAACACAAAATGCTGGTTTTAGGTGCATATAAGGTCATACAAAAAATGCACAGTCGACATGTGGGTGGAGCTAACAGTTTCTACTTCTAGTAGACACATCCTGACATTTATAAACTCGGAACAGCTGCATAGACAGCTGCGAGCTCAACTGAGCATGTGTAAAGCAAAAAAGACTAAATATAACTCGTCTCTAGGCAGATTTCAAGAGCAGTTAACAGGAAGGTAGGACAGAGCACATGACTGAGCACATGGCAACCAAAATGGCTGCCAGAAATATAAAAATGGATTCCACAAAGCGGACAATTTAGTCTCTGAATACAGGATGTCTTCGGCTAATGCTTAACTTAAGTGCTGCCAAATTACAACACTTCCAGGTTGGTAATGAGTTGAGAGTTAACTAGCTTTTCAGTAATCTTACTAAGACATGGAAGTAAAGAGATGGGTTGAAGATTGGTAAGAGTAGTGGAATCAGCAAATTGTTTCATTTGGAGAAGCTTGACTGAAGCACGTTTCCATTCATTGGGTACTTCAGCTAGTGATAGAGAGGCATTTATTATATTATTGATGACTGGGTTGACGGTATCTATAATAGCATGTAAAATTAAGGGGGGACAAGGGTCAAAAGGAGAACCTGATTTTACTGCAAGAATAGCCTGACGAGATTGTTCTAGGGTATTGGCTTGAAAAGCTCTAAGAGATGGTCTGTTTTCTCCTATATCGGCAAGTGGCAAGAGGAGTGGAGGGTGCAGGAAAATCTTGTTGTAATGACTGGACCTTCTGTTTGAAGTAGTCAGCTATGTGGTCGCAGAGAGACTGTGATGGAGGGATATCTTGTTTAAGGGATGTGGGATTAGTGAAGGAGTTTACTATCTTAAAGATAGTTTTTTGGTTTGTATTGGCTAGTTTAAGCATCTCGGTGAAATGAGATTTCTTGGCAGCTTTGATTTGCTGGTGATAGTTTTTAAGCACAGTTTTGTACCTGGTTAGTTCTTCCTGTTTATATTTTTGTCGCCATTTGCGTTCCAGCTTCCTGCAGTGGCTGTGTAATACTTTCATGTTTTGGGTATACCATGGGGCGGAGGGTTTTTTAAACAGTCGATTATTTAGTGGGACAGGAAGTGCGAAACGATCCCTCAGAGTGGTCATCTCCAGAATGAACCATTGGTTGTACACTGCTGGATCACCCGACAGACTGGGCCTGCAAATTGAGGCTTCTAAACTGAGTTCGGGAAGGACTGCCATATCATTCCATCTAGGTCTGGTGTTTTGAGTGATAGGAATGTGGCCCTTAGGTTTTTTCGCAGGCTGGTATCTAATTTCTAGAGGTATAAGCTTGTGGTCGGACCAGGTTAAGCTAACTGGGGGCTTGATTATAACAGTCATGAGATTAGAGCAGATACCATCCAGAGTGTGGCCTGCATTAAAAGTGGGGGTGGATATCCGCTGCTCTAGGCCAAGAGTATCAATGATTTCCAGGAAGATCATTGCACCCGGGTCGCTTTGTTCATCTAAATGGATGTTGAAATCTCCTAATAAGGTGCAATTACCAAATCTAAGGATGCAATCTATAATGTACCAAGCAGGATTGGGGATGTTCATATGGCTAGTCTTGTGCTGTGTTATTTTGGAGTTTCTATCTCCCAAAACCTTGGCTGTCAATGTTTCAAGGCACATGTGATACATAGCTAAACAACTTCAATACAGCTTTCATCAGACTTTTCAGGTAGTGGACATATGATGAAGTTTGAAGTCAAAAGTGTCATCAGTGTGCAATGAGCATTTGTATTTGGCAAGATTTCTGCCACAGCACAAATTGTTGGTGCATTGGTCTTTAAATTGACCTTCATCACATCATGATGTGTTATGAGGAAAATGACAATTTGTTGAAATCTGGGACTTTTGTGAACATTATGTAAATTTAAAAACGTGTATCCATCCAATTTGGTAAAATCATTTTACTATGTTATACTACAAGTGCCAAAGTATGCAAAGGTGATCAACTATACTAGTATGGGCATACGGATGGAGTGTAGACAAGTCCATCAATACATTTGGAGGTGTCTGGGGTTATGACATAAGTGGAACCAACTGTTTGCAGGTTATGTAACATGTATGCATGTGCTCATGCTACTTTTGAAGCCTATATAGTGAACTATGAAGCTGGTGTGATATGTGCACTTAATAAATGTTTTCTGTGGATATGTGATGGTCAGGTGTGGAAATGCAGTTGCAATAAACCTATTTTACATGTCATTTCAGATTCATCTGGGGCAGGTGAAGGAGAAGGGGCCAACGTCATTGAGAACACAGCTGGTCACAGTGGTTCTGGACGTGACAGCATAGACACGGAGGGTTTCAGTGAACAGGAGGGTATGGGGAGTGCCACGGAGGACACAAGCTCAAGTTCGTCATCATCCAAATCATCCTCTGGTGGACACTCCCAAGTGGTGACGGACCCCACAGGATTAGTTTCACCTCCATCCTTGTCCGCCACCCCAGGTCCATCGCCACCCTCCCTGTTGTCATCCAACCAGTCGGCTGGGCCGGCTCCTGTAAGAGGGGAGCCGTCTCCTTCACTGCAGGCAACTCAGTCAATGTCCCTGTTACCCCTGCTGCCCTAAGTGAGGAGGCTATTGACCTCCTTTGGAACATCTCTCTGGGTCAGACTGCACTCCTGAATGCCATCCAGGGGCAAGGCAGCCAGTTGACACACTTGGTGGCCTACCTGGAAGGCATCTACTGTGCTATGTCTGGCCTTCAGAGGTGTTTTCACGCTCTGGCCTTCTCCCTCACGGCAGCCTTCCACCTTTCCAAACCTTCCACCCCACCTCCTGCCCCTTACCCATTAGAATACCCTATTCCTATACCTGACCCAAGCACACACACACACATTTGCCTGCACACACTTCAACAGACCAAGCACCATACACAACCAGAACTGCATAAAAACGCAGGCATGCACTCACCAGACACTCACCCTCTCACCACCACACCCATTATTCCCCCAGACACCACACCTACAGACCCCTCCACAACTACCAGCATTTCAGGAGACCCCCTATAATACCCAGCATTCCCACAGATACCACATCAACACCCACAGCCCCTCCACAATACCCAGCATTCCCACAGACACCACACCAATACCCACATAGTTCCTTCACAACACCCAGCATGTCCACATCACACACACCAAAAAAAACACTACCCACACAACAGACACCTACAGAACACACAGTAGATACAGCACACACAGCTTTCACTTCCACTCCCTCTACCTCCCAAACCCAACTCCCTTCCACATCCCAATCCACCCTGAAAAACCTTAATACCCACCCCACTAAACCCAGCCATACCCCTAAGAAAGACAAGAAAATCCCTCCTAAAACCAAACCCACCCTTCCCTAAAACGCCCCTCAAGTACCATCTTCAAGGTGCCTGCAATGCCCAATGGATGCCCCTTTGTGAGGAGGTTCCCTGGCAGTGTTACCAAGAGCACGTTTGGTGGCACAGCATTGTGCTGTGTTACATATTTCAGGAAATGGACTGGCCATTGGCCTTTGTTTTACCTAATGTTTTACATACATTCATTAAAAGCTTTCATAGTTTGGAAGACATTAGTCCTGCCAATACTTTTCTAATTATTTGATGTTATTGGAATGGTAGTGATTTGTACAGTTGTGTTTGTTTCATCCCTGATTGCTGTTCCAGTTGAAGTGGTTAATATGTTCTGACCTTGGACACAGTGTTGGAGTTACACAGGACAAGGGGAAATATTGAATGTATGCCTATGTGAGATGAAATCCAATTGGGGCAGACATTGCTTTGGGTATTATATTATATGGTAAGTATTTCAGCTTGGCCTGGCCAATGTCAACATCATTTAGGTTGCATTTCTGCTTGTGATGTAGGTTGGATATATGTTTCATGTTTTCAAGTTAGGTATTTGTTTATCCACACATGGAGGGTGTTATATTGTCATACCTTTGTGGACATTTGTATGGACATGTGTCCATTTTCCTGTGTTTACCTTACACCTACTTTAGATAAATGTGTGACAAATGCTGTTAGTGCTGTGTTTGCTTTCATGACTGCACTTACACATTACCTACACATGCATGGTACTTGATTATGCTATTGGTTGTACCTGATACACTTCAATCCACAGGTCCTCTGCACATGGAGGTTTTAAGGCATGTTTCAAAATAGACCTTGGCCCAGGCTCCCAGCCTTTCACGGTTCCCCCTAGTAGAGGCATACCTGCTCTGCAGAGAGTGGTTACATTGTGCCCTTTGAATGCTTCTCACGCTGGTTATTTTCAATCCCATTTACTGACATTACCTTTTAATGTGGGTGATGTGTGAGAATCACATACAAAGTTGTAGCAGAAAAGTTGTGTTACAGGTTCATGACACATCCATACAGATGTATCTTTGATCTCACAACAGGACCGAGGATGTGTGCAACATGAGGGTGTCACAGAGATTGAAAGGTGTGATATTGATGAGGAGGTAATGCACACATCACTATCACTGAATATGAGATGTGAACACATGTCTATTTGTGTAGAGTGTGCCCATGTAGTGTCAGTGACCTGGCAAAAGAGGGCATCATAGAGCTGTATTTAGGTTATATATTGAAAACAATTCTGAACAGGGTCCCACAAAATATTTGTCCCATGGATCACTGCCCCCTTCCCAGGTCCCTGGTGGGCCATCGATTTGCTGAGGAGTCTATGGAAACAGTGTTGGTTTTGGACATTATCAAGCAGGAACAGTAGTGGCAGGACATGTACAATCGGCTCCATGGAGGCACAGGATATGTGGAGGTGTGTACAGGTGAGTTACGGCCTTAAATCCCTCCCTTTCTGCCAGCTCAGATATGGTGGTTGGGCCTCCACTTTCACGTCGGCTATAAGGCAGCTCGTAATTTGGCCAGCGGTAACACTGGCAGTACGCCCTCCAACAGACCCATTGGCCTATCCCGCCACGGTTGGTATTTCCTGGCAGGGGCAGCAGGACTACAGGGGTCTTTTGTCTATGTAACCTCATGCTTCATAATACGGCTGTCGGACCGATTTCTGTAACAGATTGTTCTATTCAAAAATCTTTGTAGTTTTGCTCTTTTTGTAAGACTTCTAGTAATTTGTGTAGCATAGGTTGAATCCTTCCTAGTGTGGATTGGAAGGCATTATTCCATTCTTCCACTGCGGTCGCGCAGCCATGAAAAGTGTGACAGTGGGGAAGCTCATAATATGCCTTGTGGGGTTGCAGCATCCCCGCTAAGCATATTGCGGTCTCAGGACCACCACACAACTGCCAGGGAATGGCGGTTACCTGGCAGTTGTGGCAGATGTGGTGGTCCCAGGGTGGCCCAACCGCCCTAGTCATAGTAGACCGCCACCATGAGTATGGCGGCCCTTGGACCGCCAGACTCATAAAAAGCCCCTATATCTCTGAATGTTTTAGAAGCAGGTGGGGAGTTGCTGGTGGCCCTTTTAGTTTGTGTTATAATGTATTTTAAGGTGTATATTTATGATAACTAGTCTGTTATATGTTCTGGTATGTGGGGTAGTATATCTTTAAGTATTTGGGCCGTGGGTTCTTGGGAACTAGTGCTTGCTTTTCTTATATTTTTTAATACTTCTCTTACTTCTATTTCTGTTACATTGGGTGGGTGGTTATGCTATTTTACATTAATTACTGCAGTTATTTTGGTAGTTACCCTCACATAACATGTATTAGAATAATATTTAGTACATTTCCAATTAATATGTTCAACAGAAGCATTTTCTTGGCTGTAAGTTTCTCCCATGTACACAGTAAAATTTTCCCCTCTTGTGAGGTTAAAATGTTGAACCTTCTGTCATTAGGTCTTTATTTACTGTAATAACACAAATATAGAAAAATAGTTATTAATACTTGCATTTTGTTAATATACAGTTAAATAGACAATTTTGTTTTTTTCAAAACTTGTATCTTGTTTGGCGATGTTTTTTTCTTTTTGGAAACTTTTTCTTCGGCAAGCTTCTTCTTGAAACAGGTGTATTTTTCTGTTGGAAGAGAAAAGGTAGTTTTATTTATTGCACATATTATATTTTCGATATTTAACGACCTTCAGGTTATTCAGAGATTTAACTGTTGCTGTTTTAGTACGTTTAAAGCAGTTTTTTTAAGGTATATTTACTTTTTTGTGGTCTTTGATGTGTACTTGTTGATGTAGTTTAGTTGAAGGTTGAATAGTCTGTAGAAAAGGATAAATGTTAAAAACTGTGTTAGTAATTGTTTATTAAGAATTGTTTTTTTTAAAGTTAAAATTATTTAACTTCCTATTTTGAGTATAATTGTTACTTTCTTGGAAAAGTGGATGTATGGTTGTATATGTTGCAGGCTTCTCTTTTGCAGGGAAAATCCAGCAGTCTCCTCCTCTTCAAATGTTAGGCGTTTGTTTTAACAATTTTTTTGTAAAATTATTGTGGCTTTAATATTGTTTGTTTAATTGGTTTATCTATTTTATTGGTTTTAGTTTTGTATAGTTTCATATTATTGTTTGTTTTAGCTTCCTTTAAATAATTTTTTTTCAGCGATATCCTTATTTGAAAAACACTAATTAATGTTTTTTTATGCTTGTATTCGAGATAACTTATTTTATTTAAAATTATATGTATTTATTTTAAGTAAAGAAACAATATTGTTTGTGAATATAAATATCTGTTGTATGTAAGTGGGATGTAAATGTGTGTAATTTATAATTTAGAGGAGTTTTATGTTGATATGTTTTAAATGTATTATTTTGGTTAAGTAAAATATTATATTTCATTTATAAACTGTAGATATTATTGAGAGATGTATTTTTGTTGTTTGTTTGTTTAAATATGGTGTTTTTTGTATTTTTTACAGCTCCTTATTACTTGTTTTAACAATATTTATGTAGCCGATATTGTTGATTTAGATATTTTTGACATAGTCTATGGTTAGTTATAAGTAACCCTGGGCGGCAAATTCCGTTCCGCTCGCAGAACTTGCGAAATTTCGGCATTTCCGCGTTCCGCGCGGAACGCGGAAATGTCGAAACTTCCGCGATCCGCGAGCGGAACGGAATTCGGGTATAAATAAAGCAGGTGCCCGAGTTGAAGCTCAAATTCTGTGAGCGAGGTTGTGGCTAAGCAGATGTGCCTTCTCTCCATTGCCACCCTGAAAAGCTAGCTGTAATCCTTGATGGAGGTCTTTGCATCCTTGATTTTCTCGAGCGCAATCCTCGTGTAGAATTCGGGAGCGTGGTTAAGCAGATGTGCCTTCTCTCCATTTCCACACTGTAAAGTTAGCTGTAATCCTTGATGGAGGTCTCTGCACCCTTGATTTTCTCGAGCGCAATCCTCGTGTAGTTCCTGTGACCAGGAGGTTCCTTCTCCTCGTCTGCCGCTGAGATCCTGCTCTGACCCTTTATAAACAAGAGGCATGTGAACGGGCCTAGAAGCCCCGCCCGTTTGGCCTCACCCCACATACACTAGTGGTATGCACCGTCTTCCCGCCCTTTCCCCACTATGATGGACAGCTTAATCAAAGGACCCCGGTGCTTTCGAGCGCGGTGGCAAAGTTACAGACACACAGGTCACTGGGGAAAATTCTTCAGGTCCTTTACGCAGCTGTAGTGTAGTGTAGGAAAGGCACTATACATTTACCCAACGAGGTAGCACTTACTGATTAGCCAGTAGAAAGTACTCCAGCTGAGTAGAGGTATTGCACAAAACGGAGGCATCTTCTTGGATAAATATGCAGGGTAGGTGTGCAGAATTCGTGAGCGTGGTTAAGCAGATGTGCCTTCTCTCCATTTCCAACGTGAAAAGTTAGCTGTAATCCTTGATGGAGGTCTTTGCATCCTTGATTTTCTCGAGCGCAATCCTCGTGTAGAATTCGTGAGCGTGGTTAAGCAGATGTGCCTTCTCTCCATTGCCACCCTGAAAAGCTAGCTGTAATCCTTGATGGAGGTCTTTGCATCCTTGATTTTCTCGAGCGCAATCCTCGTGTAGAATTCGTGAGCGTGGTTAAGAGATGTGCCTTCTCTCCATTTCCACCCTGTAAAGTTAGCTGTAATCCTTGATGGAGGTCTCTGCACCCTTGATTTTCTCGAGCGCAATCCTCGTGTAGTTCCTGTTACCAGGAGGTTCCTTCTCCTCGTCTGCCGCTGAGATCCTGCTCTGACCCTTTATAAACAAGAGGCATGTGAACGGGCCTAGAAGCCCCGCCCGTTTGGCCTCGCCCCACATACACTAGTGGTATGCACCGTCTTCCCGCCCTTTCCCCACTATGATGGACAGCTTAATCAAAGGACCCCGGTGCTTTCGGCGCGGTGGCAAAGTTACAGACACACATGTCACTGGGGAAAATTCTTCAGGTCCTTTACGCAGCTGTAGTGTAGTGTAGGAAAGGCACTATACATTTACCCAACGAGGTAGCACTTACTGATTAGCCAGTAGAAAGTACTCCAGCTGAGTAGAGGTATTGCACAAAACGGAGACATCTTCTTGGATAAATATGCAGGGTAGGTGTGCAGAATTCGTGAGCGTGGTTAAGCAGATGTTCCTTCTCTCCATTTCCAACGTGAAAAGTTAGCTGTAATCCTTGATGGAGGTCTTTGCATCCTTGATTTTCTCGAGCGCAATCCTCGTGTAGAATTCGTGAGCGTGGTTAAGCAGATGTGCCTTCTCTCCATTTCCACCCTGTAAAGTTAGCTGTAATGCTTGATGGAGGTCTCTGCACCCTTGATTTTCTCGAGCGCAATCCTCGTGTAGTTCCTGTTACCAGGAGGTTCCTTCTCCTCGTCTGCCGCTGAGATCCTGCTCTGACCCTTTATAAACAAGAGGCATGTGAACGGGCCTAGAAGCCCCGCCCGTTTGGCCTCGCCCCACATACACTAGTGGTATGCACCGTCTTCCCGCCCTTTCCCCACTATGATGGACAGCTTAATCAAAGGACCCCGGTGCTTTCGGCGCGGTGGCAAAGTTACAGACACACAGGTCACTGGGGAAAATTCTTCAGGTCCTTTACGCAGCTGTAGTGTAGTGTAGGAAAGGCACTATACATTTACCCAACGAGGTAGCACTTACTGATTAGCCAGTAGAAAGTACTCCAGCTGAGTAGAGGTATTGCACAAAACAGACTCATCTTCTTGGATAAATATGCAGGGCAGGATTCATTCTGGGCTGGCACGATGCTCCTGTCACAAAAATTAAACCTCAACAGGAAGCACTTACAGATATAAAGGGGCGCAGCAAAATCTCCGCGAGCACGCGAAATTCCGCGTGCTCGCGGAGATTTTTTGCCGTTTTGCGGAATTTCGCGGAACGCAATTCCGCAAATTCCGCCCACCCTTAGTTATAAGTCACAGTATTTTTGTTTCTGATATTTTTGCTTTCAGTATATGATGCTGATAGCTTTTTGTACCAGATTAGTGACTTTTTTAATTAAGTATAGGGTATCAATATTTTTGTTGTTTAAGATATTAAAGTTTCGATAATTCTATACCTTGTCGATATGATAGATAAAGGTATTTAGCGCATTGTCGCAGAAAGCGAACAATGGAATGGGCTTGAGTTACCGGAGAACTCACCAGGTTGTGTAAGAGTTCCAGTGACAACCAAAATGTGATAGATAAAATGTACGTTCTCGGGTGAGCTTGTGACCTGGAAGAGTAATCAGCAGTTAATGAGGTGATTCTTAGGACATTAATATTAAATTATGGCTGCTAGCAATTGAACTTACAGAGTAGTGTTACTGTGAGCAATTGATATGCACTTCGACCCATTCAGTCAATTAATAGAGGAAACATTTTCTCATTGTTATAAATATACTCAGCACAAAGCCAGTGCAAAATATAGGCTGCCACTGACTAAATCAGCTGAAAGGCAGAAAGTTGGAGAACAGGGGACCATCATTATCCCCAGCAGTGAATCCTCTGTTTGTGCCTTGAGGAGGTTCAGTTAAAAACATGTCCACCTGCCAGAATGAGGATTGGCACGCAAGGAACTGTCTCTGGGAACATTTAAAGGATCGGATTGTGAACAATTTGGGAAAAAAATAATTTAGAGTGTACCTGGACTGGTGATAAAATTTATAAACTGCATTGCACCCGATTCAAAATAACAGAAATGGAAGACACACTGTCTTAGTGGAGAACCAGTCAAAACACATGGGTGCCTGCCAGAATGAAGTTTGGCACTTGAGGAACTGTTCTGGGGCACATTAAATGCTCACATAGTGAATAAACTAGGAAAGACTTGAATATAGGGTGTACCTGGAATGGTGATTAAAAATACAATCAATGTTTTGCACAATTAAGAAATTAGCAACAGAAGTTGAAGACCGACTGTCTTAGTCTTCAGTGAAGGAAAATATCCGTAGCATTACAATGCAATTAGTTATGTTCACAAATATTGCTCAGCAATAGTTTAAAAAACCAGTGTAAGACCTGGTATCCTTGGCATGGTTTTCCCCTAACTTTTTTCCTTCAGACCTGTTTTTGCTGACCTCATTCTTCTTGGCCTTTGGACTCTGCGCACTTTACCAGTGCTAACCAGTACTAAAGTGCTTGTGCTCTCTCCTTAAAACATGCTAACATTGGCTTATACCCAATTGGCATATTTAATTTACGTATACGTCCCTAGTATAGTGGTACTACATCTGCCCAGGGCCTGTAGATTAAATGCTACTAGTGGGACTGCAGCACTGATTGTGCCACCCACTTAAGTAGCCCTTTAAACATGTCTCAGGCCTGCCATTGCAGCCTGTGTGTGTAGTTTTAAACTGCCATTTCGACCTGGCAAAATGCACCTTTCACAGGCCCAAACCTTCCTTTTTAATACATATAAGTCACCTCTAGGGTAGGCCCTGTCAGCCTAGGAGCGGGGTGCAATGTATTTAAAATATAGAACATGTACCTTTAAGTTTTACATGTCCGGGTAGTGAAAAACTCTTACATTCGTTTTTCACTACTGCAAGGCCTACTTTTCCCAAAGGATAACATTGGAAATACCTTATTACATTTTATAAGTATAATTTCCAAATGCGAACAGGTAACCCCTTCATGTTTGGTGTCTCTAAAATTGGATTTTCAAATCCTAACTTATGGTAAAATTCAATTTTAAGTTACAATTTTGAAAATGCCACTTTTAGAAAGTTGGTATTTTCTTGCATTAGCCATTTGGTGCCTGCAGCCTGTCTCTGGGTCACATGACTGGGTGTAGCTGACAGTTGGGCATTATGTATTCTGCCCAGACAGCCACACACAATAGTGATCTTAGGTGTGCCTGGACGGGCCATCACTGGCAGGATGAGAGGGAGGGAGGAGCTGGGCACAACTCTACTTACACTTGAATAGTCTGTGTCCTGCCTCCGCACAAAGGGCTGCATACCCCCTGTAGTTAGTCTGGAGCCAGGGCTAGGAAGGCAGGACATATGTGCATTACAAAGGCATGCCTCTAGACGCTTCTCCCCACTTCAAAGGCACAATTGTGTATAAATACCAGACCTCAGACACCACCACTTCAGTTTACTTCTGGACCTGTGGATACTCTGCCAGGAAGAAAAACTGCTGGGCTGCTACAAGGACTGCCACTCTGCTCTCTTGCCTGAGGAAGAAGAACTGGACCTGCAACTTCATCGTGAAGTCAGGACCCTGGAGTGCCTCCAAGGACTAGTCTGACGGCCTCCTGGTCTGATCCTCAGGGACATAAAAGGCTCCCCAACATCCTGAACAAGCCCCTGGACCCAGCAGCAGCAAGTTCCTGAGCCTAACTGGTAGCTCTCAGGTCCTGGACCCTTGGTGTGGCTCATAGGCATTGAAATCAAGCTTTTGGGCTGTCTGTGACAACAAATGGGTCCGTTCGCACCAAGTTCTCATTGCTCACACAGGAAATCCCCATGAAATTCTGTCAGTCCGACTCTTTGCACTGCAGCATCGACCGCTTGGGGGGACTGCTACCATGAAGCTCTAGCAACAGTCATCCATGATGCTTGCCGGCTCCTTGCGCTTTGCTGACTGCATCCCGTGACCCTCTCACTGTGCCTCGCGGCCCTCTGCAATATGAACAGTACTTTTGGCATGAACTAGAGAAGGTAAACCATCAGCAGGACTAAACTGGGACTGTATACGACCTGGGCTCCCTCACGGTTGGCCTGAATTTCTGAATTTGACCAGGTCCAGCACCACCAGATGTCCCAATTTGATGATTTGTGCCTTTTGGCACTAAATTCACTCTATTCTTTTAAAATTCATCTCCCCGGTTCTACTGATTGGATTTGTGTCATTTTTGGCCTTGTTTTATTTATAAAATTGTGCTCTATTCTTCTAACTTGGTGTGGGATCCTTTTTGTGTGGTGTTTTCACTGTTTTACTTTTTGAAGTGTTGCACACATACTTTACACATTGCCTCTAAGCTAAGCTTGACTGCACTGTGCCCAGCTACTAGGGGGTTGAGCACAGATTAATTTGGAGTTTGCTTGTGCCTCAACCTGACAAGGACTGTGGTTGCTGCTTGACCAGAGCCCACACCCCAGACAATCAACAACCCTATTTCTCAGCATGACTTACAGCAGAATTTCCAGTTCATCAGGGTCATTAATCACAAGAGGAGATTCGCCATTCCTCCGCTGAGTTTAGAATTTTTGCGATAGGGTCACGGTAATCACTCAGGGCCTCATTTATGAAAAGTGTTGCATCGCTGCGTGAAAACAGCGATGCAACAGTTTTCAGTGTGCCCTCCTTGCGACACCATGGATGCTCCGTATTTACTGTACGGCGCTCCATGTACAAGGATTTACAGATAAGTCAGTATTCCTGACGAATCTGTAGGTGCCAAAGTGGCGCATTGCAAGGGTGTGTCTGAAAACAGATGCAACTACAGCAATGTGTCCTTTCACATGGGGCAAGCCCCATGTTAAATGGCTTCCATCACTCCTTGCGTATGCTGTGAAGCAGGCATAAGACTTTGATGCGGTGGAGTCCTAGAAGTGGTGTAGTGAAATCTCATTGCGCCACTACCACGAGCCTTTTTTGTGGGGAACGCCCACCCTGCATGCATTATACCTGATGCAGGTATAATGTAGAGCAGGAGTTTACAAAGTGACGCATCTGCCTCGAAACGTCACTTTGTAAATATGGCTCAGTGTGGCGCATATTTTACACCACTGCAGCATCACAAAAAGTGACGTAATGGTGGTGTAAAGGGCTCATAAATAAGGCCCTCAATTGTTACCGGGTACATTCACAGACATGCTCAATAACATCTGTAATAATGGGTGTAACGTTTAAATAACTAGCATGAGTTGCAACTTTAATCCTAGTTCATCAAGTATGTATATATTTCATTAATTGTAAAAAGAGATGTAGTTTTGCCATTCTTCCATTAAGTTCAAATCTCTTGCAATAGAGTCACAGTGATCAAATCATTGACACTCCAGCCCTTAAAGAATGGCACTGAGGTTTCCTCCTCTCTCAGGGAGGCAGATTTTTTCACTCACTTGCCACTTTATATCTTCCTCAAAGTTTTGATCTGTGAAATAGATTACTCTGTTGTGTTACGTCAAAGGAATATTTAGATTTATAAATATTTATAGTGAGGAAGTAAATATTTGGAATCCTGAAAAGCGTCACTTACCTGTAGTAGATTAGGTGGCCTTGTAAACAACTAAAAAAAATGAATTTTTAAAAATAAATGTTAAATTGTACAATAACTGACTGTAAAACACAAAATGCTATATATGTTGTAAGCATTTCCTTGTATTAAATAAAAACATTGATGAAAACAAATGGTGTAATGTTGTTGGAGATTTTGAAATGTCTTGAATATATGTAACTAAGGGGTCTATTAGGATGGCGGTCGGAAAACCACCCCGGCCGCCATGGTAGCGGAAAACAACTGCCCGCCGGTACCGCAGCAAAACCGGCAGCCAGATTAGGATGTCCCGCCAAAAAAAACTGACCGCAGCGGTAAGAGCCACCTAAAAAACGCCCGTAGCGGGCGGAGAAAGGCGAAAATCCGTCCGCGGCGGTCGGATTCTCGGAGGAAAAAAACCAAACCGCCGCCAGGACAGCGGAGACTACGCACGGAACATTAGGATATCCCCGATGTGACCGCGGTACGTTCCGCTGTATCCGACCGCGGAAAACGCCAACAGTGATGAATGGGAGAGCCGCCGGAAGAACTACAGCATAGCCACTGCTGCGGACGCTCCGTGACAAATATGGCGGTCGACAGAAAAAACTCACAACAAGGCCACAAAGTACACACAGCAAACTAGCCATGCAACCAAAAACACATAACACACCCCAATGACACAAGCACATGGCAACTACAAAAATCTGAATCCCAGGACAACCCACACAACACACCTGACAGCACTACCCCATTTGGACACACACACATAGCTGAGTATAAAACCAGCCCCTTCCCTGACCACAATCCTTTGCAATACTCCACAACTGAAGGGCCCAACACCAGAGCACAAAGGAGAGCCAAATCTGCACACCATCACTACTCACACCACAGACAGCACCACCACCACTTCCACACCTGCACCTCTAACCCCTCTGCACATCACACACCATACACATCACCCCCACCCCCACCACTTACACACCTGCACCTCAAACCCCTTAGCACATCACACACCATGGCACCACAGAAAATTCCAAAATTCACAGAGAGTGAGTTGACAGTCATGGTAGATGAGATAGTCAGAGTTGAACCACAACTGTTTGGTAACCTGGTCCAACAGACACCATTAGCCAGAAGAAATCAAATGTGGGCAAGGATAGTTGATAAGGTCAATGCAGTAGGGACCATCCCATGCAACAGACAGGAAATCCTCAAGCGGTGGCATGACCTGAAGAGTGTTTTCAAAAAGAAGAGGAGCAAGAACCATGAGCTGGCTCAGAGGACTGGTGGTGGCCCTCCCATTCCACCAAGAACATTCACTGCATGAGAGGAGAAGGTGCTTGCCATACTGCATCCAGAGAGTCTCACAGGAATACCCGGGGGAGTGGAGGCTGGTAAGTACAAACAAATGTAGACCATCACACAGCAATGCACTGTCCAGCACAACTACAAAGCTACATCTCAGAGGCACAAGTATATCCATATGCACCACAATATCCAACACATGTCCCACAGATGTAACATCCACTACATCTGAATCACCCCAAAAGGTAGCCAACATTTACAGGGTTGTATGTGCCCAGGCAAATAGCACTACAACTCCCACCATGCTCCCTGTCCCACCCCTGAGCAGGATGGAGCACTCCACACCCAGAAGCATTTGGAAGCCATTGTCTCACCACAAACAAACTAACAGGTAGGTAGCCATCTTAACAGGGAGGGCTGTTTGGGGGTGGAAGGCCTGCACAACAACTCCCACCATGCCCCCTGTCCCACCCCTGAGCAGGATGGAGCACTCCACACCCAGAAGCATTTGGAAGCCATTGTCTCACTACTTACAAACTAACAGGTAGGTAGCCATCTTCCCTGGGAGGGCTGTTTGGGGGTGGGAGACCTGCACGACAACTCCCACCATGCCCCCTGTCCCACCTCTGAGCAGGATGGAGCACTCCACACCCAGAAGCATTTGGAAGCCATTGTCTCACTACAAACAAACTAACAGGTAGGTAGCCATCCTCCTGGGAGGGCTGTTTGGGTGTGGGAGGCCTGCACGACAACTCCCACCATGCCCCCTGTCCCACCCCTGAGCAGGATGGAGCACTCCACACCCAGAAGCATTTAGAAACCATTGTCTCACTACAAACAAACTAACAGGTAGGTAGCCATCTTAACAGGGAGGGGGGTTTGGGGATGGGAAGACTGCAGTACTACTCCCACCATGCCCCCTTGTTCCCCAGCTCATCAAGATGGAGCACTCCCTCCCACCCAGATGCACGTGTCAGTCATTGCACTGTCCACTTCAAACTAACAGGTAGGTAGACATATTATGCCCTCTTGTCCCACCCCTGAGCAGGATGGAAGCCTCCAACACACACACACATAGATGTGACATAGATCCAACACAAATGTGAAAACAGAACAGGTAAGTAGCCAGTACATGCACCCAGCCATTTCTCCCAAAAAGCATGGTGCCATATGACAACACCAGCCCTCTCATCACACAAAAATACACACAGATCCTATTGCCACTCACAGTGTGCAGACAGCTAAGCAAATGTAACTGTCACAGCAACCAAAGTGTGACACACCAATTCACATGTAGAAGAAAGTCTGTGCACAATCATGCACAGCACTGAATGCCATGTGTAAGTGCCATGTGGCCAGAGCAGCAAGGACCATATGTAAACAAAGAAAGCATGGTTGTCGGTACAAATTCAGATTTGCACATGACATTACAAAGGTATGCATGAGATGACAATGGCCAGTCCATGCTCAGATGTAACGTCTACCAGGGCTGAGTAATCAACAAAGAGGCGTCACAGAAATGCTTTGTTGCGCAAGTCCCTAGATGGCAACATGTCCCTGTAATCACAAAACATGCACGTGGCGCATGGTATGTTGTGACACCTCACACCATGGACAACTAATGCATGTACCTCAACATCATCTCAGGGGGCACAGTAGTACGCATACAAACAATGTGATGACTAGTCAACTGTGTGGTGTACAAACAGTGAATAATACACAGCTAACACAAAGCTTGCGGGGGGCACTACAATGACCATTTCCCATCTGTCCCACAGGTGACCAAGAACTGACTGCAGAGGACAACACCAGCAACCTGCAGAGCCAGTCCCCCCCCGGAACATGGACTCTCGGATGTTGACTCCCGGTATTCAGAGGACGAGGAGTTCGGACCCGGCCCATCTGGTGTGCTAGGGCGCAACCGGTCCCAGGACCCCATCGTCCCCCCCACCACATCTGCAGCAACACCAACAGCTACACAGACCACTGCTGTTATGGCCTGTGCGTCCTACACCACCACCACCACCACCAGTGCTGCCTGCAACACCCTCCCTGTCCCAGAAGATGACCACCGCACACCACCAACTGAGGAGGGCAGGGAGAGGATGCGGGTGCCTACACTGGTGATGCAACAGGTCTGTGGCAGCAGGGCAGGTGGGAGTGGCAGGGTCACTTACAGACAACCAGAGCCTGGTACCGAAGCCCTGGACAGCATAAACAGAGTCCTTGGGGCATATGAACAGGCCCAGGGACGAACGGCCCGGTCAGAAGAAGATTCCCACGAGCTTCTCCGGCTGAAGAGGTCCATGGATACCCGCATGGGACAAATTGTGGACCTCCTGGGCCAGATAGTGGCGGCAATGAGGGACAGGCCTGCGCCACAAACAACACCTCCACCTCCCCCTGCTGGGCTGCAGAATGACAGTTCAACATCCTCCCCTGCGGCCACAGAGAGGGGTGCGTCCTCAGACCCCACAGGCCCTTTGGCAGAGACCCCCCCTGCCAAGCGACGAAGGGGCCGTCCCAAGAAATCCCTGGGAGTATCCCATGGCAAAGCACCTGCCAAACGTCAGTCACGGAGCCAGCCATGATGGCAACACTCTGCACTACTGCATTGAGTTTTTGGACTGTCCTTCCCCACACTGCCTTGTAAATGGCATCTGTCTGTTGGACTGAGTCACCACATCAATGTGGTGACAACTCGATTCTCTCATGTACCATAACTGTCAACTCACTGCTTCACTAATCACCTCAATGTAAATGTTCACCCCCTCATATGTCACCATTGTAAATAAATACACCTCACACACATGTTGTTGTTTCTGCTCCGTCATTATTCCAGGATGTGCATTCATCACCATGATTAAAATGTACCACGAGTATGGAATGTATGTAGGCAAGGAGAGGCTGAAGTGACCTAGGAAAACACAACAGAACAAGATCCACTAGTCTGGGTGTGGCATTACAGACATCACACAACACATACCATAAAGCTAATACAACATGCACACATCACAATGAGCAACAAGTGCCAACATACACATCCTGTAGATGTTCAAAATTACCCTGTCCCATTAACATTGTCAGCCACCACTGAGTCAACAACCGGCTGCAGTCACAAAGCTCACATACACCTTCACAACAACAGCAACATCATCAGACAATGGGTCCATTGTACATTGTCCCTCACCTTCAAGTGAAATAGCGGTTGATGAGCTGTTGACGCAGGTCAACACCATCCTCCTCTCCACTGTCGTCATCACTGGACACGGGTTGGTTTGCAGGTGGGGGCCTTGGCTGCTCATCATCATCCAGGATCAGGGGGATATCCTTGCGAATGGCTAGGTTGTGGAGCATGCAGCATGCCACTGCAATCTGACACACCTTCCTGGGCGAGTGCATGAGTGCACCTCCCGTCTTGTCAAGGCAGCGAAATCATGACTTCAGGAGACCAAAAGTCTGCTCCACCACACGACGTGTCCTCCCATGGGCATCATTGTAGCGTACATCAGCTGGTGTCCTGGGATTCCGCAGTGGGCTCAGCAACCACGGACGGTTGGGATATGCAGAGTCACCTAGGTGTGAGAAACACAGATAAACCTTGTAATTATACTGTGGCAGAGGACAGCATGTCACACACACAGCACACTACTGGACTCTTCGTACTCACCCACAATCCATGCACGCTCAGGAAGCAGATTAGCCATGAGCTGTGGTACAATGCTGATCCGCATGATGTATGAGTCATGGGCGGAGCCTGGAAATTTGGCACACACGTGTGTGATGATCATGTCCGCCTGGCACACCACTTGCAAATTTATGGAGTGGAAATGTTTTCGATTCCTATAAATGTGCTCCCGTGCCTGTGGTGGAACAAGCCCAACATAGGTGCAATCAATGGCCCCAACAACATGGGGGATGTGTCCAAGGGCATAAAAGTCTCCCTTCACAGCCACCAATTCAGGTACCCTGGGGAAATGGATATACCTGTCTTTGTATATCATCATGGCGGACAGGACATCACGCAGCACCATGCTGAACATGGGTTGCGACATCCCACCTGCGCTGGACACCGTGTGCTGGAATGATCCAGAGGCAAAAAAATGCAGGGCCGCCATCACCTTAGACGTTGGGGTGAAAGCTGTTGGATATGTTCTGCGAGGCTGCAGGTGGGGCTCCAACATAGCACATAGGTTTTGTAGGGTGGCTCTATCCAGACGGAATTTCCGGATGACCTCCTCATCCTCCATGTCTGCCAGCACTGTGTAGGGACGATGCAGATTTGGTCTCCTCCTAGTTGAGATGAAAGTGGACACATGTCAATTCAATACACCATGAGACGTGTACAACATCTTACATTTTGACTGACACAACGCCAACAATGACTGTCATCACAATTGAGTTACAGAGCAGCTTACACGTAGGGACACCTTCAGCTACACTACTCGCACACTTGTCCCCTTTCACACAGCAAGTACATCCAAAACAACATCTGACTATGCAAATGCATCTAGGGATATGGCCTCATCTAGCATGAGCAGGCCTGAGAGTATTTCATACAGCATATGTGTAAAACTGCAACACCATTGTCTCATACCTAGCTGCTGTACCTGACACACCTTCAGGCGTAAGTTGAACATGGCACACATCAACAACACAATGACCACAGGCTGAGCGTAAACAACAAGTGTGTGCATGATCCAAGAAAACAAGACAGTCAAATCTGCACATTCTACATAAAGACATACATCACTGTGATTTTCACAGCACTTTCACACATTGACATGTGTACACATTTGAGAGTCCCTAACAACACTGTTCTGTGTACATGCCCATCAATATCACAAGTGACATATGAGTGAGTACATGCCAATGTACTACATGACATACACAAACATGGCATGTGTAGTCAGCAGTGTGTTAAATGTTACACTGGCATTGTGTGCACAATGATGTGCCATTAATCATTTGGACAAAAAAGGAGGAGTGTACCCTTTGTTAATTATAGGGACGGGGGTGATTAGACTAGAGAAGAAGAGAGTCCCTGGCTAAAATGTGGATACAGTGTTGTTCTGTCAACATGTACACTCTAAGTGGGGTTGTAAAGCACATTTAGTTAGACACAGCAGCAATAAACATAACGTATATCAATTTGTGCAGGGCAACACACTATTTTTTATGCTAGTCTTACAAGACCCAATATAATAATGCCAACAAACAATGTCATAAAAATTTATAAAATCAAATTTTATTCATCATATTATTAAAACCATTCTACATACATTTCGCAGCAGCTTTGATCATAAATAAAAATAGATAAAAACAAGGTTAAAATTAGACAAGAAAACTACACAAAAAGTCGACGCTGCGTTTCGGTGAGACTAGGATCAACCACCTTCTTCAGGACAGAGTTTTCTATTGGAGTTTCAACAAGATATCCCCTGATTGATTTAGAAGGATGAAGAATCTTCTACTGTAATATTATGAAGAAAAGGACGAGATGTCCTTTTTATATGGTACTATCTCTTCTACAATTACTTTCGTAGGCGCCACCGATAGATTTGTAGCAGATTAAAAACCCATAAAAAACCAGTATCCTTTCATTGCAAGCAGATAAGCAGAGGTTTTACTTGACAATATATGTAGCAATCTCGGGTGAGGGATTACTGGATATCGTTGCTTTATAGATATTGCAACGTTGCGAGGAAAGTGAATACAAGAGTTTCGGCCTCCCTGCAGCCTACGAACGTCCTCACGAGTCAGGATATATGGGCTGATTGCTACATATATTGTCAAGTAAAACCTCGGCTTATCTGCTTGCAATGAAAGGATACTGGTGTTTTATGGGTTTTTAATCTGCTACAAATCTATTGGTGGCGCCTACAAACGTAATTGTAGAAGAGATAGTACCATATAAAAAGGACATCTCTTCCTTTTCTTCATAATATTACAGTAGAAGATTCTTCATCCTTCTAAATCAATCAGGGATATCTTGTTGAAACTCCAATAGAAAACTCTGTCCTGAAGAAGGTGGTTGATCCTAGTCTCACTGAAACGCCGCATCGACTTTTTGTGTAGTTTTCTTGTCTAATTTTAACCTTGTTTTTATCTATTTTTATTTATGATCAAAGCTGCTGCGAAATGTAAGTAGAATGGTTTT
The DNA here is from genome assembly GCA_963921515.1 of Calotriton arnoldi. Lineage (NCBI taxonomy): Eukaryota > Metazoa > Chordata > Amphibia > Caudata > Salamandridae > Calotriton > Calotriton arnoldi. Next base: position 766,769 of record CAWUFW010006916.1, on the reverse strand, counting down.
AATAATATGATGAATAAAATGTGATTTTATACAATTTTTATGACATTGTTTGTTGGCATTATTATATTGGGTCTTGTAAGACTAGCATAAAAAATAGTGTGTTGCCCTGCACAAATTGATATACATTATGTTTATTGCTGCTGTGTCCAACTAAATGTGCTTTACAACCCCACTTAGAGTGTACATGTTGACAGAACAACACTGTATCCACATTTTAGCCAGGGACTCTCTTCTTTCTCCATTAATCATGTGGCCACTGTGCACTGTTGATGACTGCCCATTGGCCATTGACACAGCATGATGTGTCCATAGGTGCTGACAAAGTGCTCCCCCACCCAAATCACGATCACTCACGTCAATGTATGGCACCCAAATCGCGGAAGCTACCGCCTGCCGCCAGCGGTGTGTCACCACCAATCCCTAGAACACAATCGCGGTAGTGAGAGATATATATGTATTGCCAAATGGCGGTTGGCATGTTCCGCCACCCAAATCACGGTCACAGGCACCAATGTATGGCACCCGAATCGCGGAAACTACCGCCTGCCACCAGCGGTGTGTCACCACCAATCCCGAGAACACAATTGCGGTAGTGAGAGATATTTATGTATTGCCAAATGGCGGTTGGCATGCTCCGCCACCCAAATCACGGTCACAGGCACCAATGTATGGCACCCAAATCATGGAAGCTACCGCCTGCCGCCAGCGGTGTGTCACCACCAATCCCTAGAACACAATCGCGGTAGTGAGAGATATAAATGTATTGCCAAATGGCGGTTGGCATGCTCTGCCACCCAAATCACGGTCACAGGCACCAATGTATGGCACCCAAATCGTGGAAGCTACTGCCTGCCGACAGCGGTGTGTCACCACCAATCCCTAGAACACAATCGCGGTAGTGAGAGATATATATGTATTGCCAAATGGCGGTTGGCATGCTCCGCCACCCAAATCACGGTCACAGGCACTAATGTATGGCACCCAAATTGCGGAAGCCACCGTCTGCCACTAGCGGTGTGTCACCGCCAATGCCCTTGCAGCCAATGGGAACCACAATCGCGGTAGCCTAATGCAATTTTGAAAATCGCGGAAGGCGAGCTCCGCCACCGCGGGGCCGGTCATTGGATGCAATTGAAAGATGCACCACCGCGGTAGTGCCCGCCTGGCCCCTGTGGTGTGTCACCGCCAATGCCCATGCCCTTGCAACCAATGGGAACCGCAATCGCGGTAGCCTAATGCAATTTTGAAAATCACGGAAGGCATGCTCCGCCACCGCGGAGCCGGTCATTGGATGCATTTGAAAAAGTCTGACCTGGCACACCAATTGCAGCAGCTTGAAACCCACTGAAACTGCCCCAGGGGGCTATATAGGTGGGAGAGAGCCTCACATTTCCACAGCTTCCAGAGACTGCTGCCTGAGACCCCTCACCTGCTGCTGTTGTCTCCAGGGACTGCTGCCTGCCACCCCTCAACACCACCTGCTGCTGTCACCTGGCCACAGTGATGGCGAGGACTGAGAAGATCCGGGCCAGTCTGTTCACCAGCGAGGAGCTGGAGGTCCTGGTGGACGAGGTGCTCACACAGTATCCAAGGCTATATGGTGCCCCAAATGTCGTGGTAAGTCTTCAACAGTGTGAGTGAGAGTGCAGGGGGGGCACACATGAAGTTGAGCTGCTGCAGTATGTGCCTGGGAGTGTGGGCTTATTTCATACACTGCCTAGCACACTTTCTCCAGGGGGAAGGGGTGTGTAGCCTATTTCACATGTTTCCCTGCCTGCACATCAATATTTGAGGGACATGTATTGTGTTGTCAGCCATACAGTGACGCAGCAAGTTGGTAATGCAGGAGTCAGGACAGTGATTGCTTCTGTGAATGGCTGTGTGGGTCCATGTTGTCCTTCTCAGTGTGAGCCCACCTGGCCTGCACAGTCACCGCCCAAACTGACAAGGACACATCACTGAATGTACAGAGTGTTACATGTGTCTTTTTTTCTTTACTCTCCTTCAATGAGCCATCTCAGCCCTGTAGCTTGCACACGACAGGCCTTGTGAGAAGGGTGTGGGTTTGTGAGATCATGTCCCTCAATGTGACCTCCATGACACAGTGAGCCATTCACAGGGCAAGGACATTGAGGGCTGCACAGTGTTGGACACAGTGAGTCTAACCCCCAACATATGTTGATATGTAATGTATGTCTTGCTCTACCTAACAATGGACAGTAGATGTGGGCAGACTAGACATGGCTTCATGTGCTGGCATCCTGCATGATTATGAGATGGGCAGGTAGTGTGTCCACCCTCACACATGCATTTACGTGTTGTTCTCCCATGCTGATGTACCATGCGAGATGCATTCTTGTCTCTGTGAGACATATCTGGGGATTTGGTATGAGTCAGTATCATGCCACTGTACTGAGAGATATTGGTACATAACACTGTGTCACTGATGTTTTCCCCCTCTTGTCTTCCATGCCTGCAGCTCAAAGTACACCAGCGTAAGGCCGTGTGGAGGGCCATTGCATGCAAGGTGCGGGCTCTGGGTGTCTCAATCCGACGGCGCACCCAATGCCACAAGAGGTGGGATGACATCTGCTGGCTGAGCAAGAACGTGGCGGAGATGACGCTGGGTCTGCTCCCTCGGACTGGCAGGTTGGCACGGCGCAGCATGACACCACTGATGGCCCGCATCTTGGCCATGACACAGCCTGAGCTGGATGCACGTTTGAAGGAGCATCAGCAGCAAGCTAGGGGTGAGTATTCTGGGAAGGGTGACTTTGGCTGTGAGTGGCTGCATGTGTTCACAGCCTGGGACAGCGCTGGGCTATGTGATGTTGGTAGTGTGATGCAGTGGCTTGTAAGTGGCCTCTGTGCTGGGTGCAGCTGTAATGCATTTGCCCTACCTGTACTTCCTAGTGTGATTTGAGTACTGAGCATTGACATTGCATTCTGAGTCGTGGGCTTCAGGTATCGTCTGCATTGGGGTAGTCTGGGAAATCACATAGAAGGGAACGGCAGTGTGCCTAATCTTTGTGAGGCTTAGACATCTGACGCCAATGTGCTACAGTACTTGTGCCCCACAGTACAACATGGTGGATGGCATGAGCTCATGGCCATTGTGGACTGTTATGTTGGAGTCTGTATCTGTGTTGTCCCCTTCTGCTCCATCCAGATATGACAGTGGCAACATGTTGTGGGGTTCATCCTGGCCCACATCAGGGCCCTAGGTGTGCTCAGAGCTATTTGTGTGTCTGGTTGAACGGAGCCACCGGCAGGATATTGTGCTGTGTGGTCATCACATGGCTCACTTATGCCTGGTTTTCTTGTTTACACGCACTGTTCAAGTTCTAAATTGAGGGTGCACAATGTCATAGCACAGGGTGGTGTGCAACATGTAGATTTCTTCATCTTCAGTGATGCTTTGCTTGCATATGTTTGTTCTGTTGATGCCAATGAACTGACCCTACATCTCTCTCTCTCATGCAGCATCTCCCGTGGGCACGGAAGGACAGGGGACGGACACCAGTGGTGAGGCATCAAGCACAACAGCTGCACATGGGCACAGTGACACAGATGTGACCAGCGCCTTGGAGGGGGACAGGAGTCTGCTGGAGGAATCACAGCCAGAGACGCAAAGCTCACCGTCATCTGACGCCAGCGGTGACGCATCCATGTTGGTGGGCACAGGGAACGGGGACTCTGCCTCCTCTTCCACCACACAGCGTACAGTGCCCACCCTCCCAGCTACTTCCACTGTTGCTGCCTGTGTTCGCACCAGTAAGCAGGGAAGAGTGTCCTTCACCCCAGGCACCGCTGCCCCTGCCCCTGTCCCCCCTGCTGCCATCAGTGCTGAGTCTGTGGACCTTTTGTGCCAGCTGTGTGTGGGCCAGACAGCTCTCCTCAATGCCTTCATAGACCATGACAAAAAGTTGCCACAGGTGGTTGCTTTCATGGAGGGCATACATTCAGACGTGGGTGGGCTACACCGGACTGTACAGTCTTTGTCCTCCGCAGTGATGGCAGCCCTTCAACTGGCACAATCTCAGAGTCCAGCTCCAGTCCCTTTGTCCACCCCCCTGCCAGTGGCCACATCGGACGATAGTGACCACGCACAACAGACCTCAAGGTCAAGATACAGCACACGCAGCACACAGCAGCAACAGCCCAAGCGGTCCAGGGTGCAGGCACCATCCCCACAGAAAACTAAAGCCACCCCAGAGCGCAAAGACATAAGCCCGTCAGGCGACACCAAGGGCCACAAAGCCAAGAAGCAGATCTCAGGGTCACATGCCTCAGAGGCATCCCCGGCCAAGGACTCTCCTGTCCCCAAAGCGTCTCGCAAGCACAAGCAGACAGTTTCCGAGCCCGCTGAGAAGGTGGTGCCTGCTAAAAGTACACATAAGAAGAGCTCCAAGGCAGATTCACCCACAACCTCAACTCCCATCCAAAGCCCTGTGAAGCAGGGAAATGCGGGCACTGTAGGGGAAAACCTGGTAAACAGGGGATGGAGGGGCAAAGGCAAGGCCAGGCCAAGCGAACAGCTGGATCCAGCATGTCCCCAGAGGGAGGGCCACCGTCTGCACCTGATGCAGCTTTGGTGGTGAGTGTGCCTGTTGTGGCCGCCCCACCTCCCACTCCTACCAAGACCACACTTCCATATCGAATCCCCAAGAAGTGGAAAGGTACCCCTCCACATTCTCCCTCCCACACTGTGTCTCATGGCAGCATATCTCCGCCTCCACGGGCCACCACACCACCCAGTCCAAGCAGCCCTCCGGCTCCCAAAGCCACTGATGCCTCAAGCTCAGCTGGTCCGCTCTCTCCCAGGTCCAGTCCTCCAACTGGCCCCGACACTCAGCCAGCTCCCAGTCAGACTGACAGACAAGTCTGAGGCTAAATCCCCTCACACACCTGTCTCTCCCACAGCGGTGCCTGTACTGCCCATTGTTATCCCCCTAGCTGTGTTGCTGACCATGACTGTGTACAGTCTCACACATTCCCTGTGCAGTTTCTCATGTACCTACTCTGCTGTTTGGACTGGCCACTGGCCTTACTGTACATTGCTGTGTTTGCCCATTCCCTGTGCAGCTTCTCATGTACCTACTCTGCTGTTTGGACTGGCCACTGGCCTTGCTGTACATTGCTGTGTTTGCCCATTCCCTGTGCAGCTTCTCATGTACCTACTCTGCTGTTTGGACTGGCCACTGGCCTTACTGTACATTGCTGTGTTTGCCCATTCCCTATGCAGCTTCTCATGTACCTACTCTGCTGTTTGGACTGGCCACTGGCCTTACTGTACATTGCTGTGTTTGCCCATTCCTTGTGCAGCTTCTCATGTACCTACTCTGCTGTTTGGACTGGCCACTGGCCTTGCTCTTGTCTACTTTTTATGCCTATCTGTGACATTTGTAATAAAGACAGTTGCTCCTGTTGTCTGCTTTGTCAGTCTCCTTGCTAAATAAAGGGTTTTCTGTGTGGGTATGGTTTAATGTGACACATGCTCTGTATGCCACTTTAATGTTGCCCGTTGCTAGTTTCACTATTTCAGAGTTTGGCTGAGGTGAGAGGCACTTCAGTTCTACTTGACTCTGAGGCTTGGGGGTGCACTGATGGTTGTTTGTGATGATCTACTGTTATCCTAATGATTCTATGTTCAGGTTTGCTAAATTGTACACATGTCATGTTAGGATGCACTACCAGCACAGAGTGGGATTCTATCCTCAGGATTGCAGGCAGGCTGGCCAGGGTCATCATGTATGTGTGATCTTACTTTATGTGTGCCCAGCAGTGTAGGTGTATAGTCATCTTGTGATGGTCAGTCATCCTAGTCACATGGGTTACTTTCAATGTGTGCACTTGGGTGGTCAGGAAGTGTGCAGTGTGGAGGGGTGACTTTGTCGTGAGTGTTGATGTGTGTGTGCACCTGCAATGTCAACTACACACATGTGTCACCCAGGAGTAGGGTGCCTGTTTGTGTAATTGTTCAGCCCTGTGATTGTGATTGTGTGCACATGTGTGTGTTGTATGTTGTGCACTGTGCAGTGTGTTGGTATGTCCTTGCAGTTCTGGCTGACTCCTACTTGTTGTTTTTGGCAATTGTGAGTATGCAGAGTATGTGAGTGGCAAGTCAGTGTTGTGTTTTGTTGATCATCCATGTGTCTTGATGCTGTTTGTACTCACTGTGCATCCCTGCTCAGCCACACTGACATTGTGGGTGTGTTTTCTCATGCATTGCTGTCACATGGGGCTTTATTGCCTCCAGTATGGCATGTGGTGTGTAGTGTCATACCATCCCCTATCTGTGCTTCAGATGCCTACCCATTGTGAGTCTGCACTCCATCTATTTGTGTATGGTACACTCCTGCCATGCCCACTACTGACGTACACACCACTTCACTTTCATGTCAGCTGTCCCCTTGGTTTGCCTGTGTGTGTGCCTCCCCATCACTTCATTTGTAACACTGTGCTTTGTGGTGCAGATCTTTGCACAGGACCAATGTGCCACTCAGGACATTTTCCCTATTGGTTATATGTTATTTTCTTGTACTGTTTAGCAGTCATGGTTGCTCATATGCAGTTCAACTGTTTGTGCTGCACAGTCCTCTGGTCAAGTTGTTTCCACTTTGGTGTCCCTGACTTGTGCATCTGTGGGTGTTGGGTTAGGTGTATGTGTGTTTGCTGAGGTACTGCTTCACTTCCTGAGTGTGATGTTGTCAGTGTGCTGTTTTGATTGTTGTTGTGGGTGTTCATGGTGTGTCGCTCATGTCTGTGTGGGACTGGTATGTTTGGTGTGCAAGCACTGCTTGGTGTGCATGCAGTGCTGTGGGTGTATGTTGCCTTGTCCTTGCCTCGTGTGCATCCCCTGATGTCCTGCTGTGTTTGCAATGTGATTTATTGGCATGTGCTTCTGTTATGTGTTTGATGTGGCTGTTGTGCAGTGTTTGGACTGTGTTGTCTCTTGCAGATGACAGATGCTCTGTGTGTGGTGTTCTATTAGCATGTCAGTGTGTTTGTGTTTTGTCGGTGTGGTGTGTTTCATTCAGATGTGTGTTGCCAGTGTGGTGTGCCTTACTTGTGTGTCTGTCACATGAACGTAGGTCTATTCTAGTTCCTGTGCTTGTGTTAGGTGCATCCTTGTTGTTTTCTCCTCTCATATCTGAGCTGTCTCTTGTCAGTCTTGTGCATGTGCAGGCATGTGGTACACTGTGACATCATGTTGACTTGATGGGTGGTGTGGTATGTCTGTCTGTGTGTCATTGTAGGCCCATTTCTCCCAGTTTGTGTCCATGATTGTTTTGTGATGGTGCACTTCTTGTCTGTGTTGTGGTATGTTGTCTGTGCATTGTTCCTGACTGATGGGGTTGTGCACTCCTGTACTGTCTGTGCTCCCATTGCCTTTCCACAGTTTGGCTGCACAGTTCATGTCTGGTCTTGTTGTGCTTCTGTGTGTGTTTTAGTTGAGTTATGTGTTTGGCTGTTGTTTTTGTGCAGACATTGGTTCTGGCATCCCTGTCTGTGTGTGATGTGTGTGGGTGCCCCCAGGGAGTGTGATTGTTTGTCTTTGTATTGACTGGACTTTATTGACACCCTTCTGTATGTCTGGCACTGGTGTTGTGTGCTGCAGGTGTGATGGGGGGGGGGGTATGTGTGAAGATTCCTACTTGTGTTTGACAGTCATGGAGTGTGTCAATGGGCCCTGTGTGTTGTGCTGCTGACATGCTCCTGTCAAGTAGTTGGATACATATGTGTGGCTGTTCACTGTTTGACTTCAGGGCCTTCCTTTCATCCCTGTGCCTATCCATAGGTTGCCTTGTTGTCTCCCTGAGTTGTTGCACTGAGGTGACTGTGGTTTGACTTCACTCACTGTGCCAGCCATGTGTGATTTGATGGGCTGAGGGTGTTCTTATATATTCCTTGTCTTGCATGTGATGTACACATGCTTGGTAGTTAGCTCCTTGGCCTTCCAATTGTGGGCACCTCACTTTAGCTTTCCTATATGTTGTACTCCATTGCTGCTGGCATGTGGTCTGTGTTTGTGGCTGTGTGTCAGTGTGGGGTATGTCTGTGTGACTTGGCAGGCTGTGTGTCCAGTGGAGTGATTGTTCATTATCTGTGTGTGTGTGCATTTTCTGCTTGGACTCAGTTTTCTTGCCATGTGTGTGGTGTTGTTGTGGTGTGTGGGTTGCCCTGGCCCTGTGCTTCTGTGCTGTGTGTTCCTCTGCAGCCACTCCTGCTGTGGCTGTCTCCCTAGTTGTTTGGTGTGTGGTGCAGGGTGTGGGTTCACCTGGCTTGTTGTTGTGCATGGGGGAGCACAGGAGGGGCACATGGCATGTCCTTTCATGGGGGGGGCCTGGTGTGTGGAGGGTGGAGGTGTGGCCCTGTGGTCTTTGTGCACTACCCATGCCTGACGCTGGCCCTGCCTTCTGCATTGTGCGCATGTTTTCCCGTGTTTTCACCGCTGCGGTGACGTCACCGGGACATTACTTCATGATCGCGGTGAATGGGTGACCTGGATGCGGAGGGGTGATTTGGTGACAGGTAGGACATGTGTGGGTACACTTGTGGATGTGTTCCTGTCCCCACCAGGGTGTCTGGTGTGGACAGGAACCCTCGATCAGCCCATGTGTTGTGTGTTGTGGTTGTGTGCGGAGTTGTGTTGTTGCGTACCTGCAGCGTCGTCCGTGACGGGCCATGAGTTGCTGGTGATGTATCAGGTACAGCGCCGGGAAGACGTGCAAAGCTGGGTCCATTGCGCTCGGGACCGGGCGGTTGGGACCGGGGATCAGGTTTAGCGCTCCGCTGTGATGCTTCCGCCATCTCTGGTTGGGCGGTTTCTCCGCTGCGGTGCGACTGGCTGTTTGGGGCATCCTGATTTGTACGGCGGTCGGGACGTCATTCCACATGGCGGTGAGTCTCCATTGGCTCCCACCGCCGCGGTGGCGGGCGCACTTTGATGGCGGTTAGGGTCGCACCGCGCCAGACGGGGAATGGGCTACGTTTGGAAATCCTAATATGGCGGGCGTGAGGTCCGCTGCTGGCGTGCGGAAAAAAGCATTTTCCCCCAGCACCGCGGTGGTGCATCCAACCGCCATCGTAATAGGCCCCAAACTTCGAAATTCTCACTGAAAATACTACAGAAACTTGTCATGATGTTAAAATGTCACACTTGGTTTCATAATGTTTTATTATTTTTAGATTCGGAGAATCAGTCTTTTGAAGTAATAAGTAAAAGTGGCATTTGTGAGACCTTGGATGCCACCTTGGCCTCCTTGGATGATGAAATATTTATTGGACTCACAGATGTTTTGGACAAGCCCCCATCTATCTTGCCAAGGTGCAACAAAGTTACAATGTCTCCACTAGTTGCTTAGTCTGCTATTTCTGTACAAAGAACTGATAAATGTGCTTTTGCGAATGACGATGATCTAGAAGTCTCATTGGAAGGATGAATCTACAGGACACTACATTGCTGAGGAAGACAAGATGGGGATGGAGACAGTGATGGACACTCAAGAAGGACTCCAAAGGTATGTGAGCCTAAATAAGATTTGGTTTGGAACATGAGAGATGCCTATGCTTTGCTTCAAGTAATTGTTGATTCTCTAGCTGACTGTACAAAGGAAAAAGAGAAGAACCTGGAATACAAAATTTCACACTAATTGAAAAGCAACTGGGGAACATCAATTCTTCTACAAATAAGTTCCTGAAATGACTGGAGCATAGGATGGACACCTTCATATCAATAGAGTGTACTACATCAAGACATAGGGGCTGATTAGGATTGCGGGGAAACTGCCACCGACAGGCTGTCGGTGGCTGTATACCCGCCATCCTATGCAGCTTTTTCACCCACCAGATCTTGATGGCGGGCGGTGTGCAGGCGGGCAGAAAGCCCGACCGCCATGCATCTGATGGGCTCCTTGAGCCTGCTGGGGCGTTGGAGGGCCTCCCAATCCCTGAAAAGGTGGCGGTGCCTACCGGGCACCGCCGTAGGGATTAGGATGGTCCCTCCCCGCCTGCCTTTCCATGGCGGTTCATCCGCCATGGAAAGGCTGGCGGGGATGGACATTGGGGTACGGAGCGGGCCCCCCTTCACCCTGGGCCCTTTTCTTTGGGTGTGGGGGGCACCTATGGTGCCCCACAACAGATCCCTGTGCCAAGTGACAGGCCCGCATGGTGCCTGTCACGTAGTGCAGGGTTGTGTTACACATCCCTTTTTTCCATTGCAGTGGGTGATGCAGCCAGCAACACCTGCTGCATTGGAAAAGCTGTACAATGCGACTGCCACTGTGGCGGTCGCATTGTAATATGGCCTGTGGGACCCCAGACACTATGTAGGGCGGTCTCCATCTCCGTTAGGGTGGCGGGCAGACGTGAGTCAGTGCGCCATCCTAATCAGGGCCATAGTTGCTATATTAACATCTCTGCAGACTCCTACCGGGTATTTGAATGAACCCTTCACTAAACTCAGTGATGTTGCAGACTTAATGAGGTCTACAACTTCTTCCTCTGGTGCATCCTTCCTGCACACTGGCATAACTTTGTTTGCTCCTACTAAGCTGAAATAGGATTATGAGGATCATCAGAGGGTGACGATGTAGGCATACATATTTTGCTTCGTAATGTTGCCAAATGGACATCAGTGTGCACATTGTTACAGTGTTTTCCTTAGTCCTGATCTTGTCTTCATGTCGTATTTCTCCATGCCATCCGCAATTCTTTATTGGTGTTACTGTGCTTAATATATCAATATACTGTTTAATTGAAGCCTTTTTCTTTGATATTGTGATTTGTATGTGTATGTAATCTGAACAATTTTGTTGTTTGTATTTTCATTTGCAAATTATTCAGCACTTGTTAAGATACCTCATACTAAACATAAAACATGTATTTATACCTTCATTAAAAACATGCATTATTTCCAAAAAAGATTGCTGTGGTTAGTCACATATAGATGCATTATTGTTTTCATTTTTCTGTGAAGCCTTCAAATAAAGCTTCAAGTAGTCATTGAGAATTGTATGTAATGCATTTTGCTCTAACATTTCTATTGACTGTTAACAAAACGTCTTGTCCATTAACCCTAGTTTCCTCATTGGGTCCCACACTATTAGCAAAAATATGACATTAATACTTTATTTAAAATCATACTAGCTTTTATGTTGATGGACTGTTGTAAGATTAGGCCATGCAATGAAGAACACATTTTTATTTCAAAATGCACGTCAGCATACTTAGAACCTCAGTTTATTTGAAATACAATATTTATAGTCCATAAGGTCTTATATCACAGATATCAGTGATCAGGGTTACGTTCGATGACTGCTCTATCAATCATTAAATCAATCTATAATTTAGATTTTAAAGTAAGTTTTCACATTATCAATTATTAAAACCACAAAATCACCACGCTGCATGAAGGTAATGTCATGGATGTTATCCTAGACTAAGATATTCTACCAAAAGTTACTATCAATTTTAAATATTTAGTTCAAACATCTCACTTCATGATCCAACATCCTGACAAATGAGTTTTGTCAGACAATACCCTGACAAACAGCAGGCAATACCCTCCTCCACGCTCTCAGCAGTCACCCGGATAATCTTAAGTGGAGCATTCCCTATGGTGAACTGCTGAGAGCAAGAAGGAACTGCAGTACAGACACTGCATTTGCTAATGAACAGGACATCATGATCAAGAGGTTTTTAAGCAGAGGATACCCTATGTGGGTACTTGAACGAGCTCTTAACAAGGTTGGCAAAGTAAACAGAGCACAAACCTTAGAGGCACCTATAACCACCACAGTTGATTCCGACACTCCTGAATCTGGCGAAACTAGAGTCATTATGACATTCAATGCCAACTCTAAACAAATACAGAAGATCTTAGCCGACAAATGGGACATTCTTACCAGTGATCCCATTATCGGGCACACTCTGCACACTAGACCTAGTATCACGTACAGAAAGGGTCGCAGCCTCAGGGACTTCCTTGTCCGCAATGACATTACACAAGCATTACCACAGAGAGATCATAACCTTAAAGGCTTTTTTCCGTGTGGACATTGCAAAGCTTGCTGCAACAGCCACATGACACAAGAGCTCTCAATACCTGGACGCAACAAAAATAAACACATAAATCAATTTTTTACCTGCAGCACTCCTTACATTATATATGTACTGGAATGCCCATGCAAGCTTGGGTATGTGGGAAGCACTACATTTATGGCAAAAAAGAGGGTGTTGGAACACATGCGTGCTGTCAACAAAAAAGATATCCACTACCCAATAGCTAGGCATTTTCAGGAATTCCACCTCTCCAACAGTTCCCTCCTGAGTTACTTTATCGTAGAACAGGTACATACCGGCCCGAGAGGCGGTAATAGAGTACTCAAACTACGCAAACGCGAATCCAAGTGGATATTATAACTCGAGACTAAGTACCCGGGGACACACAACCTCGATGAGGAATTAAGTACACATTTACATGAGAACTGATTTTCTTAGCCCTGTAACAATATTTTTCCAATTGTATATCTTCTATCCTGTAATATGACTCATCCAGTTGCTCTGTTGTTATTTTAACTTTCCTGATACTATGGAATTCTCTTTGTAATAGTATTTCGGGTTAATTTTAACCACACTTCTAATTTCTCTTTTTCTTCTTTTTTCACAGGAGGAAAGGAAGGGACCCACCCCCTCCGGACGGTCACACTCTGCACGGGTTCCCTACCCTTTTCTTCCCCTTCTCCGGGTCCACATATCACAGAGATAATATTTCTCTTTTCCATTTTTACTTATTCTATTCCTTCACCATGACCTTTGGGAAGCTTACTTTCCGTATGTAAGATTGGGACCATATTATGTGTATTTGTCCAACTCTGCCATATGTGTTGCGATTGCCACTTGGTATTCATGAAGTAATGGCATTCCTGTTTCAGTAAGCAATGTATACCTTTGTGTGATACCACTATGGTACCTAGATAATGTATTAGGGGTATAACATGCCGTGAGATACTATATTTTTCAATTGCTTTGCTTCTGGTATTACCACTAGGGTGACTGCAGGTTGTCTTATGCTTCTGTTGATGTACCACCACTATGGTGTTTGCAATTTTGTCTCATGCAGATCTTATGTACACCACTATGGCGAAAAAAATTATGTTGACATAAGGCATAATACTGTGCCAAGCGTATTTGAATTACTTGTGCATTACCACTTTGGTTATTTTTATCAAGTATCTTGAATCCCATACCTAATTATTTTCGTGTATACATTGATAATTAGTTGTTTACATATTGCAACATACTGAACCTGTATAGGCTTTATTTTGTATTCACTTTGACTTTTAATTATGCCAAAATTACCCCTGCGTTTACTGTCGACTACCACAGAATTTCATGTGTAGTCCATTATTTGTGTTTACTATGGCTATGTATTGCTTCCTAACTTTATTGCTCACTGTGTGAACGAGGCAGCTTGACTGTCGAAACGCATTACCAAGAATAAACTATCATTGGCATACTCCTGAGAGTGCGTTATACTTGCTTTAAGTTCGTGTGGATATATATATATATATATATATATATATATTCACTGAAAAAACCACAGGTTTCAGGGACGTTATAGTTAGTTGGACATTTCAATCGTACAAAACCAGAGAAATTCGGTTGTTATAGTTAGTTGAGCTAACTATAACTTGCGCCCCCGCAATGCACTGCTGATGACGTCACATTTTACATCACTCATGACATGGTCAGTGACATCACTGATGAATTTCTCTGGTTTTGTACGAGTGAAATGTCCAACTAATTATAACGTCCGTGAAACCTTTGGTTTTTTCAGTGAATTTCTAAGGTTTTTTAAATGCTAATTTCTCACTATAACGTCCCTGAAACCTATGGTTTTTTCAGTGAATTTCAAAGGTTTTTTAAATGAAAATTTCTAACTATAATGTCCCTGAAACCTATGGTTTCTTCAGTGAATTTCTAAGGTTTTTTTAAATGCTAATTTCTAACTATAACGTCCCTGAAACCTATGGTTTTTCAGTGAATTTCTAAGGTTTTTTAAATGTTAATTTCTAACTATGCCTACATAGGTAGAACATATACAGAAAGGGGAAGAAAGGCACAGAAAGAAGCAAGAGAAGTGCAGAAAAGGGAAGAGAGGTGCAGAAAGAGGAAGAAAGGTGCAGAAAGAGGGAAGACGAGTGCAGAAAGAAATAACAGGGGTGTAGAAAGAAGCAAGAGAGGTGCAAAAAGAGGCAAACGAAGTGCAGAAAGAAGCAAGAGGGGTGCAGAAAGAGGAGAGAGAAGTGCAGAAAGAAGCAAAAGAGGCAAGAGGAGTGCAGAAAGAGGCAGGAGCAGTGCAGAAAGAACCAAGATATGTGCAGAAAAAGGCAAGAGAGGTGCAGAAAAAGGGAAGAAGGGTGCAGAAAGAAGCAAGAGAAGTGCAGAAAGAGGCAAGTGAGGTGCAGAAGGAGGCAAGAGAACTGCAGAGAGGCAAGAGAGTTGCAGAAACAGGCAAAGGGGGTGCAGAAAGAGGGAACAGGTATGCAGACAGAGGCAAGAGAGGTGCAGAAAGAGGCAAAATAAGTACAGAAAGAAGCAACGGAGGTGCAGAAAGAGGCAAGAGGGGTGCAGAAAGAGGAGAGATAAGTACAGAAAGAAGCAAAAGTAGCAAGAGGGGTGCAGAAAGAGGCAAGAGCAGAGCAGAAAAACAAGAGATGTGTAGAAAGAGGCAAGAGCAGTGCAGAAAGAGGTAAGAGATGTGCAGAAAAAGGAAAAAAGGGTACAGAAAGAAGCAAGATAAGCACAGAAAGAGGCAAGTGAAGTGCAGAAGGAGGCAAGAGAACTGCAGAAAGAGGCAAGAGAGTTGCAGAAACAGCCAAAGGGGTGCAGAAAGAGGGAACATGTGTGCAGACAGAGGCACGAGAGATGCAGAAAGAGTCAAAAGAAGTGCAGAAAGAAGCAACAGAGGTGCAGAAAGAGGCAAGAGGGGTGCAGAGAGAGGCGAGAGAAGTACAGAAATAAGCAAAAGAGATGCAGAAAGAGGCAAGAAGGGTGCAGAAAGAGGCAAGAGCAGTACAGAAAGAACCAAGAGATGTGCAGAAAGAGGCAAGAGAGGTGTAGAAAGAGACAAGAGGTGTGCAGAAAAAGGGAAGAAGGATACAAAAAGAAGCAAGAGAAGTACAGAAAGAGGCATGTGCGGTGCAGAAGGAGGCAAGAGAACTGCAGAAAGAGGCAAGAGAATTGCAGAAACAGGCAAAAGGGGTGCAGAAAGAGGGAACAGGTGTGTAGACAGAGGCAAGAGAGGTACAGAAAGAGGGAAGAGGGCTACAGAAAGAGGCAAGAGGGAAGCATAAATTTGCAACAGAGTTGCAGAAAGAAGCAAGAGCAGTGCCGAAAGAACCAACAGAGGTGCAGAAAGAGGCAAGAGGGGTACATAAAGAAGCAAGAAAAGTGCAGAAAGAAGCAAAAGAGGTGCAGAAAGAGGCAAGAGAACTGCAGAAAAAGACAAGAGAGGTGCAGAAAGAGACAGGAGAGGAGCACAAAGAGGCAATAGGGGTACAGAAAGAGGCAAGAGGGGTGCAGAAAGAAGCAATAGAAGTGCAGAAAGAAACAACAGAGGTGCTGAAAGAGGCAAGAGGGGTGCAGAAAGAGGCAAGAGAAGTGCAGAAAGAAGTAACAGAGGTGCCGAAAGAGGCAAGAGAGGTACAGAAACAGGCAAGAAAGGTATAGAGAGACGGAACAGGGGTGCAGAAATTTACAAGAGAGGTGCAGACAGAAGCAAGAGCAGTGCAAAAGAACCAACAGAAGTACAGAAAGAGGCAAGACGGGTGCAGAAAGAGGCAAGAGAAGTGCAGAAAGAAGGAACAGAGGTACACAAAGTGGCAAAAGGGGTGCAGAAAGAGGGAAGAGAGGTGTAGAAAGAGGCAAGAGAGTTGTACAAAGAGGGAAGAAGGGAGCACAAAGAGGCAAGAGGAGTACAGAAAGAAGTAACAGAGGTGCAGAAAGAAGCAAGAGAACTGCAGAAAGAAGCAACAGAGGTGCAGAAAGAGGCAAGAGGGGTGAAGAAACAGGCAACCGAAGTGCAGAAAGAAGCAACAGAGGTGCAGAAAGAGGCAAGAGAAGTGCAGAAATAGGCAAGAGAGGTGCAGAAACAGGCAGGAGAGGTGCAGAAAGAGGGAACAGGGGTACAGAAAGAGGCAAAAGAGGTACAGAAAGAGGGAAGAAGGGTGCATAAAGAGGCAAGAGGGGTACAGAAAGAAGCAAGTGAGGTACAGAAAGAGGCAAGAGAGGTGCAGAAAGTGGAAGAGGTGAGCAGAAAGAGGCAAAAGAAGTACAGAAAAAGAAAGAAAGGTGCAGAAAGAAGCAACAGAAATGCAGAAAGAGGCAAGAGAGGTGCAGAAGGAAGCAAGAGTGGTTTGCACAACATTAGTACCAATTTAATACCCACATTTAACAATAAGTAACAAGTGACCATTCTAGGTTTGCAAAGGGCCTTCCACCACGCTGTAACACTTGTTGCTATATTTTTGGTAATGTTTGAGCCGTTTGAGCTAGAAACAAGGTTTTTTTTGTTCAAATATGCAGATTATGCAGCAGATGATGGATTATGTGGCAAATACGGAAAATGTATAATTGTGCAAATGTCGGTGCAGCCAAACAATCACATAAATCAAGTGGCCCTGCACATACCTCTGACTAGGTCCAGAAGTGCTCCTCAGTGGTTCCTTCTTTTTTTTGTCTTATTGAGTTTATACTTTAGCTTCTATGGAAACGAGGAAGACTAAACCTGAGGTTACCACTCCACAACTCAGACTACCATACCACATAATTGCTCTCCATAACACATAATCCCACTCTACATAATTCGTATACACTAAATACCACATACTTTCTATTCACATCAAAGTCAAAGTCTATCCACATCATTTCACTGCACATCATACCACATAACTGCACTACACACAACCTACATCCACTCCACTCCAAGAAACATTAGTAAAACACTTTTACATTTACAACGCCAATAGCTCTAACTCTTGCAAATGTGAAACCTATTACATAGCAAATGCTTCTTTAACTAGTAGTTGCGTTTGCAGAGAGGTGGAGAAAGGGGGCTGGGCTTCTGGCCAGTGCTCAGGAATTCCACTGCGTAGGACTTACAGGAGGTACCAGGAGGGCTTCTTGGCCCCCAAAGTCCCTCAGGAGTAAAGTGGACTTCATCCCCCAACCAGTACTGTGCCAGGAGGTGCGTTTGCAGAGTGGTGGAGAAAGGTGAGTGTGGCCTCCGAAGACCTCATAGCAATCCCACTGTGTGGGACTTAGTGGAGATAACAGGAGGGGTAGTTGGCTCCCAAGGACAACCTTGGGGGCCAACTACACCTCCTATTACCTCCAGTAAGTTCCACGCAGCAGGATTGCTAAGTTCTCATAGCAGGCCATGCCCCCTTTCCTCACCACTCTGCAAACGCACTCCCTGGCGTGCTCTTTAATGGGGCTTAAAGTCCACTTTGCTGCTGGGGGTCCTTAGGGGCCAACTACCCTACCGGATACCTCCAGTATGCTCCAGATAGTGGGATTGCTGACTGGTGGACACAGGCCACGCCCCTTTTCTCCACCACTCTGCAAACGTGCCTCCTGGTGTGCTCTTGGTTGGGGGATGAAGTCTCCTTGCCTCCTGAGGGTCCCTGGGGGCCAACTGGCCCATCAGGTACCTCTAGTAAGCCCCACACAGCTGGATTGCTGAGAGTGGTCCGAGGCCATGCCCTCTTTTTACACCACTCTGCAAACGCACCTCCTGGCATCCCATCCCATCCCATCACTTGGGGCCTGGCCTTACGTTGGGGACCGTGGGGGGAGCCCCAATGCCCCCACGGTCCCAGCCAGCTCCCAGCTTCCTGCAGGAGCCGGCATAGCTTTTGGACAAGGGGAGCTGCTAACATGCAGCTCCCCTTGTCCAAAAGCAATTCTGCTTTGCTTCGTGGAAGCGAGAGCAGGTTTCCTGCTCTCACTTCCACGAAGCAAAGCAGAGTTTGCAATTACAGGGCAGGAGCTGGGCTGCCACCCTGCCATTGCAAACTGCAATGTCCCGGGGGTGGACACCCCAGGACATTGCTTGAGCCGGCCCTATGGGGTGGCAGTCCCCAGGGCCAAGGAGGGCTCCAGGAGGGGGGCTGCGTGGCCCCCCTCCAACAGACTTAAAGCCCCGGGGAGGAGGTGGTCCCCGGGGCTGGGGTCCACAACGGACCCACTCCTGTAATTTAAGTTAGCCCCGGGAAGGTGGTGGTCCCCAGAGCAGTGTGGGGAGTGGCAGAAGCCCCTCCCACACTTTCTTAAATTCAATTTAAGCCCCAGGGAGGTGGCGGTCCCTGGGGCTTAGGGGGGCCCGCGAGGCCACCCTGCCCAGAATTAAAGAAAGCCCTAGGGAGGTGGTGATCCCTGGGGCTTGGGGTTGCCTGCGAGGCCCTCCGCCCAGAATTATAGAATGTCCCAGGGAGGTGGCGGTCCCTGGGCTGCAGGGGGCACAAGCCCCCCCACATTTAATCACTGAAGCCCCGGGGAGATTGCGGTCCCCGGGGCTTGGCGGGGTCAGCGAGGCCCCCCAACCTAAAATGTTCAAAGCCCTGGGGAGGTCGTGGTCCCCGGGGCAGCTTGGGGGGCAGGCAACCCCCAAGCTTTTAATGTTTAAAAAGCCCCAGGGCTGCTGGGGCCAGCACAGCCCCCGCATATATTTGCATAATGCCCCCGAGACCTGGCCCACCGTGGGGCTCATTAAAACGAAGTGTGATAGACCGCGCTTCGTTTTTTTAAAATATTTTCAGCCGGATTCACACACCCAGCGTGAATTCGGCCAAAAACATTTTTAAAAAATGCTTTTTTTGACCCTGGGGGTCCCTGTGGGACCCCTGAGCAGACCTAGGGTCAGTGTGTTCCTACCCTGCCCCCTTTTCTTGTTTTTTTACCATATTTTTACTGTTTTCTTGCAAGATGGCTGCCAACACTTCCTGGTTTGGGGTGTTGGCAGCCAATCAGAATGAAGCTCGTGATCGGGAGGGTTCGCGAATCCTCCTCGGCCCTCACATATCGATATTTTTTATTTTTAAATTTCTTAGGAACTACTGAATGGATTTACACCATTTAAAGCAAAGAGTGCACTCTGGACCAAGAGCTACCTCTCTGCCAAATTTGGTGTAATTCCGTTCAGCAGTTCGGGCTGTAGCCCCGATAAAAGTTCCTATGGAAATTAACGAGGAGAAAACGCGTTTTGGGACCCCCTTTTTTCTAGGCCCCTGCTTGACGAATCCCCCCAAAACTTTCAAGACAGGAGCTGACCGGAGCACCCCCATTAGTTTTGAAAATTTCGCAAAGATTCGTCAAATGGCGCCAAAGATATTGGCAAATCATAAAACATTTTTCCTATGGAAACTAGGTCCAAACTATAACTACCTACTGGCGACCGCCAGTAGTTAATATATATATTTCAGAGCAAAAAATAAACTCACGTTCTGCACAAGTTGGTGGTCCGGGCTCTGGTTCTTCAAGGTGACTGTGGAGGAGAGCGGACATTGTTATATATATATATTTATATTTATATATATATATATATATATATATATATATATATATATATATATATATATATATATATATCAACGCTCCAATGCTCCACGTTTTTCGGAACAAAAGCCAGCACTCACGGGGTAGTTACGGAACATTTTTATTTTCTTTTAACAACAAACGCGTTTCGGCATGAGCGCCTTCGTCGGTGTTACTGACACGTCGGCGGCGCCCATTTTTAAAGTCACTTCATGATTGAGAATAAACATCAAAAAAAGACAATTTTCATATCCGCCCTTGGGAGACATCTTTAAATGGTTTAAAATTGATTACCGTCTAAAACAGACAACAAATTTATCAACTTTGCAAATGTAAATACATTAGTGTCTCATTTATGCCGTGTATCGGCTTTGCGACTCAACATATGTGTTATGTCTAGGTCCCTAAGACAATTCAAATTCATGCCGTATATCGGCTCACATTGTCTATCCTAACATCATTTTGCCGTGTATCGGCCGGGTGCCCACCTGGGGCCTCATCCTATGTTTAGGAACAAGACAAACGAACTTTACTCAGTCATAGCGGGCATAACAGCAATAATCACACCTTTTTACAAAATGAGACTTCTTGATTGGAATAAAGTGGTAACACTTAAAACATTTAATTTAAAAAGGAACAAAATGAGGGGGATCATTTTGCCATATAAATTATGATTAGTGCTGCAGAAAGAAAAATTAGGGCACATTTTGAGTGCCTTCTCAAATCCTCTTCTATTTCATTAAAATATTCTGACATGCAGACTGAAACATGCACTTTCAATACCAGCAGCAGACTTCCCTGGTGAGCAGTAGCTTTACTACAGTGATCTAATGAGCAACTAGAGTGCTAACATTCTGAATTTATGGCAAATGTGTGACACATCTGAATGCCTTCTTGATGGAATCAAAGTAAAAAACTGAAAGTATTTACTACTGCGGAGACTGCAGTAAATGAGGAAATTAGGAAACTTCATAACAAATAAGTCTCCCAAGATTGCCACCAGAGACAAAAGAGCCCAAATGTAGCACAAATATCACCCAGATGTAGCCCACGTATAGCCCAAAGACAGAAGTGTGCAAAACACTTTTTATTTTTTGGTTTTTTGCAGTTTTATATAGTGCAGACTGGTCAGGTATTGGAGTGCTTTACATGAGCATTGGTTACATCACACAAAGACAAATTCATGTTGGTTGTAGACATGGGGAGATTAAGTGATTTGACCAGAATCACAGAATGTCGAGCTGAAGCAGAAACTCCAACCTGGTTCCCCAGTTGCAAAGTCTGCAGCTCTGGAAGTAATACCACAACCTCTCCCCTAAGTGCAACATTTAATCAAGTGGTCAACTGGATAAAAAAACATAAAGATAACAAATAATTTAAAAGTGCTTTGTCGCTATTTGAAAACTCAGAAAATATGTCCTCATTTTAGTTTTTTAGAGCACTAACCATAGTTCGATGCAAATAAGAACCTCTCATTTCTGTAATTTCTAAAGGAAATGCTCTAGGTATTACAGTTTTGATTACATCAAGATTAACCCTGGGCGAAGTACTACGCTACGCTCGCGTAGTTTGCGTAGTTTGCGCTACTTCGCACTACGCGAATTGCACGTAGCACAGTGCAAACACGCGTAGCGTAGCGGTCATTTTTTGCTTGCTCGGGGTCCTCAACGTCAAGTTGGCGACCGCGAGCAAGCAAAATGACATCCCGGCGAGACTTTTTCCTCGTTCGCGATCAGCAACATCAAGTTGCCGATCGCGAGCGTGGAAAATAAACCTCCCGGCGAGATTCTCAATGGGGGGAGGTCAGGTTTCTCATTGCGAGTGGTCGCGTATGCTCGCGACCGCTCGCGATGAGAAACTACCAGTCCGCGTTGAGAAAGCTGCCGCTCGAGTAGAAATCTACTCGAGCGGCAGAAAACGACTGCTTGCACTGTGCAAGATGCGGTTTGCGTAGCTACGCCTAGCTCGCGTAGTGCGAAGTGCACTTCGCATAGCTACGCGTAGCGCTACTACGCAAACTATGCCCAGGGTTAATCAAGATGACGTCAGGCGTGCCACACTTTTGTAATAAATATAGAATGTTAGCAATCTAGTTGTTCATTAGGATACTGTTGAGAGGCAGAGGCCAGGGGCACGGACTCATAAAATTGAAGGCAGGTATGAGGGTGCAGAGGCAGCAATTTGACCACACTGGGTCGGCAGGAAGGGCAGTGGCAGCACAACAGACTATGGAGGGCAGTGGAAAGGGGGGCAGGGGCAACAAACCAACAATGCAGGACAGGCAAGAGAGGCTGTGGCAATATAATAGACCATTGTGGGCAGAAGGAAGAGGCAGTGGTAGTACAACCATACATGCCAACAGACCCGATTCAGCCAGGAAACGCCCAATGTTTTTAAGCCCAAATGGGCTTTATTTGATCTGATCCTGTCTACAATCTCCTCTTTTTTTAATGTAAGTCAATGGGGAAAATCAATACCCCAGTATTTTTTTCAAAATCTCACTCTTACCAAGTTCAAAATGTTAGCAAGTATGGTACATTGGATCATGGCAGGCAGGAGGAATTGGGGTAGGGACATGGACTCGGATAACAGAGGACAGGAGGGACATGGACAGGTGCACCAAACTGACCTTACAGGGCAGGCATCAGGGTTTGCAGCAGCACAATACACAACACAGGGCATGTGGGACGGGAGTGCAGCACAACAATCCATGGAAAGCAATAGGGAGGGGACAGGACCAAGCACATGGACAACAGAGAACAGAGGGGAAAGAGGCAATGGCAACAAGCTGACCATAATGGACAGACAGGAGAGAAAGCTGCAGCATAACGGACCATAAAGGGCAGGAGGTAGGGATCAGGGGCATTACAATGGAACAGAAAAAGCCAGGAGGGAAGAAATAGGGGTCTGCACATGGAAAACAGAGGGCAGTGGGCAAGGGGGCAGGGCAGGAGCAGCAAGCTGACAATGGAGGTCAGGCAGGATAGGCACTAGAAGAAAGACACACCATGGAGAGCAACAGTGAGAAAATAATGGCATACACACAGAACATGGAGGGAAGGTGGGAGGGGGTCAGGGGCAGCTAGCTGACAACACAGGGAAGGTGGGAGGGGCTGTGGCAGCACAGAAGACCATGCATGGCAAGCGGGAGGGTTAGTGGCAGCACAATGGCCATGATGGGCGAGAAGGAGGGGGCAGGTACATGCAGAAATGACCATGGAGGATAGAAGGGAGGGGTAGGAGCTGGGCACAGACAAGAGAGTTCGGGGGAAGGGGCCTCACAACAGACCATGCGGGGCTGGCAGGAGGAGCAGTTGCAGCACAACAGACCAGGGAGGGCATAAGGGTGTGGCAGTAAAATGGACCATGGAGGACAGGAGGAAGGGGATAGGGGCATGGAACGTGGACAGGCATGGTGGAGGTGGCAGGGACAGGTTACAGTCATCTGACAATGCTTGGCAGGTGGGAGGGGAGTGGCAGCTCAACAGAACACTCAGAGTAGAAAGGAGGGGCAGGTCCATGGAACATGGTGGGCAAAAAGGATGGAGCAGGGGCATGCACACATATATCGGAGGGCAGGGGGAAGGAGAGTAGGGGCAGCAAGCTAAGCACAGAGGCTAAGCAGGAGGTCAATGATGGGGCATAGAATTGGGCAATGGAGGGCAGGAGGAGTGGACTGGGACATCATGCTAAATGGAGGGCAGTGGCAGCACATCAGACCATGCATGGCAGGAGGGAGAAGGCTAGTGCATGGATTCAGACAACAGAGGATAGGGAGGAGGTGGATGGGGCAGCAAGCTAACTGTTAAGAGAAGGCGGGAAGGCCAGTGGCAGAACAACGGCCACACAGGGCTGTAATGAGGGAGCAGGGGCATGGACTTGGACAATGGATGGCAAGGAGGAAGGGAGGCAGGAGCAGCAAGCTTGGGTGGGGGCAGCACAATGCCAGGCCAGGCCCTGCTTCCAAGCCCCCACCATTCATTGTGATAGGCATCTTACTTAACGTTAAAAAAACCCTAGAAATTCTCTGAAAAAAACAAAGATTACAGGGACGTTATAGTTAGACTCAGATTTCACTCGTACAAAACCAGTGAAATTCAGCAGTTATAGTTGCCTGAGCTAACAATAACTTACACCCCCGCAATGCACTGCTTATGACCTCAGACATTACATCATTCATGACATGGTCAGTGACATCACTCATGACATCACTCATGACATCTCAAATGAGCTGTGAATGGAATGGAACTATAATCGCTAGAACTTTATTTATGGATAGTGTGTATATATTAACACCCCTTTTTTTCTTTTCTTTCGTCTCAGAACCATTATAATACGCAAGGTGCCCAGATCAATATGGCCGTTTATGTTGATGTTTGCAATCCTAAGTATGTTTATTATGAACAAGTCACGTTGACGAACATACAGGGACGGCGGTCATGGGGCAAGATATGCTGAAATGACATTGTGTGCATATTAGCACTTGTTTTCTTTTCTTTATTGTATCAATTCCTGAATTTTCATATCGTGACCAGGCCAATATGGCCACCAGCTTTTGGATTAAAGTAATATATAGTCCTTTGTTAATGTTGGCAACTGGAGGCATTATACATTTAAATAAGGAAGCTACAATGACGTCTTGTATCGTTATCAAGGTTCGGACGAGCTGAAATGCGTGGATTGCATTTCGTATTTGAGATGTCATCAGCGATGTCATCAATGATGTCACTGATCATGTCATGAGTGATGCAATATGTGACGTCATCAGCAGTGCATTGTGGGGGCGTGAGTTATATATATATTCACTGAAAAAACCATAGGTTTCAGGGACCTTATAGTTAGAAATTAGCATTTAAAAAACCTTAGAAATTCACTGAAAAACCCATAGGTTTCAGGCACGGTATAGTTAGAAAATTACCAGTTAAAAAACCTTAGAAATTCACTGAAAAAACCACAGGTTTCAGGGACGTTATATTTAGTTGGACATTTCACTCGTACAAAACCAAAGAAATTCGGCCGTTATAGTTAGTTCAGCTAACTATAACTCACGCCCCGCAATGCACTGCTGATGACATCACATATTACATCATTCATGACATGGTCAGTGACATCACTGATGACATCTCAAATGACATCACTGATGACACCACTGATGACATCATCCACGTGATAATGTGATGCACCTCCTCATACCCTAATATAACCTTTGATACACCCACTCTAAAATACAGACTACCATTTTCGAAACCATAGACACAGCAATACCAGTTACTACATACCCACTCACTGATTCCTAGGTCTACACACACGTCCACTCATTCACCCATATAGTCACTCATACATGCAGTCACTTATCAATACAGCAGTATCATTTGTACTCATACACTTATACAGACACTCACACATCGCCACTCATACATAGAGTTACTCACACACCTAGTCAGTCATGCAAAGAATCATTCACACTCCCATTTACTCACCTATACAGTTATACACACACCACCTCACTTATTCATACAGATACTAACACATACTTACTTTCTTATACAATCACTGATACAAGTACACACTCATCCATACAGCCACTCTCACAATCACTCACTCTCATGTATTGCCATTTATATACTTTAACTCTCACATACACTGCCTTTTACATATGTAGTTACTTGGACATGTACCACTGAGACATCTATTCACTCACCAACACACCCATACACACACTCAACCACCCATACAGCTGTTTCCACATGCACTCTTGAACCCATACACCCAGTGAATCAACCACTCACATATCTATGCACAGAGTCACACACCTCCCACCCATCCACACAGACACTCAGGCACCCATACAGATACTCAGATAACCAATCAATAACTCATATACATACTCATGTAGCTACTCTCCAACCCATGCAGCCACTTACACACTAACTGACCGACTGATACTGACATTTACACAGTTTAGTCACTAACCCATGCATTCAGTAAGACACGTTTAATCACTCACTTATACAGTCAGTCACGCACCTACTAAATCATCTATTCAGGCACTTATACGCCCACTCATTCCTCAATACACCTTGTCATATATATATATATATATATATATATATATATATAAAACATATTTAAACTTTACAGAAACACACAGTCACTGGATGATGTCATCAGTGATGTCATCAGTGATGTCATTTGAGATGTCATCAGTGATGTCACTGCCCATGTCATGAATGATGTAATATGTGACGTCATCAGCAGTGCATTGCGGGGGCGCGAGTTATAGTTAGCTGAACTAGCTATAACGGCGGAATTTCTTTGGTTTTGTATGAGTGAAATGTCCAACTAAATATAACGTCCCTGAAACCTGTGATTTTTTCAGTGAATTTCTAAGATTTTTTAAATGCTAATTTCTAACTATAACGTGCCTGAAACCTATGGTTTTTCAGTGATTATATATATATATATATATATATATATATATATATATATATATATATATATATATATATATATATATAATAGGTAGTTATAGTTAGGACCTAGTTTCCATAGGAAAAGCGTTTTTTGATTTGCCAATATCTTTGGCGCCATTTGACGAATATTCGCGAAATTTTCAAAACTAATGAGGTGTTCCGGTCAGCTACTGTCTAGAAAGTTTCGGGGGGATTCGTCAAGCGGGGGCCTAGAAAAAAGGGGGGTCCCAAAACATTTGAATGTTGTTCATTTGACATCTGGGAAAGCCTTTCTGTTAGAGAGCATTGCATAAATAAAACCCCAACCCTTATTATGAAAATAGAGTCTTTGATGTGTTTCATTTTATAAAGTGAAACCCCTTTCTAGGTGGTGTTGTGTTATATATATTGCTTCGTCGTGTTTGATCCACTGTGTGGGAGTGGTATTCTGTATTATATGGAGGGCGAAGCACAGACCTACTCAGACAGTGATGCACCCACTCACAGACCCACTCAGACAGTCCTGTACCCACTCACAGACCTACCAACAGACTCACACATTCACTCACAGTCCCACTCAGAGACCCACACATCCACTCACAGATATACTCTGACACTCATGTACCAACACACAGTCCTACCCAGAGACCCATGCACCCACTCACAGACCCACTCAGACACTCACACACTCACTCACAGTCCCACTCAGAGACCCTTAGACCTGTTCACAAACCCCCTCATAGAGTCACGTACCCACTCACAGTCCAATTCAGGGACCCACGTACCCACTCACAGACCTACTCAGAGACTCACACACCCACTGAAATATGCACTCAGAGGTATATGTGCCCACTCACAGACCCACTCACAAACTGATACACCCACTCACAGTCTCACTCAGAGTCACGCACCCACTCACAGACCCACTCAGACACTCAAGCACCCACTCACAGACCCACTCAGACACTCATGCACCCACTCACAGACACACTCAGAGACTCATACATGTTTTTATAGGGTTATTTAGATAGTAATGTGTCCTGTGTGCTGCATAGAATCACTTATATAGTTATGCATTTTGAATGTGCTGGTGTGTATTAAATGTGTGCCTTTGCTTTGCATATTTGCGACATCTCAAATATTTAAAAATTAGAACACAATTATACTTATAAAGAAAATGAACAACATTTTGGGCAATAGGGAGGTGTAGGTTGTTGTTGTAGATAGAGCCCATGTTATGGTGTCTGGGGAATGTAGAAACAGTTTAATTAACATGTTTCCTGGCTTTGTCAATCTGTGTCATAATCAAAGGGAATTAATGACTTGTGTCAAAGATTCAGAGCCTCAAGAAAAATGTTTTCGGATGCCCTCAACCACACTGCACAGTTTGTGGTGTATCTATATTTTCCGCTTGTGTGGTCTGGTGTATAGCATCATTATTGGGTCCAACCCTTGAGTGTTCTGTTCTCCAAGTGATCTAGTTTCCTCCAGCAGGAGGGAGACTGTCTGCATTGTGACAGTTGTGAAAAGCAGGTAAAATTACCTCCTCTCCTGTGTTTGACTTATTTATTGAGCCAGGGGAGTGACTAGGTTAATAGTTTATAGTCATGGTTTGGTCGAAGTCTTTCAGCCAGGAATCACCCTCATGGGTCAGATGGCCTTCATCTGGACTGGTGTGGAAGAAGTTCCTTAACTGAAACACTCTTTGCAAAGTGTTGGTAAGTTAACTGTCTCATTCAGCTCCAGCCTCCTCCTGTCTGCTACTGATGCTTCACTTCAAAGTGGTTAGAATATGGATTACCACGCTTTGTCAGTGAGCACACTGGCTCAGATCTGACACTGTACATCTGGGGTGAGGGAGACCGCAGCAGTGCTGGCTGTGACAAGCTTCAACAAGGACTTGTCTAACACTTCCTGTAACTCAAGGGAGACAGTACACCTCCTTATTAAGAAATAGGCAAAAGACTGAACCTATAAACATTCAGTCAGATCCAAGCCAGTGTGCTCACTGACAAAGAGTGGTAATCCACACTCTAACCATTTTGAAGTGAAGCATGAGTAACAGACAGGAGAAGGCTGGAGCTGAATGAGACAGTTTTTAAAAAAAAGCAGTTAAAATGGAGGTGTGCTCCTGGTTTAAAAAAACATATTTGATTGGATGCTATGAATATGCAGGTGACTAAAATTAGGTAGTGTCTGGAAAGGATAAGTAACTAGATCTGTGATTGGCTCTGGTAAAAAAAACATTTAATGTAGATTTGAATATGCTTTTTATTCTGTACACTAAACCACACATGCTTCAGCTCATTTTGCAACTAGTATGGCCCTTCTAGAATGTGCTATGAACTTGTGACATACTGGTTCTATTGGGTTGTTATGGAGACTGTGCTAAGAGTATATTGGTGGAAGGGCATTAAAGAAAGAAACTAGAGGTGTGTAGACTCATTGTTGTATAATAAGAGTTTGGTTTCCTAGTGAGGGCTTTTAAAGTTGTAAAACTACCTATTTAAATATGTTTTTAGACTCCCATTATTTTTTGCAAATTCCTTGCTGCGATCATGATTAAGTCGCAATTATATACAAATACCCTACCATATTGGGCTTCTTTATAAAAGTGCATGAAAGGGTTAAGACATACTAAATATTCAGAAGTGGAGTTACAAAACTAAAATATAAAAGATATGTTTTTATTTGCTGCCTTCCGCAGTATCAGAGAGTGCAAAGTTTAAAAAGTTGCCATTAATAGTTGCTTTGTATGAGAGTGGTGTGCCATTCCTATGCTTAGTTTCACATTTCCTGAGAGAATTGAATCCCTCTAATAAGAGCAAAAAAACTATATCACCAACTAACTCAATCAAAGGTATATATCTATGTGAGGTTGTTAAAAGTGAGTATGAAATATATGGAAAAGTATTGAAACTTTATAAGATGATCTACGAGTAGTAGTGTGAGTGTTTTTATATATTTTTTATTAGGTGAGCAATACTTTGCAAGTGTGAGAGTATGTAACAGTTTGTCTAAGGTGCAAACTAGGTGTGTGAGAATTTGGTTCACAATGTGTTATCCTGAAGCTATATATTGTACAGGTGATGTTTTACAGCATGCTCTAATTGCTAGGATAAAACTGCTTGCTAAGGGTTAAACTATATTTACCAATGTAATAGAAGATCTGCAAAGTTTTGCATCTCTATACATGAAGTGCTGCTCACAAAGAATGATTTTCCTTGAACTCTGGGACTTGTAGTCCAATTTATTCCATTTTAAAAGAGAACTACAAGTCTCAGAATTGAAAGGAAAAACATGCACAGTAGGTGTATGTTAGAAATGGGATCTCTAGTTGGCAAGGGTTTGCACCTTTGTCCAAGTAGGGACCCTTCTTCCTAGTCAGGGTAAGGGTGTTACACTCGTGAAGTAACCCCTGCTCACCCTCGTGGTAGCTTGGCACGAGCAGTCAGGCTTAATTCAGAGGCAGTGTGTAAAGCATTTGCACATAACCAACAGTAATACAGTGTAAGCACTACAAACGGACACCACACCAGTTTAGAAAAATAACCAATTTTTATATACTCAAGACAAGACCAATTACGACAAAAATCCACAATACTATACTTTAAAAATGAATGCTTGATAAGGTAACTTCTTCTTTGCAGGAATAACACAAAAGCAAAGTTTGTACGAGTCGGTAGCCCCGTCCGGGTCTACCGCAATGCTGAATTACACAGAGTCCAACAGTTCCAGCCGACCGCGTCGCTACGGGCCAGCAGAGTCGTGAACAGACTCGGTCACAGTACCTTTCTCGTTGTGGCTGGTACGGAGTGTACGAGCCGGTCGGCGTTCGTCGCGGTTGCGGTGCAAGACGGAGCGATGCAAGGTGCGGTGTCCCTCGATGCGGTGCAGGCAGCGGCTCGATGAGCGTCGGGCAGACGGAGTCGGTGAGTCCAGGGCGTGCGATGCAGGGTGAGACGATGCTCGATGCGGTGCTGACAGGTTGCGATGCAGGCGACCAAGCCGGAGTGCGGGAGCTGGCGTCGGACAGCGGTGCGAGTCGGAGCGGTGCGTCGCAGACGTGCGAGCAGTGCCCCAAATGCGATGCGGTCACGACTCTTGAGCCAGTTGCAGCGACCGCGTCGGTCGGGTCCGGCTGGTTCAGTGAAGCGATGCGATGCGAACGGCGGTGCCCACAGGTCACGGTGCAAGCAGCGGCTCGATGTTGACGGCGTCGGATGACGCCTACGGTGAGACCAGGGTTGCGATGCGAAGCGGGGCGATGCGGTCTGCGGTGCAAACAGGTCACCGGTCAGGGATGGATTCGGTTGACGGAGTCGGTTGCAGTTCCCTTCCTCTGTGGCAACTGAAACAGCGTTCCAGAAGCGGTACCCCGAGGTTTGTGAAGTCTTTGTAGTCCCTGAGACTTCTTAACAGGAGGCCAGCTCAGTTCCAGGCCCTTGGAGATACTCAGCACAAGTTTGTAGAAAGTTCAGTCCTTTCACTGCCCAAGGCAGAAGCAGCAGCTGCAGGCCAACCCAACAAAGCAACAACACAGCAAAGGGGCAGTACTCCTCCTGGCAGCTCTTCCAGCTCTTCGTCTTGGCAGGTTCCTTGATTCCAGCGAGATCTAAATTCATGGGGTCAGGGCCCCAATATTTATATCCCAAATTCCTTTGTTCTCTGAAGGCAGAGAGGCCTTTGCCTAGTCCAAACCAGTTCTGGAGCACTTTGTTGACAAGTCTCCGTCCCTTCTTTCAGTGAGTAGGCCAGGGACATCAGACGCACCACAGGAGGTGGAGCCAGCATTGTGGAGGGAAGGCACTGTCCTATTCAGGGCCCAGGTGCAACTCCTCCCACCCATCTACATGTAGATCTTGCTATTCAGCCCTGTGCTGACTCACCCTGTCTCCTGGCATCCCCCAGCCCCTGTCACTCACACTCCAGACAAGGAATACACAACCTCGCAGAGGCAGGCTTGGATGGTTAGACAAGAAAATACCCACTTTCTAAAAGTGGTATTTTCAAACACAGAATGTTAAAACCAACTTCACTAAAAGCTGCATTTTATCATTCTGAGTCCAGGCATACTAAACTCGAATTTCTACCATGTTCCCAGGGTCAGTTAGAGTTATAAGCTGTAATAATCAAAACTGCCCGTTCTGGCCTAGGGGGAACAGGTAGCCTTGCAATAGTGAAAAACGAACTAGGCTGTAATTCACTATCAGGACATGCCACACACACCAGGGCATGTCCTACCTTTCGAATACAACGCACCCTGCCCACAGGGCTACCTTGGGCCTACCTTAGGGGTGACTAACATGTAGAAAAGGGAAGGTTTAGGGACTTGCAAGTGTGTGCACTTGCCAAGTCGACATGGCAGCCCCATGCTGCGCACAGGCTCTGCGATGGCAGGTCCGAGTTACACTTTACGGGCTGTTTGCGTGGGTGGCACAATCCAGTGCTGCAGCCCACCAACAGCATTTGGTCTATAGGCCCTGGCACTCGCAGTGCACTTTACAAGGGACTGACACATAAACCAAATAGGCCAATCATAGAAACGCCAATCCATAACCCATTTTATACAGGAGCACTTGCACTTTCCCACTGGACAGCAGTGAGGAGAGTGCGCAGAATCATTACACCAGCAAAAACAGAGTCAAAACCGGGAGGTCAGAAAGCAAAAAGTCAGGGGAAACACGCCAAAAGATGCCAAGTCTAACACTTGTCCCCTCCAGCTGAAAGTAGGGAGAACTACCCAACCCCATTGGAGTTCTCTTCACTAAGGCGGAAGAACCTGGACAGACCATCTGCGTTGGCGTGTTCTGTACCAGGACGGTGTTCCACTGTAAAGTCCATTCCCTGTAGGGAGATGGACCACCTCAGCAGTTTTGGATTCTCATCCCTCATTTGCATCAACCATCTGAGGGGCCTGTGGTCTGTCTGAACCCGGAAGTGAGTCCCAAACAGGTATGGTCTCAACTTCTTCAGCGCCCAGACCACAGCAAAAGCTTTCCTTTCTATGGCACTCCACCTCTGTTCCCTGGGGAGTAGTCTCCTGCTAAGGAAGACTACAGGCTGATCCAGGCCCTCTTCGTTCAGTTGTGAGAGCACCGCTCCCACACCATGCTCTGAAGCGTCAGTCTGCACGACAAATTCCTTGGAGAAGTCAGGTGCCTTGAGCACGGGTGCCGTGCACATGGCTGCCTTCAGGGCATCAAAAGCTTTCTGGCAGGACTCAGTCCAGATCACTTTCCTGGGCTGCTTCTTAGAAGTCAGCTCTGTTAAGGGGGCAACGATGGTGCCATAGCCCTTAACAAATCTCCTATAGTAGCCGGTGAGACCTAAGAAGGCTCTCACCTCGGTCTGGGTCTTGGGGGCTCCCAAGCCAGAATGGTGTCAATCTTGGGTTGTAGGGGCGCCACCTGGCCGCTTCCTACCTGGTGTCCCAAGTACACCACAGAACCCTGCCCGATCTGGCACTTACTGGCCTTGATCGTGAGGCCTGCACCTTGCAGAGCCCTCAACACTTTCTCAAGGTGCTGTAAATGTTCTTTCCAGCTGGAACTGAACACAGCAATGTCATCCAGGTAGGCGGCACTGAAATCCTCCAGCCCAGCCAACACCTGATTGACCAACCTCTGAAAGGTGGCAGGGGCATTCTTCAACCCAAAGGGCATCACCCGGAGTTGGTAATGACCTTCTGGGGTTGAGAATGCTGATCTCTCCTTGGCCCCATCGGTTAAGGCAATCTGCCAGAACCCAGACGTCAAATCAAACGTGCTGAGGAACCGGGCAGCTCCCCAACCGATCAATGAGCTCATCAGCTCTGGGGATGGGGTGCGCGTCAGTCCTGGTGACGGCATTGAGCCCACGGTAGTCCACACAAAACCGGAGTTCTGGAGTGGCACCGGGCGCAGCAGCCTTTGGGACCAAGACCACTGGGCTGGCCCAAGGAGTGTGGGAGGGCTCAATCACCCCTAACGCCAACATCTTAGAGACCTCCTCCTTGATGCTGGCTCTGACCCGGTCAGTCAACCTGTAAATCTTGTGCTTCACAGGAGGGCTGTCACCAGTGTCCACGTCATGGGTACACCAGTGAGTAACACCGGGAGTCAGAGAGAACAGTGGGGCGAACTGTCCCAACAACTGGTGACAGTCCCCCTGCTGCTCCTGAGTCAGAGTAGGGGAGAGGATCACACCTTCTACTGACCCATCATGCTCCTTGGTAGACAGGAGGTCAGGGAGAGGCTCACTCTCCTCTTCCACCCCATCATCTGTCGCCAAGAGCATACTCACTTCGGACCTCTCGAAGTGGGGCTTGAGGCGGTTCACGTGAAGGACCCTCAAAGGGTTCCTTGGAGCTTGCAAATCCACCAGGTAGGTGACGTCACTTTTGCGCTCCTTCACCTCATATGGCAAAGTCCACTTGTCCTGCAAGGCACAAGGTGCCACTGGGGCCATGACCCACACTTTTTGCCCAGGTTGAAATTCGACCAGAGTGGCATTCTGGTCATACCATCTCTTCATTTCTTCCTGGCTTGCTTCTAGGTTCGCCTGAGCGAGTTTCCTGAAGCGGGCAGTTTGGTTTCTAAAGGCCAGCATGTAGCTAAATACATCCTGGGGAGTTTTCCTGGGAGCCGCCTCCCAGCCTTCCTTTACCAAACTCAGAGGTCCTCTGACAGGGTGTCCATACAGGAGCTCAAAGGGGCTGTACCCAAGAGACTTCTGAGGCACCTCCCTGTATGCAAAGAGTAGGCATGGCAAGAGGACGTCCCACTTACGCCTCATGGGTTCTGTTAGACCCTTGATCATGCCTTTCAAGGTCTGGTTGAATCTCTCCACCAGACCGTTTCCTTGTGGGTGGTAAGGAGTGGTGAACTTGTAGGTTACACCACACTCCTTCCACATGGATGTCATATACTTGGATATGAAATTGGTCCCCCTATCAGAAACCACCTCTCTGGGGAATCCCACACGGGAAAAGATCCCCATTAACGCCCGGCCCACCACTGGCGCCGTCGTTGTCCTGAGAGGGATTGCCTCCGGGTACCGGGTGGCATGGTCCACCAAGACCAGGATGTACCTGTTGCCCATGGCTGTCTTGGGATCCAGTGGCCCCACAATATCCATCCCTACCCTTTCAAAGGGTGTTCCAACAACAGGAAAAGGTTGGAGAGGAGCTTTGACCTTCCTCCCACTCTTACCACTTGCCTGGCAAGTTTGGCAAGACCTACAGTGTGCATCTGACTGCCTTCGCAATTAGGGCCAAAAGAAGTGGGTGACAAGCCTGTCAAAGGTCTTGTCCTGCCCCAAATGTCCTGCCAAAGGCACGTCATGAGCCAGACCCAGTAGGAAGGTCCTGAAGCGCTGGGGTACCACCAGCACACGGGCTGACCCAGGCTCAGCAACCTTAGGCTCACTGTATAGGAGACCACTCTCCCAGGAGATCAGATGTGACCCGGACTGATTACCAGCTGCCTGGTCTGCAGCCTGCCGCCGCAGACCCTCCAGAGTAGGGCACTTGTTCTGCTCCCTGCAGAACTCCTCCCTGGTGGGACCCCCTTGTTGCTGCCAATGGGTCAGCTCAGAGATGTCTCCCAGTTCGGCTACCTGCTCCCCTGTAGGCACCGGGGCGTCCCCCTCGAGGTCCGCCTCCTCCCGGTCCGTGGGAGCTTCGGGGGCCGGTTTCCCGCGCCCCCTGCCCTTTCTCTTGGCAGGGACATGGGCCACTGTTCCAGGCTCCAAGTCCTCTTGATCACCCTTTCTGGCTGCCATTGACCGAGTAGACACGCATGCCCACTCTGGCAACCCAAGCATCTCCAAGTGAGACCTGAGCTCAACATCCTTCCATAAGGACTGCTCCAGGTCGTTACCTAGCAGACAATCTACAGGCATGGTAGGGCTCACAACCACCCTCAAGGGACCTGAGACCCCCCATTCAAAGGGAACCTGCACCACCATACACTGGCGCTCAGAGTTGTCTACAGCAACTACTTGGTGGAATGCCCCTGGGACTACCTGCTTCTCAGAGACCAGGTGACACCGGACTGAGGTCACACTGGCTCCAGTATCTCTGAGAGCCTCTACCCTGTTCCCATTGATGGTCACCCAGGTGCTATATTTCTTTGTGTTAGGGGGCACCTGGTTTCCTGGGACCATCTCACTGTCCCCTAGTGAGACAAGGGTCATTTCTGCGGGATCCCCACCCTCCTGTGGGCACCCCTAATCCCCAAGCGCTACACTAGCCAACACTTTGGACTGTCCACCGGTGGGTGGCTGTGTCCCCTTTGGGCACTTGGGGTCCCCCTTAAAGTGACCTACCTGGTCACATGCATAACACTTGCGGGGGCCGGTCTCAACAGGCTTCCCTGTAGAGACCCCTTTCTTCTTATCACCGGGGGTCTGGGAACCTTTACCCTGGGTACTAGTTTGGGGCCCTATAGAGAACTCCTGTGCTTTACCCTTGTCCCCCCACCTTTCTGCTGGGGACCCTGCCCACCTTTGGCTGAGTCTCCCCAAACGCTTTCTTGTGGACCCTGGTACTCACCCAGCGGTCCGCTTCCATAGCAAGCTTCCTAGGGTCAGTTAGCTTACTATCAACTAGGTGCTGGCGCAGATCTGCAAAACATAGACTAGACAAGTGCTCCCATGCAATCAAGTTGTAGAGCCCCTGAAAATCTGTTACGCTACTGCCCTTCACCCAACCATCCAGCGACCTGCAGAACACATCCACACATTCCAACCAAGTGTTGGCATCAGACTTCTTACTGGACCTGAACTGATCCCTGTACTTTTCAGGAGTAAGACCATACTTAGTGAGAAGGGCATCCTTCATGTCAGCATAGGTGAGGTGATACCCCTTACCCAAAGCTATCAGAGCATCCCTTGCTTCTTCAGGGAAAAGTGCCCACAATCCTGCTCCCCAATTCTCCTCAGGGACCCCATTCATGTGTATGGCTGCCTCATAACCCTGAAACCACCTTTGTATGTCATCCCCCTTCTTGAACTCCTTGCCTACATTCTTGGGAATGTGCACAATCCTGTCTGCCTTTCTGGACGAATTGCTGCCACCATCTGAGCCTGACTTACTCCTAAGTTCTAGCTCCTTCAGTTCTCTCTCATGCTCTAAGAGCATCTTCCTCTCCTCCATGGCCAATCTCTTCTCCTCCCGCTCACTCTCCAGCCTGAGCTTCTGCAGCTCAAACTGCCTTGCCTCCCGCCTGTCCTCCAGCTCCTCTGGGGACAGACTGCTGCTGCCTGACCTGGTGGGTTCCCCCTTACCCAAAAGCATATCCACCCTGGAAATAGGCTCCTCCACCTCCTCACTGAGATTACCAGGCTGCCCACTGGCATGTCTGGCTGCTACCCAGGCCCTCAGCGCCTTCTGTAGCTCCTCCTTCCTTGTGAGGCCTTTAATTTGGACTTTCAGGTTTTTACAAATTGCTCGTAGTTCCTTTACGGCGTAGGTTTCCAACCTATCCTCCTCAAAGATAACTTCCAGAGATGCAACGGATGATGCAGCTGTGTCAGGCATGACAAAAGTAGTGAGTTGAAAACTGGCAAGATCAAAAATAGGCCAAAAGAACCAGTATGTGGTACGTAATGGTCTGCGATATGGTAGTAGTGCACACCAATCACTGTAAGTCAAGTGCAAACACAAGTCCTATCCTCAACGCTGACAACCAATGTTAGAAATGGGATCTCTAGTTGGCAAGGGCTTGCACCTTTGTCCAAGTAGGGACCCTTCTTCCTAGTCAGGGTAAGGGTGTTACACTCGTGAAGTAACCCCTGCTCACCCTCGTGGTAGCTTGGCACGAGCAGTCAGGCTTAATTCAGAGGCAGTGTGTAAAGCATTTGCACATAACCAACAGTAATACAGTGTAAGCACTACAAACGGACACCACACCAGTTTAGAAAAATAACCAATTTTTATATACTCAAGACAAGACCAATTACGACAAAAATCCACAATACTATACTTTAAAAATGAATGCTTGATAAGGTAACTTCTTCTTTGCAGGAATAACACAAAAGCAAAGTTCAGTACGAGTCGGTAGCCCCGTCCGGGTCTACCACGATGCTGAATTACACAGAGTCCAACAGTTCCAGCCGACCGCGTCGCTACGGGCCAGCAGAGTCGTGAACAGACTCGGTCACAGTACCTTTCTCGTTGTGGCTGGTACGGAGTGTACGAGCCGGTCGGCGTTCGTCGCGGTTGCGGTGCAAGACGGAGCGATGCAAGGTGCGGTGTCCCTCGATGCGGTGCAGGCAGCGGCTCGATGAGCGTCGGGCAGACGGAGTCGGTGAGTCCAGGGCGTGCGATGCAGGGTGAGACGATGCTCGATGCGGTGCTGACAGGTTGTGATGCAGGCGACCAAGCCGGAGTGCGGGAGCTGGCGTCGGACAGCGGTGCGAGTCGGAGCGGTGCGTCGCAGACGTGCGAGCAGTGCCCCAAATGCGATGCGGTCACGACTCTTGAGCCAGTTGCAGCGACCGCGTCGGTCGGGTCCGGCTGGTTCAGTGAAGCGATGCGATGCGAACGGCGGTGCCACCAGGTCACGGTGCAAGCAGCGGCTCGATGTTGACGGCATCGGACGTCACCTACGGTGAGACCAGGGTTGCGATGCGAAGCGGGGAGATGCGGTCTGCGGTGCAAACAGGTCACCGGTCAGGGATGGATTCGGTTGACGGAGTCGGTTGCAGTTCCCTTCCTCTGTGGCAACTGAAACAGCGTTCCAGAAGCGGTACCCCGAGGTTTTGTGAAGTCTTTGTAGTCCCTGAGACTTCTTAACAGGAGGCCAGCTCAGTTCCAGGCCCTTGGAGATACTCAGCACAAGTTTGTAGAAAGTTCAGTCCTTTCACTGCCCAAGGCAGAAGCAGCAGCTGCAGGCCAACCCAACAAAGCAACAACACAGCAAAGGGGCAGTACTCCTCCTGGCAGCTCTTCCAGCTCTTCGTCTTGGCAGGTTCCTTGATTCCAGCGAGATCTAAA
Source organism: Calotriton arnoldi (assembly GCA_963921515.1). Lineage (NCBI taxonomy): Eukaryota > Metazoa > Chordata > Amphibia > Caudata > Salamandridae > Calotriton > Calotriton arnoldi. The sequence goes on along the minus strand of CAWUFW010006916.1, from coordinate 728,735 downwards.
TTCATGGGGTCAGGGCCCCAATATTTATATCCCAAATTCCTTTGTTCTCTGAAGGCAGAGAGGCCTTTGCCTAGTCCAAACCAGTTCTGGAGCACTTTGTTGACAAGTCTCCGTCCCTTCTTTCAGTGAGTAGGCCAGGGACATCAGACGCACCACAGGAGGTGGAGCCAGCATTGTGGAGGAAGGCACTGTCCTATTCAGGGCCCAGGTGCAACTCCTCCCACCCATCTACATGTAGATCTTGCTATTCAGCCCTGTGCTGACTCACCCTGTCTCCTGGCATCCCCCAGCCCCTGTCACTCACACTCCAGACAAGGAATACACAACCTCGCAGAGGCAGGCTTGGATGGTTAGACAAGAAAATACCCACTTTCTAAAAGTGGTATTTTCAAACACAGAATGTTAAAACCAACTTCACTAAAAGCTGCATTTTATCATTCTGAGTCCAGGCATACTAAACTCGAATTTCTACCATGTTCCCAGGGTCAGTTAGGGTTATAAGCTGTAATAATCAAAACTGCCAGTTCTGGCCTAGGAGGAACAGGTAGCCTTGCAATAGTGAAAAACGAACTAGGCTGTAATTCACTATCAGGACATGCCACACACACCAGGGCATGTCACTACCTTTCACATACAACGCACCCTGCCCACAGGGGTACCTTGGGCCTACCTTAGGGGTGACTAACATGTAGAAAAGGGAAGGTTTAGGGACTTGCAAGTGTGTGCACTTGCCAAGTCGCACATGGCAGCCCCATGCTGCGCACAGGCTCTGCGATGGCAGGCCCGAGTTACACTTTACGGGCTGTTTGCGTGGGTGGCACAATCCAGTGCTGCAGCCCACCAACAGCATTTGGTCTATAGGCCCTGGCACTCGCAGTGCACTTTACAAGGGACTGACACATAAACCAAATAGGCCAATCATGGAAACGCCAATCCATAACCCATTTTATACAGGAGCACTTGCACTTTCCCACTGGACAGCAGTGAGGAGAGTGCGCAGAATCATTACACCAGCAAAAACAGAGTCAAAACCGGGAGGTCAGAAAGCAAAAAGTCAGGGGAAACACGCCAAAAGATGCCAAGTCTAACAGTGTACATAACACATGAACCCATGAAACTTGACAATTAAGTATTGGATACCCTTTAGGGTAGATGTTGGTAAACTATAGTGTCGTGTAGTTCCTATATTACCTATACAGGATCTGCGCGTTTGATAACATAAACTGTGGGTTTGGTGGCGGACTGATTCTGTGCACCCCCACCGGATACGTTAGCCTGTCTGTATTAGCTAGCTCACAGTGCCAGTATAATCTCCTCTTATCACGGAGAGAATAGATTCTGGCAACCTCAGAACATGACAACCCTGATCCCTCAGAGTCGTGGAAACAATATACTACCTTTTGCTCAGTCACTCGTGCTCACTTAGTTTGTCTCAGAAAGATACACAGAATAAACAGTAGGGGCGTTTCAATAAGTATTTATTCAACAGTTGTTATTCTAGTGTAGAATATATGAGCTGCAACAACCATTAGACAGTAGCAGAGATATATGATTAGCAATACTACGAAAGTAAAGGGATGGTATAGTTCTACCATCTTGCAGAAATCATGAATATATACATGTACATAAAACACATGATAAAAAGTGCGTACTCCTACGATGTCTCCCTAACTAGATGTACCTAAATGTACCTAGCATCTATGTAGGTGTTATGCCAAGAATCCCTCTAGGATCTAGTCCACCCCGTTACCTGAGAGTTTAGAGAATGTGGGACCCCGTCCTGGTCTCGAGTTGGACACCCTGCGAGGGATGTTAGACTACTGCTAGCTGGAGCGTCTGCATGCAGGAACCTCAGCATCTCTGGTCAGTGTGTCAGCCGGGAAGTTACGGTCTCCTCTATCTTCCTAAGCAAGATGTGTTGTATATATACCCATAGGTCTCCCCAGGGGTCCTACCTTGCTGTGTTACTGTGTCGGCCTAAAGGAGAACGTTGGGTCTGAACTTTATACAGAGATATTATACAGGAGATGGTATTCTTACTGTTAATCCTGCTGTGCTTCCAAGAAGCCTCATGCATAATGTATGAGAATCAAACCAGGGAAAAACCCGCGTTCTGAATGCAGTGTCATATCTAGGTAAAAGGTCAGTGCCTAAGAACCGTTATGTATGTAATGTAGGGAAGGATGTAGGTGAAAGGTTGCAATGTTACCTGCACCTATATAGGGTACCTATATGGAATATGACACCCACTTCTCTTCTGAATGGACGACATATGTAACCTATTACTGTACTACTTACATGACTAGATAGCGGTACACACAAAGTTAATAAAAACATTTCGTTAGCTAAAATGTTTTTAAAATTCTAAACATTTCTAAAAACTTTAAAAAATGAAAAATGGAAGTTTTTCTAGCCTTAAAAGTGTCCATGATTATAGTCCGAACCACTATAAGCATTAAAAAAAACATGTATGCCCAAAAATGAAAGGAAAGTCAATTTAGTTTCAAAGTTCCAAATTTGAGCTTGTTTAGAAAAGGGCGAATTTTTCCCAGCACACGACGAGCCAAATGAGTTCAAATGTTTATGTGTCCTGGCTGGTAGACGCAACATTTTCGTTGCTTGCTTCCACAGTAGACGGCCCCTGTAGCACCTCGCAGTACATGTCAATTGAGCACAGATGTTCCACGCTGTCCGCAGCCGGTGCTGGGGCAGCCTGTCTGCCATCCAAAGCCTGGGTGTCAGAGGAGGAGCTGGTGTTCATACCAACAGGTGCTGTTACTACCCGTGGGGGCTCAAGGAATGCCGCCATCAACATTGGAATGCGCTGAGGACACTGCAGAACATGGGCTGTTATCAGGTCCAGTAAAGCATTCACGTCCGGTGGCGCACATGATGGTAGTGTCAAACAAAGGTCTAACACGCATTCTTCTCCACAAAACAGGCATCAGAGGACAGGTAAGATGTAGTCTATCCAGACCGGTTGAAATGACAAGAACCAAGATTCATTTAGTTCTCTTAGGCGAGGCGTGCCTAGAAGTTGTACCATGCGGTCACGGTATTTACGCTCCAGGAGTGTTCTTTCCATCGCCTTGGTGACTGGGACGTCCATTGCGTAGCAAATAGAAAACAATCAGGATACCTGCTGTTAGAAACAGGATCATCGGAAGTCCCTCCAAAGATGCTTCCGAATACAGAGTGTATGAAGTTTGGTATAACTCCAAGTACCGTCTGAAAGGTGCTCAGAAGTCCAGAACCTATGGTCTTAAATAGGTGTACAATGCCTGTCGTATCAGACATGTTAAAGATACGATTTAACATTTCTACGAAATGGAAAGGGCAGTTTGTATGAATGAGCGCCTGTATCTCTGCCGAAGACCTTGCGATCTGGAAATCAAAAGTCTCTTGAGCGGAGGTTAAGGGCACAGACTTCTGTAGAAGCATGGCTTTCATTCTGCTTAGAGTATCAAACCGTATTGAGGAAACATTCAGTGAAGGCCATAACGGCGCCTCCCTGACTGTATGTGTCGGTGGAAACAATACTTGCATACAACAAGTAACCCTGGAGCTCACGGTTACCAGCTATGCGATGCCCGGGAGCATAACACAGCAGCCTTGACTGTTCAACATCAAGTAACTCCCATTTGAAAGTAGCCTAAATGCTGGAGTAATCACTGCAGCTGGGGCACCCTTTAAATGACAGGACAGGTTTGCTACAGAACCATTACAAGCTCCGTGCAACATTATATCCTGGCAAATGAGTGATCCACTTAAAGCATTCTCGCAGTTTGTACCGTTCAGAAACACTTCTTGATCCCCACTCCGGCATCGAAATCTGTATGGTAATTCCCAAGATTCCTTAATGTATTCCTTATCCATTTCTTCATATCTGCCTGCCTGCTTTTGTTCAAGGCAATATTGAAACTGAAAAGTAGTGACCGGTAGAGTTATGTGGCCATGGATTAGCCATTCTGTAGATGGTGATTCTGCCACTGTGAATGGTAATCTATCCAGTTTTTTGATACGCAGCATTGTATATTTTGCTCCCCTTTGTGCCATTTCTATTTGTTTATCTGTTAGATTGTATTCAGAAAACAGAGACGTGCTGTTGATAAAACGCCAAGGCACGTAGCCTGCATGCAAAGATTGCAGCGTCCAGCTTAACAACATAATAGAAAGTAACTGTGATTGCCCGTGTTATAATATGGCCAAATCTTGTTCCAGTATGTCTATAGCAGAAGATACAATGTTGCTTAAGGAATATATCCTGGAGGTCAATGTGGTTAACCCATTGTCTACCACTGCTAGAGATTTTTCTAGATTTATACGGTCTATTTCCCGTAATCGCTCTGCGGCCTCTTGTTGGGATATTTTCCAAATTTCATTGTAGACAGCATAATAGAAACGTTTCTGACGTGACTTCCTGGGACCCATTAGAAAATCCCTAAGATCCACATCCTATGACAGTAAGGACAAGTGTTTTTTCACCTGTGTGAGTGTTGAGGTTTTTAGCCAATCAAGGCACAACTTCCCAACACTATCGGATGTCACTACCCCTGGATGTTGTCTCTGTACATGTCGTGGATCTGGCCTATGGATACTAAACCCTTCGGTTTTACCCATGAATCTTGCCTGACAACTATTAGCGTCTGTGGGCCAAATCAACCATTTTCTCCAATAAGGGTCTGATCTGTTGTATTGTATGATGTCATCTACTGTAATTTCTTCCAGTGATTTTATGTTGCCCTCGGTGTGTGATGGAGTTGGCAACCAAGGTGTGTTCAAGTCTTTGTTCTTGGCTAATCCAAGGCAAGGCGTCCGTTGCACTGTCTCGTTCAAAAACATGATTTGTTGAGGGATGAGGCATGCTCTAAACAAAGCTTCTGTTCCCTGTACCTGCCATTCCCTAGTACCCCAGACTGATTTTAGGTCTATAGTGTCTTTCCACAAGTCGAAACCTTGTTCGGACAACTGGGCAATAAAGGAAGCAGAGTAAATCTGTTTGGTGTTTGTCAACATATGTTTCTGTGCTTATGTTGGTGCAACCTTATAATAGTATGAGGCTGGGTCAGACATATTAAACCCCCAAAAATATGGAAACTTCTGTGTAAATGTTTTTGAACTGCCTTTCGGCGGTGTTGGACAATGTTCCCACTGGTGGTATGTGAACACATTTCTAGGATTAGCAGATTTATGCAAAAAGAGATGACCATAGTGTTGATAACAATACATACTCTCGAAATCTGATGTGCTTTCCAATGTTTCACTATTAGAAAATGCAGCAGAATTTTCCAAATCAGATAACATGTTATTAACAGCTTCAAAATCCCAATCATCGGAAAATGTACTTGAGGTAATGATATCACTCAATGATATTTTAAATAAATGAGAAATTCTTAAAATTTCAGTCGGACCAAATATATCGAAATCAACCTTGTCCCAAACTATACCATCAGGTATAGGAACTGCTGTGATGTTCACTGATGGCAAGTCTCTTTGTTCTCGATGAGATGATTGGTGTGATTTTAAAAGTAAGTTCACCTTTTGGGCTGCAGAACTTTGTTGAATGTATTTCCCATTAATAAGCATACTAAAAACTATTACCAAGCCTACCCAGAAAAGAAAGAAAAGTATCCCGGTGATTATCCATAGTTCTACCCAGGGTAACACCAGGTAAGTCTTTTTAAGAAAGTGCATAAAGTCTGTAACTTGCTGTTTGCGTGATTTTTTGGCTGGCGTCGTTTCCGGTTCACTTGGATCCAAAGAAAACGTATCAAAGTTTATGAAGTAGCCAGAAGCAGTTTGATCAATTGTTGGGATTGCATCAGGATTCGTTGAAATCGCGGTTTGCTCTTGTCGAGGCATGCTGACGTAGACATCTGTATTTGGCCGAATAGCGAGTTGTCTTTGATTTTGATTTTGAAGTTGAGCTTCAGGTTCAAGGGGAACGAGTTCCATAGCATTGTTGCTTAGTCCTTCATTCTGTGTTGGAGGCTCTTCGAACGTGATGAGTCTTTCCGTTTGAACTTCTTGAATTGTAGCGAGAGGAGGGCGTCTGCTACTTTGGAGTCCATGTGGCCTACTGCTTAGTATCGGCCACATAGTGTGGTTTGATTAGGTCAATGGAGACAAATCTTTTCTCCTTTTTTCCGGCAAGAGGCGGCAGACGTACAGTTCTTGTTCCTTCAATTGCTAGGACCGGTACAGGCTTTCTGTATGATGGCCCAAATTCTTTTTTGTCCACTATTTTCTCTCTGACCAGATCCCCGACTTTTGGGATCCAGACAGGCCTTGCCGTGACTGATTTGACTTCCCCAGTGGTGATCTTCTTCAGGTGGACATTACTTTATTGTGTCCTGGATTCATTTAGATCCTGTAAAACAGCCAAACGATCATGGATGTCAAAAGGCTTTTCATCCGCCACTGCGCCTTCACAATTAAGATCAGGTATCCACATTCTTGTCCCAAATAGGACCTCATATGGAGTGACCTCCCCTAGAGAACTTCTTGGCATATTGTTAAGAGCACATTGGACTCCATACAGATGTTTTACCCAACTTTCTCCCGTGCCTAATACTCTAGCTGTTAAAGATTGCTTTAAGTCTCAGTTTTTTCTCTCCACTGCCGAATTTCCCTCGGGATGGTACGGAGATGAGTACCGCAATGCTACACCCAATCCTCGCATGGCCTCCTTGTAAGCCCGAGAGCTAAATGCAGGGCCCTGGTCAGAATGTAATGTGCCAATTGTGTATGTCCCTATAAAGACTCGCAGATCTTTTATAACAGTTCGAGCGTCAGCCGAGTGTTGGGGCCACACCCATAGGAATCTTGAGCAGGAATCCACTGGAACCATGATATACTTGTAAGCCTCATCTCTTGTAAGGGGCCGCAGTGGTCCAAATAAACACACGCTAGTGGTTTGTCAGATATTAACAGCGGTGTCTGCGCTGGACGTGTTACGGTGGAACCTTTCAACTGCTTACAGATGTCGCATTTCAAGACATAGTCCTTAGTCTGCTTTGTTAATCCAGGCCACCAATAGCGTTGTTTCAACAAAGAAACAGTCGCCGTAACTCCTGCATGTGCAGAACCTATCCCTTCGTGTGCTGCTAGAATTAAACCTAACCTACGATCCATGTTTGGAATTACCCTATCCCCCACTCCAGGAATCTGAGCAAATGGAATGTTATTGGCATCTAACTTGTAGGAGTACTTGAGTGGAAACCTTTTTGGTACTGCTCCGCTGTTTTTGCAGGTTGCATTAATAGCTACCATAATCTCACCGTCTATTCTCGTTTTAGAATGAGTGATTGCAGCTACGGAAGCCGTGCGTACAGCCCCCTTTGCGGCTTCATCAGCCAATGAATTCCCTTCAACGTGAACGCCATCACGCTAATGACTCAGTGTATGTATCACGTGAGCCCTCGGTAGTTCGGTTTTCAACTCCACTACCTGTTCCCATAGCATTTTATGCTTAACTGTGCCACCTTTTGCATCTTTGAACCCTTTTCGAACCCACTACTGCAAATATTCATTGTAAGACTGCACACAGTAAAAGGAATCGCACACAATTAGTGTGGGGAATTCCCGATCCGTATTTACTAGTGCCAGTACCAGCGCTTTTAATTCCGTCAGCTGTGCCGTGCAGTCTCCTAGGGACTGCGTCTTTGTGCAACTCGGGTGGAACTTTAAATCATGCCTGCGACCTTTAACGATTGCACATGCTGCGCTATATTGTTGCTTACTCCCTATGGCCGGTTGAGCAGCTCCGTCAGTGTAAATGATATATTCATACTGATCTAGAGGCATTATTTCATTTGGTAGAGGATATTCTTGTTCGTATTGCAGGAATACTTGTGTCTTTAAATTTGGGTCGTACCTGTATTCTACATCTGTTGCAGTTAGAGAATTAGCCCCTTGTATCCATCTCGGATGTAAAGCTTTAGCATTAGGAACGCTTGCCTTTGTCGCAGCCTCTAAGGCTGGAACCGGAGTTACTACTATTATTCGTTTCCCCTGAGCCAGTGCTCTTTCTCTCACTACAGCAGTCTGTACTGCTGTCAGAATCTTTTCTGTAGATGCGAAGCGCATCTCAGCATTTGTGTACAAATGTGATTTGTATGCAATTGGTACTGTCTCACCTTCATTATATGTTAGATAGGTGTACCCAGATTGACTCGCAACTATACGGATCACCAGGTTGCGTACGTTCACGCGTGTCTGTAAGTGTTTGGAAGCTATCATGTCAGCTTGTAAGGAACAAAGTGTATCTGTATGTTCCTGTGTCCATTGTTTTACTGAAAAATCAGGTTTTATTAAATCGTAGAAAGGTTTCACTCTTTCTGCGTAATCTAAAATGTATGTTCTACCAAAATTTAGGAATTCCAGGATTGAATGTAAATTTTTTAATGATTTTGGAGGTTGGAGCAGCGCGCTTTTTCTAAAAAATTAGCTGCCAGGCTTTTCCCTTCACTTGAAAGCTCAAATCCTAAAAACAGGACACTGAGGTGGACAATTTTTGATTTTTTAAAGTTGAATTTGTAGCCCTCAGATGCAAATCCCATAATTATGGTATTTACTCTGTTCAAGTGTTCCCCTAGGTCATCGTCCGTTAGATAAATATCATCCACATAGGACAATGCCTCTTTGTCCAAATTTTGAAGTAACTCAGTTACTCTGGCCGAAAATAACCCAGGGCTGTTCTTATACCCCTGGGGGAGTGGACAAAATTGACGCTGGGTCCCTAGCGCTGAGAAGGCTGTTAGATGCCTGCTTTCAGGCGCTATATTTTGGCAAAAAAATCCATTTGAGATACCAAGTGTTGTTTTATATTTTTTCCGCACAATGTTATTCATTAATGCGGCACTGTGTGCATTTTGAACTGCAAATGTCTTAGTGCAAGTTTTTAAATGTCTGTAATCTAAAACTAGATGATAAGACGAATTGTCAGGTTTCATGACAGGAAACAAAGGATTGTTCATTGGTGAGGTGCAATTTTCGATCACACCTTGGTATTCAAGTTGATCTAAGATCCCCCTGACCTGTTTTTTAGCTTCTTGCTTTATTGGATACTGCCTCTGTGCAGTTGGAGTATTTTTTTAAGGAATTATGTGGTGGGTTGAATCCTCATCTCATCCAACATGGTTTTTGTATAATTCCGGAGCCTGGGCTACCGCCCACTCCTGAGCATATTTATGTTGTAAATGCCGGGGAATATGGTCTGAGAAGGCCGGAAGAATTACCGTTTTTCCTTTAGGGCAATCCATGACAAATGCTGGTGGCCAATCTTGTTCAGCTAATAAAATATCATAGCCAAACGTCAGGTTCTCCCAAAAGAGAACTCTCACTGTTCTACATTTGTCCCCCTCCATTTGGAGCGTTATTTCATATACTTTATGTGGGACACTTACCCTAGTAGTGGGTGTTTCCACCGTGATATAATCATTCAAGTCTGTTGTCACCAGAAATTCCTTCAGGTTCTGGCGAGCTATTGTTACTTCTGCCGCACTGTCTAGGATCGTCAGAGCCCATTCCCCGTTCAGTAGTCGAGCCCTCAGAATTCTGGGCATGTCTGATCTTTAGACCTGCAACTTACTTCTTTTTGAACTGTGGCTTTTGCTTTGGTTTCTCTTCTTTTTTAGAAGTGTAATCTTGAGCGGGCTGCTTGTCTCTGGACTTTGTACGCTCTTCTTGTCTTTCTGACCGTCCTTCCCTCTCAGAGTTTTTCGATGAACCCTGAAAGGAACGAGAGGAACGTGTATAAGTATCCTGATACCTGTCAGGATTCCTAATATTATCCCTATTCCTGAGGTTATACCTCTTTTCGGAGGACTCCTGTGGAGGAGATCTACCTCTGGATTGAGATCTATTTCCTTTAAAGTTTTGTTGTTTTTTATATTCCCCTTTCTTCTTTGTTGAAGCAGGTGTCTGCTTAGTAGTGTCCTTTTCAGGACTGCCCATCAGTTGTGGTTTTAAAGCTTTCCCACCCAAACTGTCTCTGCCTAATTCTGCATACGCAGTTTCAATTATTTTTGGTAGTTCGTGTTCCTGTTCTAAAGGACTGAACTCCCTTAGGCGTTGGCGGATAGCCACTGAAGCTGCTTCCCCATAATGTTAGCTAGTATTATGACTGATACCTGGGCATAGTTACCTAGTAACTTCATCCCTAAGTTTAGGGCAGGTTCTGCTCCATACTCGTTTTGTATTTGTCTCAATACATCAGGTACTACTGCTAATGACGGGATACCATGAGTTCTAGTATATATGGCAGCAAAGACTGTACCCCAAGTGGTACAATCCTCTAATTGTGGTGTGATCACCATGGGCAAGCAGATTGTTAGCATTCTGTGTTTTTCATACGGGGTAGTATTCGGGAATACTGCCCCTAGCTGCGTTATTTTCTGAGCTACCCAGAATGGTATTTGTTCACGTTTTGTAGGCATTTTACCCATCACTTCGTATAATGTTTGTGGTGTAATTTTAGTTGCTGTACCCTGAATTTGAGTTTCATTTGTTGCAACTATTGCTGGTTGGACTGTGAGTGTCCTCATGACGAATTGCGTCAAGTTCAGCTAGATTTTGATTAAATCTTTATGTTCTATGAGTAAGTCTCCTGGTGGCATTGTGTCAATGTCAGGATGTGGTGTGTAGGCTGCTAATATTGGCCATGTTTCCCCTTCTCTTCCGAGCGGGCCGAGTCTTACTCTTCTTCTTATGTGGGGTAGGGTGCTTTTTTTTAAACCAGTATGAGTGTTCCTGGTACGTGAGCGGAATCTCAATGTCCTCGAACGGATAATATTCTGCTGGTGCATCTCCTTCCGTGTAGGAGTCAAATGTTTTTGTTCTTGCATTTGCTGCTGGGAATGTAACCCACGAATAAAATACCTCTGTTCTGTTTGATTCGTGTGCCTCAATCATGAAAGCTACTATGCCACCCCTAGCTGATAAACCATGCGCAAATAGTTTCAGGGTGACTGTATTTCTAAAGTTTGGTGCAATTTTGTATTGCGTCTGCCTCTTCCTCACCATCTGTGAGGGGCAGTGCTTGTAGCAGTGGGTCTAATTCTGTGTTAGTCATTGTTTTTAGTACACCAAATAACTTTTTCAAGGGAACCAAGATACGGTGTTTTGCACAATTTTAGGAACAATGTGTCCTTCAAGCTTGATTAACCAACAGCCAATAAATAGGATTTTTAAGCCTACTCAGCAGTGGCGGAGTTTGTGCCCACCCACTCCAGACATCTCCGGTGTTTTGTGAGTAGGGGTCTCTGAGAATAGCACGACTGAACTACTCAGATTCTACTGTTAAATAAGTACCCAACCAACGTTGGCGGCGCCATGTCGTGTAGTTCCTATATTACCTATGCAGGATCTGCACGTTTGGATAACATAAACTGTGGGTTTGGTGGCGGACTGATTCCATGCACCCCCACCGGATACGTTAGCCTGTCTGTATTAGCTAGCTCACAGTGCCACTATAATCTCCTCTTATCACAGAGAGAATAGATTCTGGCAACCTCAGAACATGACAACCCTGATCCCTCAGAATCGTGGAAACAATATACTACCTTTCGCTCAGTCACTCGTGCTCAGTTTGTCTCAGAGAGATACACAGAATAAACAGTCGGGGCGTTTCAATAAGTATTTATTGAACAGTTGTTATTCTAGTGTAGAATATATGAGCTGCAACAACCATTAGACAGTAGCAGAGATATATGATTAGCAATACTACGAAAGTAAAGGGATGGTATAGTTCTACCATCTTGCAGAAATCATGAATATATACATGTACATAAAACACATGATAAAAAGTGCGTACTCCTACGATGTCTCCCTAACTAGATGTACCTAAATGTACCTAGCATCTATGTAGGTGTTATGCCAAGAATCCCTCTAGAATCTAGTCCACCCCATTACCTGAGAATTTAGAGAATGTGGGACCCCGTCCTGGTCTCGAGTTGGACACCCTGCGAGGGATGTTAGACCACTGCCAGCTGGAGCGTCTGCATGCAGGAACCTCAGCGTCTCTGGTCAGTGTGTCAGCCGGGAAGTCACGGTCTCCTCTATCTTCCTAAGCAAGATGTGTTGTATATATACCCATAGGTCTCCCCAGGGGTCCTACCATGCTGTGTTACTGTGTCAGCCTAAAGGATGACGTTGGGCCTGAACTTTATACAGAGATATTATACAGGAGATGGTAATCATACTGTTAATCCTGCTGTGCTTCCAAGAAGCCTCATGCATAATGTATGAGAATCGAACCAGGAAAAACCCGCGTTCTGAATGCAGTGTCATATCTAGGTAAAAGGTCAGTGCCTAAGAACCGTTATGTATGTAATGTAGGGAAGGATGTAGGTGAAAGGTTGCGATGTTACCTGCGCCTATATAGGTTACCTATATGGAATATAACAATAGGGCAGATTTGTATGTGCTTAGATGTTGACATGCCCTTTTACTGAGATTTGCTGTTGATATGCCATAAATTATGGTGCTTTGTGCTTAAAAGAATGACAGATGTCCTTTTGAGTTTTACTAAGTTACTCATGCACTTGCAGACCCCTATACCAAGCACTACATAGAGTATACCACCCATAATGGAACTGACATACATGTTTCCAAAACAAAGAGCCTCTCTCTCACCCAGTCACAGAACAACAGAGTGACTTATACTTTCACTCACATACTCCTAAACTACTTATGTATGTAGCAGTCTGAAAGGGAATTGCAAGCATATCTACATACCCCCTAATCCCTAGCAGAGGCATGGAGGTATTCGTTCAGTCACTTACATACACATTTAGAGAGCTATAGAGGTACTAAAGGAGACAGTTACATACCAGCACACTTACTTTAACATATCATGGCACTGCTATAGGGGGATTCTTATACTCACACGTATATTTAGGCAAGTAGTGACACAACGTAGCCATACAAATAGTCTTTTGAACATGGGTCAGGCCTACTAGTGCCTGTATATTCACTCACACACTCAGACACTGCTTATGTAAACAGCAGTATCAAAGGCAGTTGCAGACTAACTTACATATCCCTCACACAGGCTATGAGGTATTCGTCCAGCTACTTGCATACACCTTTAGAGATTAATAGACTTACTAAAACAGACAGTTATAAAACACACACTTACTTAAACATCTGATGGCATTTGTACAGGTTCTCTAGTTCACTGACTCAGACAAGATGGGAAATAATGACAGAACCTAGTCATCTCTGCACACAAATAGTCCTTTAAACATGGCTAAGCCCCATAAATGCAGAGCTTGTCTGGGTATTTTCACTGGCAGCTTAATTTGGCATGGAAAAGCCCTTCATCAAGTCTTAAACCAACCTTTTAGTACATATAACTCACCTCTGAGATAATCTGTAGGTATGCCACAGTGCATGGTTCTTTGTGCTTTAAATGTAAGAGTTGTGCTTTGCAGTCTCATTACGTTCCTCATCCAATTGTAGACCCCTATGCCAAGCACTACATAGTAAACCACCCATAATACATGTTTTTAAAAGCATAGAACCTATCACTGACCCAATCACACAGCTGCAGAGGGACTTATACATTCACTAACCTACTCAGAAATTACTTATGTATGTAGCAGTATCAAAGGCAGTTGCAGACACACTAATATATCCCTCTATTCCCCAACACAGGCACTGAAGGATTAATTCAGCCACATACATATTTAGAGAGCCATTTAGAGAGCCATAGAATTACTAAAACAGACAGTCATATAGTGGCAAACTTACTTAAAAATCTCATGGCACTGCTACATGTGGACTCCTACTCTCACTCAAATATGTTTGTGGACAATCGCAGGTTTCAAGCTGTCTTTCATCTGCAACAAAACCAATCCTTCGCTAGATGAAGTCATTGATTTATTTTGCTGTAAAGAGTACCAAGCTAGAGGTGCCCCACATATTCACATGCTGTTATGGGTAAAGGAAGCCTTGAAATTTGGAACAGACACTGATGAGTCTGTCTTTTCTTTCATACAACAGTATGTGACATGCACCATCCCAAAAGATGGTGCTGACAAGGGTTGAGACAACAAGTTTTATGATTTCAAACTCATAGATGTGGTAAGTACTGTCATCAAAAATACAGATGCAACACAAAGACATTTTTTACAGGAGATGTTGTTTCGGATTCCCACGACCAATCATCTAAGAAGGAAGAGTGAACAGCTTTTCGTCTGCAGTCAGACATATACTAACACTGAAATCACCCAAAAATGAATGCACCCTCAGAAGAACAGAGGCTTCAAAGTATATCAATGACTACAAACCTGTGATTCTGAAGAAATGGAATGCAAATATGGATCTACAATTTGTTGCAGACAATTCCATTGCTATTTCTCGCCACGTGACTTCATAGATAACAAAATCAGAGAAGACAGAGATGAAAGAGGTGTGAGAGAGATTTCTGCTGAAAAGAGTCTTACCAAGAAATCGTACAATTTTAGTTTGAAAATGCTTTCCCACAGAGAAACATATTCCTATGAGTGCTGGGACTGGTTAAGCTTGGTTAGTTTGTTCTCCAAGTTAAGATGAATTGTATAGGTAAGCCTATGCCTTGCAAGCACTCAAAATAAAGTATTAAAGTATTTCCCTGAAATACAGTACCTTGCAGAATTTGATCCAGAAAGTAGATTCATTCTGAAATATAATATGTTGGATACATACTACCTAAGAAGGAATCCTCATCTGTGTCTATATGAAGTGCTTCAGCACAATGCATATAGAAGTAATCTAACTGAAAACAGAAGAAGGGAGATATGCAGTACTTGGTTGTGACGGTTGTTTTTTGAGACACAACAATGGAAATCTAAATAACCACAGAAAGCTTTGTTGTCAAACTCCTGAGAGAAGAGAGTTTTTCTACTTGGTCCTTTTGCAGTTGTTCAAGCAATGGCATGCTGAATCAGATTCACTTGGGCAATATGCCTGTTATAAAGACTCTTTCAACACTGTAACTAACAGTATTGAGTGTTCAGTCTTTCCAACCTATTTACAAATGTTGAAAGATGATATTGAACAGAGAGCCAGGGAGAGTTCACAAAGCAGCCAAAGTTCTGCACCAGCAAGTCAAGATCCTCATGGAGAACCAATAATTCAAAATGAAGCAGCTATAACTATGAATTAGGTGGAGAATGTAATGTAGCAAGCAAAAGAGAAAACTGTGTATTTCAAACACTTAGGGCCCGATTCCGATCTCGCTCGGAAGACCCCCGAATCGGATTTGGCTTTACCGGATCCGATTCGTAGCCCTTGTTCACGACCGAATCTCACACAAGTCCGAATGACCAAGTACGATGCGAAGATCACGTAAGCGCCGACCGAATCGTTTCTGGACCCGAACCGCTCCGTACGTCTCGTTTGTAGACGAATCGTCCCGCGCAATGGAGCCGATTTCCGACCGAGCGAGTACAATGCACGATTCGGACAGCTGCTTCGCCTCAGTCTCAGCGAGACAAAATGGCTGTTGTAAGCGTACTTCGGGGGACCGTACCAGACCCCCTTTACCCAGGGCCCTCCGAATCTATCACGGGGGTGCCCATGGGTCCCCCCAATACAAGCATGCACAGTGTGGCTAGCACCATGGGGTGCCCGCCACAGGGTGTACGCTTTTTCCCACCCACCCCTTTTCTGCTATGGGAGCCTGTGTACGCGTCTGTACACAGACTCCCATAGAGTTCCATGGGAGTCCAAGCGAACCGAGTCCGTAAGCATACGGCTGCATCGTACTCGCTCGTTCGGACTCCCGGAGCACAACTCACTCGGAAAGCCCTCCGGATCCGAGTCGTACGGAGGGCTTACCGAGCGAGATCGGAATCGGGCCCTTAGTAGAACAACTGAACAATGAACAAAAATACATTTTCAATGAAGTTAAAGATAAAATAGAGCATGGATTTGTCCACAAGAGGAAACAATGTGATTGTTTTTTGTACAAACCAACATTACTATACATCAGTGGTCAAGCTGGCACTGGAAAAAGCTTCCTAATTAAAGTTTTCCCAGGTAATCTGCAGATGACTACAGATTCAAATTTGTCATGTGTAGTAACAGCACCAACAGGATTAGCGGCATATAACATTAAAGGAATTACTCTGCATCGACTACTAAAGCTACCTGTTGAACAGGGCAATAAACTGGAATACCAGAAATTATCTGACTACGCTTGTCATGAGGTATCAAAAGTATTGAAAAAAACTGAAGCTTCTAATCATTGATGAAGTAAGTATGGTATCGAACATAATGCTTACCTTCATACACTTAAGAATGCAGCAGATTTTAAGGACAAACTACTCTTTGGAGGAAAGCATTTAATTGTGTTTTCAAAACACTTTTGTATAATGAAACAAGAAATTCTCTGGGAAACATTGGCAATGTAAATATATGGTAATATTTTAAAAACAAGGAACTAGTGAAAAATATGCGTCAAGCATCTGACGTGGAATATGGAGATATACTGAAGGACACTATAATAGGAGTTCTGACAAAAGAGGGTAAATGTTTTTGGAAACTCGCCTTATCAAGAAACTATTCCCACCTAATATTACAGCAGCAGAACTAATGTACAATTTCACTGAAGAACAGAAATCAATAGTTTGTTTAATGCCAGCAATTCAAGAGTGCTCCAACTTTAATGAACAATTACTACAACTGGAAAAAGAAGATGTTTTGGAAATTAGAGCTATTAATAAAATGGAACATCAGGGGGTCACAATGCTACTCA
This sequence comes from Calotriton arnoldi, assembly GCA_963921515.1. Lineage (NCBI taxonomy): Eukaryota > Metazoa > Chordata > Amphibia > Caudata > Salamandridae > Calotriton > Calotriton arnoldi. Next base: position 711,991 of record CAWUFW010006916.1, on the reverse strand, counting down.
AAGATAAAGTATAAGCAAAATGTGATTTTTAAAAAAAAGTCTACATCCAAAACTGAATGATTATAAAAGTATTTATGAATGAGCAAAAACTGTTGAGTCATTTTGCGTCATAATTTAAATGTTGAGGATGGGTTAGTAAATGGTGCAATGGGTAAAGTTATTGATTTCATTAATTTACCAAATTGCGATGAGGTTGAATACTCGGCCATAAAATTTGATCTGATTCATGGTGCCAAACAGATTGGCTGATGCGTTGTGCATTTTTTGTCAGAGAAAGCCTTATATGTGCGCTGCCAGCAGTTGCCACTCTCTCTAGTATATGCTGTAACTATCCATAAATCACACGATTTAAGTGTAGATGCAGCTTTTGTTAATATTGGAAGTTTTGCATTTAAAGAAGGAATGTCATATGTAGCATTGTCGCAAATGAGTACATTGTCGGGTTTGTTTTTGATTGACTTTGATGATAAGAAATGTAGTGCTGATGCAAGCTGTGTAAGAGAGTACAATCGGTTAAGAAGCCTATATGCTCATCATTTAGGCCAGTACCCGGTTTATGAGAAACAGATAATCTGTCCGAAGAGGAAAATTACAAAACAGTCTATGGATGCTCAGGAAAAGAAAGGACACAAGGACAATAAAGAGGGTATTTAGAAGAGAAAACTGGGAAATGACGGAAATATTGTAGGTCACCAGTTGGAAAACAGTTCAAGTGTCACCTCCTATGCATATATTGTTCTGTATGTACTGTTCTATTTACCACATGTAGTTAACCAAATTCAGCAAAAATCAGATAAGAGAATGTGTTCTGCACTATAAAATTTGTTCCAACGTTTACTGACTGACAGAGCTGTAACACATTCTGCTTAAGGTATCTGAGAGCTTCTAAATATATGTAGCGGATCACTAATATTTACTCTCAACACTCAACAAGACACACGTGAATTTATTATGGTTATCCTTGGAGGTTTAGAACAAAAAGAAGTAAATATTGATGATTTATTTGGACTGTGTTACAAATGGAATCATGACTGTGAAGATTGCTCTTTCACATCTACCACTGAAATCAGTTCTGAACAATTTTTCTACATTACCGGATTCTAAAACTGTGCCTTTTGAGAAATTGTTGAAAAAGGCTAACCAAAATATGACTTGCCCAAACTGCAAATCAAGTGTAAAGGCTACATTGATCCTTGGAACAACTTGAAAATACCTTATACTAATGCTACAACGATGCAGAACAGATGGTTCCAAATTGGAAACTCAAATTTTAAACTTCCAGACTGGACAAATATCAATTTCTAGAAGACCTATTACTACTTTGGCTATCATTTTCCATGAAGGAGTTAATTCAACCTCTGGACACTACACTGTCTATTTAAAGAGTGAAACTGGACGGACAGAATGCAATGACATCAATCTTAATTTCAAACCAAAGCTTTCTTTCAAACTACCAAGTCCATATCATTTCTTTCTTCAACTGAAGTTCTAAGGAGGAATTGTGGATAAAAAAGTGGTGTATGGTGTTTCTTCTACGTGGTTCATCTGTGTTTTAGACATTATTCAGCCTATGGGAGTAATGTCTTCAAAACGTTCTTCAAAATTCAAGAGCCCTTTTATCTTCCAGAAAGGAGTTAATATAACATCTAAATACTACACTCTCTAATTAAAGTCTGAAACTGGATGGACATACTCCAATTACAGCAGTTTTAAGTTGAAACCAAAAACTGCCTTTGAAATAAAAAAAGTCCCATTTTCTTTCTTCAAGCAAACTTCTACGTTCTATTTGCGATAAAAACCACTGTGTGGGATTTTATCTACATGTATCGTCAGCAGTTTACACATCATTTGGCCTACCAGGGGTAATGCTTTCAAAAGGGTCTCAGATAGAGTAAAAGATAGGATACTTTACACAATATTTCTTACATAGTTTTGTTAAGATTAGTGTAGTAACTCCAGAAAAAACAACTGATTCATGAATTGTAGCGAGTGCAATGCATAGTGTCACTTATTTATAGTGAAATATTGTGCAGTTTTTAAAAAAATCTATTGATTGTTTTCCCCACTGTTCAAGGATGATGCTGTATAGAGACCACCACTTATGGTGAAGAAGTATCTAAGCTGAGAACAGTAAAAAAGGGAAAAGGAAATGCTCTAATTTAATGTGAGATACTAATACAGCATAAGAAATGTCTACTGTTTTATATATAATATGAATGTTTTCACTGAAGAAATTATAAGCTTATTGTGTAATTCTATAAAATATAATTCTAACTTACATTGCAGTTTCTTTTCTTTTTATACAGATGAATGGCAAAGATCTATTGGAGTAATGTAATCTTCTAATTAGTTCTGTGAGTACAACAAACTTACATCGTCAAGGTACTCACTGTGGCAGAGAGTGGTACAGCCACTGAGACATACAGACACACACCGATACAGCCATTCACATACCCACTCACACACTGGTACATGTACTCACATAGCTACTTACTCACCCATATGGCCACTCATGCTCCCTCTCACTCACCCATACAGCCACTGACATACACATTCACTCAGTCATACAGCTACTAACATACACACTCACTTACCCATACCATCACTGACATAGCCACTCATTCATCCATACAGCCACTGACACACCCACTTACCCATATAGTCCCTCACATACCAAGTCACTCACACAGACATCACTCCTGCATGCACTCACTCACCCATGCACCAGCTTATGTACTTTCTCAGTCACTCATGTAACTACTCACAGATCTACTCAATTATCATACAGCTACTCCCACACTCACTCACTCACCTATATATCTACTCACTTACATACTCACTCACTCACTCATACATCACTCATGCAGACACTCATACACCCATTCACTCACCTACATAGCCCCTCATGCACCCACTCACATATACAGCCAGTCACACATGCACTCACTCACCCCTACAGTCACTGACACAACTTCCCACTCACCCATACAGCCAGTGACACACCCACTCATTCTCCCATACAGCCACTCACATACCAAGTGGTGCAGCCCTAGAGGTGGATCACCCCTCTCCAGCTCTCTCCTTCTGTGCCCTCTTCAGATTATTCTTGTGGTGGGTTTTAAGGTGGTACAACATACTAGTTGTACCACAAGAATATTTTTGGGCCTTGCCCCTTGAAAGGGTCTTATTGCACAAGCCGCATTTCACAAATTTAGCAACAGTTTTGTATTCCCTTGATGGAATAGTGAAGAAATCCAGGCAATACTTTGCCTTTTAGGGGCTGGTTCCTTATCGCCAGAGTCTTTCAGATGGTCCTGTGCCTCCTGCTCCTCTGGTTGCTGTGGCACCACCACCCGCTCACTGCCTCCTGTTGCCATTTTTGATTTTACAAAATGACAGAAAAATGCCCTAAACAGAGTTTTGCACAAGTGGCACAGCACACCTCCAAGAAAGAACAAAATACCAACTGTAACCTTCAAGAAGGAAGAAATAGGTAGGAACTTCCTTTGGAGGTTAATGAAAAGTGTCTTCTCCAATCATATCTCTTTGTTACCAGGTCACATGATCAACGCGAACGCCGGCGCCATTGCGAAGACGAACGTCGCTGCGATGATGTGAAATAAAATAAAAAAATGCTGTACATTAGTATTAATAACAGAAGTATAAGTTTAAACAATATATTAGTAAACAGCTGTTGTCAAACATTAATTACTATAGGTGTATATATGTGTTTTGCACTTTTTCAAAAACACACAATCTTGGCAACTTTTCCGTGAAACTAGAACCTATGTGTCATGTTATTTTGCGACAAATAAAAAATGTAGAAAAACTAATACACAGTTATTAAGAAACGGAAATAAATGGAAAGGAGAGACACAGAGAAATACACAAATAGGTTGTCCATTACGCAACTGTAGTGTACAATATACACTAGGCATTTACACATTGGGAAAGCAATTACTAATTTTCCAGCCGAAAGTACTCTAGTTGGGTCGACATCTTTAAGACAAAACTTTAGACTCTTCTTCAAAAAATGAGGATCAATTATGGCCCTGATGCTCATTTCAGATCAATTAAACCTCAAAAGGAACAACTTACAAATATGAACATAACAGGTGGTCCTGGTGAAGCTCCACTTGAGTAAAGTGGAAACAATCCTAACTTCTTGGGCTTGGCAAATACGTGTCCTGTAATATTCTGCATTAAAAAATTATCTGAAATCCTTGCATCATAAATATATTGGAGTACAATCTGAACTTCGGTGAGTGTGACAAATGAATTATTTAATGAAGTCCCCCTGTAAGAGTAGAGTACATAATTCTTTCCTTTAAATATTAAGTATGCAAATCACCAAAAACCATAGCACCACTCACACACCCACTCATAGACCCATAGACCCATTAACACACCCACCCACAGACTCAAAGCAGCACTCATACTGCCACTCACAGACTCATGCAGGCTCTGACACAACCAGTCTCAGACTCACACAGGTACTCACATGGCCACTCACAGACCCACTCACATACTCATAGACCACTTCACAGAGCCACCGAGACACTTCCACTCACAGGCCCACACACACAGTCATACACCCACTATCAGGCCCACACAGGTGCTCACACATCCACTGTGAAACATTTCATATTACAGTTTGGAAATTGTTTTTATAAAAACCTGAGAAATTCACAAAAAAGCAAAGGTTACAGGCATGTTATAGTTAGGAAACAGAAGTTAAAAGACCTTAGAAATTCAGTGAAGAAAAAAAGGTTACAGGGACATTTTAGTTAAGGAATAGAATTTAAAAAACCTTATAAATTCACTGAAAAAACCATAGGTTAGATGGACATTATAGTTAGGCTCCAATTTCACTCATATAAAACCATTGAAATTCAGCAGTTATAGGTACCTGATCTAAAAACTTACGCCCGGCAATGCATTGCTTATGACCTCACATTTTACATCACGCATGACATGGTCAGTGACATCACTGATGACATCTCAAATGACATCACTGATGACATCATCCAAAAATGTAAGTATTTTCTTACAGTTTACATATTACAAATATAAACATAGCAGGTGCCCCAGCTGAAGTTCCACTTCTGTAAAGGACAAAAGATCCTGATTCCTGAGCTTGTCGAAGGCAAAGCAAGTGTGTTTTCTTGGCAGTTCCATATTGAAAGACGATCTGAAATGCTTTGTGGAGGTGAATGCACTGTTGATCTATTGAAGCGCAATTTGTATGTGATTGTGACAAGTGGCTTCTTTGTTGTCCTGTCCTGGTGAGAGCAGAGTCCATGATTCTCCCTTTAAATGACTATGAGAATGGAAATGTACAATTCACTTGGAAGCTTCACCGTTTGTCCCCACCCACCTTAGTAGTATGCAAAAGTCTTCCCGCCTTTTGCCAAGATGATGAACAACTTAACAAGCAATCCAAGGTGTTTCCTGCCAATTTTAGTGAGGTGTTCCTGATGCCAAGGATTATGAGGACATCTCTACCAAACAAAGAAGCAGTTACTCAATATAGTTAAGAAGAAAATTTGGTGGAGCTTTACCTCTTCATAATCTTGTTGTCTTCTCTATAGGAGGATTTAGGTTATCACATATTTCTGGAGAAAGACGCACCAGGAACAATCACATTGCCATAAAGCACACAAAGTCACTGTTGACATTTCCTCGTGATCCAATACACAGCTGTCGTGCAGAATACCTACTGGGCATTTACCCAAGGAGGTAGCACTTACTAATTAACCAGTAGAAAGTACTCCATGTGGGTAGAAAACTGTAGACTCTTGTTGGATAAAGGGGCAGATGATGTTCCTTTGTTGCACAGTTATTCACACAGCTACTGACCACATAGACACTTAGATACCCACTTACACACCCACTCACAGACCCACTCAGACACTCACACAACCACTAACAGATTCACTCAAATACCTACTCATACACCTACTCAGACTCATACACCTACTCAGACAGTCACACCCACGACAAATAAAAAAATGTAGAAAAACTAATACACAGTTATTAAGAAACGGAAATAAATGGAAAGGAGAGACACAGAGAAATACACAAATAGGTTGTCCATTACGCAACTGTAGTGTACAATATACACTAGGCATTTACACATTGGGAAAGCATTTACTAATTTTCCAGCCGAAAGTACTCTAGTTGGGTCGACATCTTTAAGACAAAACTTTAGACTCTTCTTCAAAAAATGAGGATCAATTATGGCCCTGATGCTCATTTCAGATCAATTAAACCTCAAAAGGAACAATTTACAAATATGAACATAACAGGTGGTCCTGGTGAAGCTCCACTTGAGTAAAGTGGAAACAATCCTAACTTCTTGGGCTTGGCAAATGCAAGGCAAATACGTGTCCTGTAATATTCCGCATTAAAAAATTATCTGAAATCCTTGCATCATAAATATATTGGAGTACAATCTGAACTTCGGTGAGTGTGACAAATGAATTATTTAATGAAGTCCCCCTGTAAGAGTAGAGTACATAATTCTTTCCTTTAAATATTAAGTATGCAAATCACCAAAAACCATAGCACCACTCACACACCCACTCATAGACCCATAGACCCATTAACACACCCACCCACAGACTCAAAGCAGCACTCATACTGCCACTTACAGACTCATGCAGGCTCTGACACAACCAGTCTCAGACTCACACAGGTACTCACATGGCCACTCACAGACCCACTCACATACTCATAGACCACTTCACAGAGCCAATGAGACACTTCCACTCACAGGCCCACACACACAGTCATACACCCACTATCAGGCCCACACAGGTGCTCACACATCCACTGTGAAACATTTCATATTACAGTTTGGAAATTGTTTTTATAAAAACCTGAGAAATTCACAAAAAAGCAAAGGTTACAGGCATGTTATAGTTAGGAAACAGAAGTTAAAAGACCTTAGAAATTCAGTGAAGAAAAAAAGGTTACAGGGACGTTTTAGTTAAGGAATAGAATTTAAAAAACCTTATAAATTCACTGAAAAAACCGTAGGTTAGATGGACATTATAGTTAGGCTCCAATTTCACTCATATAAAACCATTGAAATTCAGCAGTTATAGGTACCTGATCTAAAAACGTACGCCCCGGCAATGCATTGCTTATGACCTCACATTTTACATCACGCATGACATGGTCAGTGACATCACTGATGACATCTCAAATGACATCACTGATGACATCATCCAAAAATGTAAGTATTTTCTTACAGTTTACATATTACAAATATAAACATAGCAGGTGCCCCAGCTGAAGTTCCACTTCTGTAAAGGACAAAAGATCCTGATTCCTGAGCTTGTCGAAGGCAAAGCAAGTGTGTTTTCTTGGCAGTTCCATATTGAAAGACGATCTGAAATGCTTTGTGGAGGTGAATGCACTGTTGATCTATTGAAGCGCAATTTGTATGTGATTGTGACAAGTGGCTTCTTTGTTGTCCTGTCCTGGTGAGAGCAGAGTCCATGATTCTCCCTTTAAATGACTATGAGAATGGAAATGTACAATTCACTTGGAAGCTTCACCGTTTGTCCCCACCCACCTTAGTAGTATGCAAAAGTCTTCCCGCCTTTTGCCAAGATGATGAACAACTTAACAAGCAATCCAAGGTGTTTCCTGCCAATTTTAGTGAGGTGTTCCTGATGCCAAGGATTATGAGGACATCTCTACCAAACAAAGAAGCAGTTATTCAATATAGTTAAGAAGAAAATTTGGTGGAGCTTTACCTCTTCATAATCTTGTTGTCTTCTCTATAGGAGGATTTAGGTTATCACATATTTCTGGAGAAAGACGCACCAGGAACAATCACATTGCCATAAAGCACACAAAGTCACTGTTGACATTTCCTCGTGATCCAATACACAGCTGTCGTGCAGAATACCTACTGGGCATTTACCCAAGGAGGTAGCACTTACTAATTAACCAGTAGAAAGTACTCCATGTGGGTAGAAAACTGTAGACTCTTGTTGGATAAAGGGGCTGATGATGTTCCTTTGTTGCACAGTTATTCACACAGCTACTGACCACATAGACACTTAGATACCCACTTACACACCCACTCACAGAACCACTCAGACACTCACACAACCACTAACAGATCCACTCAAATACCTACTCATACACCTACTCAGACAGTCACACCCACTCACAAACCCACTCAGGCACTCATTCACCCACTCACAGAACCCCTCAGACACTCTCACAGGTACTCACAGACCAACTCAGACACTCACTCATAGACCCACTCAGACACTTATGTACCCACTCACAAAACCATTACATCCACTCACACAGCCCCTCACAGGCCCATTCAAACATTCATGCACCCACTCACAGACCCACTCAGACGTGTACACCCACTCACTGACCCACTGAGACACTCAATCAAACACTCTTGCACCCACTCAGACACCCATTTAGACAATAACACACCCACTCACAGACACACTCAACTCAGCTACTCACACACCCACTCACACATCCCTTGAGACACTCATGCACTCACTCACATACCCACTGAGACACCCATGCACTCACTCAAACACTCTCTCTCAAAGGTTATAGGTTGAAGTTAGGAAATGAAATTTTTAAAATCTTAGAAATTCACTTAAAAAACCAAAGGTTTTAGGAACATTATAGTTAGGAAATACGATTTGAAAAACCTTAGAAATTCACTGAAAAACAAAGTTTACAGGGACATTATAGTTAGGCTCACATTTTACTTGTACAAAACCATAGAAATTCAGCAGTTATAGTTACCTGAGCTAACTATAACTTATGCCACTGTAATGCACTGCTTATGACCTCATATATTACATCGCTCATGCTATGGTCAGTGACATCACAGATGACATCTCAAATGATATTACTGAAGACATCAATGATTACATCATCCACAGAACCACTTGCAATCCCACTCACATCCTCACTTAACTTCTCATACACCAACTCATCTACCCATATAACCACTTACACACCTACTTACTCATTCACACACCCATTTACACACCATCCACTCACACACATAGCCATTCACACAGACACTCAATTACCCATAAATATACTCACACAGCCACCCACTCACCCATACATTCACTTGCACAGCCACTCACTCACATATACAGCTACTCCCACTTCCACTTATTCACCCCTTAATTTTTATTGAATTTCTATTTTTTATGTTATTTCCTAACAATAAGGTCACTGTAACCTTTGGATTTTTAAGTGAATTTGTAAGGTTTTTTAAATTTTATTTCCTAACTGTAGCCAGTAACCTCTGACAGTGAGTGTCTGAGTGAGTGCATGAGTGTTTTAGTAAGTCTGTGAGTGGGTGTGAGAATGTCTGAGTGTTCTGTCAGTAGATGTGTGAGTATCTGAGTGGGTTTGGGAGTGGCTGCATAAGCATATCACTGGGAGTGTGAGTGGGTGTGTGAGTGTCTGAGTGGCTGTCTGAGTGGGTGCGTGAGTGTCTGAGTGGGTGTCTGAGTGGGTACATGAGTGTCTGAATGGGTCTGTAATTGGGTGTAGGAGTCTCTGACTGAGTCAATAAGTGGGTGTATGAGTCTATGCGTGGGTCTGTCAGTGAGTACAAGAGTCTCTGTAGGTCTATGAGTGAGTGTACAAGTCTCTAAATGGGTCTGTGAATGAGTTCAATGAGTGAGGTGGGCCACCTGGCCCTCCTCCCCGGGACGAATTTGGCACAGGGACTTCATCCACCAGTGCCCAGCCACGTCTCCCAGGGTGCCCTGGAGCCCACCCAGGACACTCAGTGTGCATGTTGGGGACCTTGGTAGGAGCATCAAGGCCCCTGTGGTCCCAGCCAGCTCCCCGCCTCCTGCAGGAGCTGGATTTGCTATTATACACAGGGAGCTGCTGCAAATGCAGCTCGTTGTGTGCAAGAGCAAAGGTTTCATCTCTTTCCCTGCCCACATAGCTGCGGGCAGGGAAAGAGATGAAACCGCAGCTTCCAGTAGGTGGGATCACTTTGACATCACTTTTGCTGTGAGCTTTCGCTAAGCAAAAGCAAACAGCTACGTCCCAAGGTGGATACCCCAGGACATAGCAGGAGCCGGCCCTACGGGGTGGCAGTCCCTTGGTCCATAATTGGCTCTAGGAGGGGGACCGCCCTATTTAATGTTAATTGTATCCCTAGGGAGGTGATGGTCCCTGGTGCCTGGGGTCTGTGTGGATGCCCTATTTAATGTTAATTGTAGCCTCGCAGAGGCAGTGGTCACTGGGGCTCAGGGGGACTGCGCAGGCCCCCTATTCATTTAATTTATAGACACAGAGTGGTGGTGTTTCCTGGGGTTTCAGGGGGGTCCACATGCCCCCCTATTTATTTTAGTGTTAGCCACAGTAATGTGGTGGTCCCCGAGGCCCGGGATGGGTCTATGCAGGCCCCGTCATAAATTTAACATAAGCCTTGGGGTCCATGGGGCAAGAAAATGCCCTCAGAGGGGGGCCATATGCATCCCCTCCTTTAATTTAATTTAGGGTGCATGCCCCCAGGACTTGGTCCACCCGGAGGCTTTATTAAAAACAAGTCCGGGATTCTGCACTGTTTTATTTCAATGTTGCCGCTAATTTGTCAAGCTACCCACTATTTCATGGCGAAATTGAAAAAAAGTGTGGGACCCCATCACCACTCCTAGGGGGTCAGGGTATTCCTACCCTCCCCCCTTTTCTATATTTGTAATGGTTTTTTCCTGGGACTCAGCTGAAGCAGAGTCCCAAGAGGGCTGCCAACACATCCTGGCTGAAGTGCTGGCAACCTATTAGATTACAGCATGGGGACTGTTGGATCTGCAGAGGATCCACACACCTAGATAGTAACCGTGGGCAATGAACTCCGCTCCACTAGCGGAGGTTGCAGAGATTTGCTAACTACGCATTGAGGGGAGGGGAGAGGTGTGGCGCCGCGGCCAGGGCGACTGACGCTGGACGCTGGGGATCACGGTTCGATCCCTGGCTCCGGTGGCAGGGGTCTGCCCAGCACCATGCGACTCTGGGCAATAGCTCGCTTAATCTTCCCAACGGCCCCCAGCGCCGAGAGACCCCTTCGGGGGTGATTCGTGCGCTATACAAATACTGGACTTACTTACTTACTTACTTGCATTGAAAAAATGGAATTCATGCAAAAACTCTGACTCCGCTACGTAGCGGAGTTAGCTACTGCACCCACAACCCTTTGATAAAACAACTTTACCTTTACATGCTAAAAAGCATATAACCAATTCACAAAAGTGAGCGTTGAAATATATCAGGCAATGAGAGAGGTGATGATTTTGGGGTCCCCCTAACCTAGGGGGAGGATCAAGCAGATGCCTTGAACAAAAAGAGCATATCATGCTGAACGATTCGGTGGTGGTCCCATCCTCCTAGGACCACCCCAAGCAAAGTTATGGGCAAAAATATAATGCCAACCAAAGGCCCAGCAAAGCATTATGGGGCGAGATTCTAGAGTGCATTGAATATTATAGTATTAGCTCTCAGCTGAGCCGGGAGAGCCTGCCGCTTGAGGAATGTTTTGATATTGGATACTATAATATTCACTGCACTCTAGAATCTCGTCCCATAATGCTTTGCAGGGCCTTTGGTTGGGATTGTATTTTTGCCCATAACTGTGCTTAGGGTGGTCCTAGGAGGATGGGACCACCACCGAATCATTCAGCATGATGTGCTCTTTGTGTTCAAGGCATCTGCTTGGTTCTCTCCCTAGGTTAGGGAGGACCCCAAAATCATCACCTCTCTCACTGCTTGCTATATTTTCACTTTTGTGAGATGACTATATGCATTTAAGCATGTAAAGATAGGCTTACTTGTTTTACCAAAGGTATGTGAGGTTTCTGTTTTATTAATTGGGATGAGATGGAATGGAGTTACGGAGCGGAGTTTTACTGAGTTTTTGTTCAACTCCGCAGAATTCCACGTAGTGGTACTCCACCAACTTCGCCCACCCTTACTAGATATATAAATTTGGATTTTGGTTAATATCTCTGAAACTACTGAATGGATTTGCACCAAATCACAAAAAGGGTCTTCTCTGAAACCAGTATCTACCTTTCTGCCAAATTTGGTGGAATTCCGTCCAGTGGTTCGGCCGTAGTCTTGTTAAAAAACCCTATGGGAAACATGAATTTGGGCCCCCTTTTTCTCAGCCCCCCCGTTAACGATCACCGCAAATCTTTCCAGACAGCAGCTGAAGCGAGCATCAAATTTGTTTGGAAAAGTTCACAAAGATTCATCTAAGGGCGCCAAAGATATAGGCAAGTCAAAAAAAGCTTTTCCTAAACATGATCCTAACTATAACTACCAACTGGCGACTATATACATATATATATATATGTGTGTGTGTGTGTGTGTGTGTGTATGTGCGTGTGTGTGTACCAAAGATTACAAGGCCATTATAGTTAGGTTCAGATTTTACACATACAAAACCATAGATATTCAACAGTTATAGTTAGAGTTATCTCAAGTTACTATAACTTTATAACTTGTGCCATAAGGTAACTATAACTCACACCCCCACTATACACAGTGTTATAATCAATTCTTTTACAGCAAATGGTGCACAGATATTATCAATGGTGTCATAGAAGATTTCATGAGTGATGTGATATGTGGGGTAATTAGCAGTGCATGACGAGAGACCCTATAACGGCTGAATTTCTTTGGTTTTGTGTGTCTAAAATCTGAACCTAACTATAACAGCCTTGCAAGCCTTGTTTTTTGTGTGTGAATTTTTAAGGCTTTTTTAATTCTATGTCCTAACTATAATGTTCCTTTGACCGTTGGGATTTTTTGTGATTTTTGAAATTTTTTAACGTAAAGTAATATTTAGTTACTGTACATTAATCCAATTGCCGCTGCACAAGGCTTTCGGGTCCTGTGGCCAACACCCCAAAGGTAGCCAACCCAGGATGGGGGCACATAGCTCCCTACCTGGGCCACTTCTGGCCCCAGGGATCCCATTCCCCCAGGGCCACCAATTTTTTTTAACAGAGGTATGTCGCCTCCTCCCCTGGCCCAAATTTGGCCCCAGGGTGCATCACTAAATTTATTTGGGGGGGCATGCAAGCCCCAACCCTAGGTTGATTTCTGACCCCAGAGTCCCCATCTCCTAGGTAACAGCCATATTAAGAAGGAGGAGGGGGCACACAGCCCCCTCCCCAGGCCAATATTGGCCCCGGGGACCCCATCTCCTGGGGCCTGGCCACTTTATGAAGTTGAATGGGGTCACACAGCCCCCCTGGGCCAATATTGGCCCTGAGGACCCCATTCCCAGGGGCCTACCCAAATAAAAATGGGGGAGGGGTCTGTCCAGCCCCCCATCCCTGGGTCAATTTAGGCCCAGCCAAAGTTTATGAAGTGGGAGGGGAGCCAATTTTGTCCCCTGGACTCCATTCTCCGGGGCTTGCCCAATAAAGGGTAGGTGCCCTGGTGCCATCCAGGGCACCCACTTTATCAATGTTGCAGGTCATGGGGGGATGCCCCTGCTGCCCCAGCCATCTCCCCGCCTCCAGTGGAAGCATGCATTTCTCCTGCCCACAGGGAGCAGCTAAAATAGCTGCTTCCTTCAGGCGGGAGCAATTTTATATCTGTTTTGGGAAACAGATGAAAGTCCGATCCTAGCCGGCAGGAGCATTTTTCATGCTCCTGGCGCTGAGAGCAGACTATTATGAGTACTGCGGTCCTGGGACTGCTGCACTCACTGTGGCAGCCCAACCGCCACCACCCCTGCAGTGGGACCACCGTATTACGATGGTGGCAGTGGGAGCACCACAAGACTGACCATCGCCAGGATCCAGGATCCCAAGGTGGTGGGGAAAGCCGGAGGGAATTGAGGCACCACAGAGCAGATTCTGACCTGCCCTTCCATCAAGTATTTCATGGCGTGGTCATGCTTGGTGGAAAGGCATAGAAAGGGGGCCCAAACAGACCCCCCCGGCAAAATCTGCCCACGGGTGTGCATGCGGGGGGCACATGATGTGTCCCCCAAAAGTGCACGGTTGTGCATGCACTCTGTGGCATGCACAACATTGTGCATGCCACACTGTGCATGGACGTGCTGGAGGAGCTTTCATGGTGGCAGTATGCTGTTTAGGCTTTCCTTTGAGCTAAACATACCCACCGCCATGAAACCACCGCAGCAGCCCCCAGTCCTGGATTCAGATCAGAATCTGGCAGGCGAGTTCATCACAGGCTTGGTGGTCTTCCTGGCACTGCTGTGGTAATGGTTCTACAGGAAGCCCCCCAAACTTGTAATCAGGGCCTTAGTGTTTGCTATATATTTAATATTTTAACAAATTTATGTTTTATAAAATGGTAAACAAAATTTATTGAGATGGTATAGATAATATTTAATAATATGTAAGAAAATGTTTATCTTACAAACTAGTAGACAATTTCCATATACTTCAGTCTGCAAAAGATAATTAATAGTAGAGTGACTAAGGTGTATGAATCATGGGCAGGTCCAGGATATTTTGCAACAATATTTGTGAAATAGTATTGAGAATCCACAATAGCTTCCACGTTGATGGAATAATTGTGCTTGCAGTTCCTATACATGTGGGCAGTTGCTGCTGAATGTACTGACTGGATGTGAGTACAGTCGATTGCTGTCAACACATGGGAAATTAAGCAATCTGATAAAATCCTAGCTTGGTCTAAATTTGCTCTACAAGTATATTTGGAAAGAGAAGAAACTGAGGAGTAATTTTTATGATAGCATCTTGTACAGTTGGTAAAAGAAGAAAGAGCACTCTGGGAACTACCAGCCATCCTGGTACAAGTGATTTAAAATTAACCTAATGCAAGCAGATGGAGAACTGACAGTAGCTTGACCTGTGGTGGTATTGCATGTGATCGCCCATTGTTGGATTGCAAAATAGGTACAATTTTGTGGAGTAATACGAAGATGATTTTCCTACCTCAGTCTGTAAAATTTAACTCTTCCCTTTGGTAAATGAGGCTGATCCTCTGTTGAAAGATCTTCTCCTTCCTGCTTTTTGATGTTTTTGTAAATTTTGGCTGACTCAAAATTACAATATCCATGGCTGCAAATTAATTTGTGATGAAGTATGTGATGCTTTTATATACATTCTGCCAATGGAGCCACTTTTTGTGCCTGGTAGGACCATACAATTTGACCAAGTTGGTTTTTCACACAATTTGACCTTTGCACTTTCTACGTGATTATGTGCAACATTAGTAAATATCATGGTGTTGGTTTAGTAATGGTTCTGCATTGAAACACTCACCTTGTATACATTAAAAACATTTTGATGCAACATGCCATAATGCTGACCTTGCACCACGCAGAGACAGAAAAGTAACACAAAAGTAATACAGCACATTTTTACAAATATAACATAATGAATTGCGTTCTCTTGCACAACACATGTACAATGCAAGAGCTTTGTAAATCTAGGCCTAAGTTTCTTTCAGGGAAGGAGTGGCTCGCCGTCATCATAGAGAATATCCACTGACTGGACTGTGGCTGCATGCAATCAGAGAACGTGCTGCACTGCACCATTCCAATAATTTCTAGCAGTCCGTGAACTCTCCTGTATCCTGAAGCATTGTTCCTCTTGGAGATCTTGGTATAACTCACCTCTTGGCCCATGGTGACTTTGATAGGCACAGTTGATACAATGTTGCTGCAGCCACGACCTACCTGCAACGACATAGGATTTCTATTTTATGTCCTAATGCTTCCTATGGCTGTGTATGTATGGGCATTGTGAATACAGAGAAGTATTCAGAAAGTTGTGTTGTTGATGAAAACAAACATTGGAACAGGAAGGATTCTAAGCCTAGAAAATGTTATTGACATGAATATATGAATGTCACCCATATAGTTTTATAGTTAAAGAATAGTCTTATTTGGGTGGGTGCATGCCCCTCCCTGCACTCCTCCCTAATAGTCCCATTTAGTAGTAAGTGCTCCCCATTTTCCAGCCACCAACCTCGTTCCCTCCCATATTTACTACTAAAACATACACTTCCATGTGCTGGGTTCCACACAGTCAAGGTACTGTTCTCTACACATAAAAGACAGGAGAGGTGTATGTGGAGACGTTGGCATGAGAATAGCATTTTGTAATATTATTGTAGCACTACTAAACATACTACAGTTTGTGACACAATAGTTTACAAATTTTCAACATATTTTGTATTTTTTCACATTGTGTTTTTCATTAAAGTGTAGCAGTCTTCTTTAACAATTGTTACTGACAATATTCTAAGATTTATTTTTAACAAACATTTTTAAAGTTTGTATGAATAAAACATACATATTTATATATTTAAATTCATATTCATTTGTGTGCAGTTTCTCATGCAATTTTACATTCATTTTGTGTTTTTACATTTTTTAACACAAAGGGCATCATTGTGATGCCAGGCAGTCGAACCGCCGACCACTATTACTGCAGTCAGGAAACCGCCGACAAGCATGTGGGCGGTCCAACCGCCGTATTATGATGCAACCACCGGGCTGGCAGTCGCAAACTAATCGGTAGCATGCTGTGGCCATGTTGCTTGAGGTGTGTGTGGCATGCTCAATTAGGGTTATTAGTTAATTTTGTGGTTACTTACAACCATTGCAATAAAACGACAAATTTCAAAATACACAAACATTTTCCATAGAAACCCAATTAAAAGCGTGTTTTATATTACAAGTTTAAAACACACATTTGCAAGTTTAAAACACTTTATGATCATTAGTCCCTGCCGGTTCTATCTGTGCCCTGAGGAGTAAATTGTGTTGATCGTCACTTTGTCTAAGTTATGAAGAATGATGTGTATAAAATAAAGCGCAGGTGCGAAAAAGCTCTAGCCGATATTAAACTTTTGTGATCAGGATTAAGTGAGGAGATTTGATTCCTCTAATACCATTTCTGGCTGTGCCCATACTTATTCCTGGTTATGAGCCAGTTGC
The DNA here is from genome assembly GCA_963921515.1 of Calotriton arnoldi. Taxonomy (NCBI): domain Eukaryota; kingdom Metazoa; phylum Chordata; class Amphibia; order Caudata; family Salamandridae; genus Calotriton; species Calotriton arnoldi. The sequence continues at coordinate 695,007 of CAWUFW010006916.1, read as the reverse complement.
ATAGCTGGGGGGGGGCGGCACTTTCTTTGGGGGTAGCAGAGGTGAGCAAGTCATGTTGACTACCACCATCCCTCCGCCCCAAGAACAAGTTGTTTGTCGGTCGTCACCCGGCCCTGAGAACAAGTCGTCTGTCGTCCGCCATCAGCCCTCCTGGATGAGTGGTCTGTCGGTCTCCACCCCCCTACTCTTACTTGCACCAGGCAGCAAACTTAGGGGCTGTCCTGGGTGGCAGTATGTCTAGCAACGCCATTGTTATGAGTGTTAATATGTATGTAAAGTGAGGGTGCAAAAAAGACCAAAAAGTGCTGCTGATGCTATCCACTGCAGGACAAGATTGAGGAGGATTGTTTTCTCTGGTGTGCTGCTTTTGCCTCAACAAGCCTGGGGTGTGTGCTGGGGACAACCTTTTCCCCACCTTCTGCAAGAATTTAACTTGACAAGAGTTGAACTGAGGATCCCCTGGATTGAAACAGGCCTGCATGGCCGGCCTTTTCTACGTATTCCTCTTTCTCTAAAGCCTAATTTCAAGAACTAACTCCTTTCATCCTGTATTATTTTACAGGGGCAGACTAAGTGAAGTAGGTCTTCCTTCCCAATCCTGCATAAGCGACAGGTGTCCGAAAGGCGTTCTCATAACCAAGGTGGCAGGTGGACCTTAGCGGGTAACAAACCCAATCTATATTTCAAAAACTGCACCTTGACTATGGCTGGATATCCGGTGGTGACATTTTTTTGTGACACTAAGGGGCCGATTCCGATTCGGGCAGGAAATCTCTCTGACCAAGCCGGACCCGGAGAGATTTCCGACCGAATCGGACCCTAGCAGTCCGACCGAACGAGTACGATGCGTTCGCATGCTATCGGACTCGATTCGGTCGGACTCCCATTGAAGTCAATGGGAGCCGGTCGTACAACGCGTACGCGGGCTCCCATTGACTCAATGGGTGCGAGGTGAACAAGGGTGCCCCCTATAGTGGGTACACGTCGAAGCGGGTCGCGCCATACACGCACAGGTAGGGGGGACCCATGGGTCCCCCCTGTGTGTGACTCGCGCGGCTAGTCGTACAGGGGGGTCCGACACGGACCCCCAAAGTGCGGCTCCGACTGCTCTCTCGAGCTGGACGGCGCGAGTCGGTCGGACTGCTTGCGGCGCGCATCGTACTTACCCGGCCGGGGAACGTCTCCATTGCGCGGTGCGAGTCGTGTCCGTGCGAGTCGGTCGGAGCGGTTGGGTCCCGCGAACGAGTCAGTCGGCGATTTCGCGTACGTTCGCATCGTACTCGCTCGCCCGGACGCACGTCCGACTCGGTCGGAAACAGGGCGTCCGAATCGGATCCGGTAAAGCCGAATCTGATTCGGAGCCCTACCGGCCGAGATCGGAATCGACCCCAAAGTGTTTATAGATGTCATCCATCCATGGGCTCTTTTTGATAGTGAGGCCTTATCTTCAATGATTAGTGGATTTTTAAGGCCTGCCAGACAATCTGCTTTAATACCTGGTGAATGGTGGAGGTGACCCAGAGTTGTGTGAGCTCTGTGCTTTCCAGTGATTCCTGTTCATAGGCCCTTGCCTGGCGACAGATCGCGTTCCTGTGGCTCCTTCCATTGCAGGTGATCCAATGTATTTGGCTCTGCTCTCAGAAGCACGTACCAAGATGTTCTTCCACTGGTGCCGAACCGCTGAACTTCTCAACTCAGATGTATTTTCTCAATTCCCAAACACCACTGTGAACTAGAAGTTAGTCTGCCCACAGTAATGAGGGGGAAAGGGGAATGGGAAGAAAGAGAGACTGCCACTGTGGTGCTTCTTCTACAGAATATTCCTGCACTGGACTTCCTACACCTGAAACCACAAAGCAAAATATTACTCCGTCCCCCAACTCATACACTTAACTTTCATACAACTATAAAGCTTACTAAACATATTCTTTACCTGTATACTCAGTGGAATTTGCCTCTCTCTCTAATATTAGAAAATTAATGTCTTGTAAGTTCAGTTTCTTGTAAATGTTAATCAGGCATTAAACAGTCTCTTGTAATTGTTATTTTCTCTTACAGATGCTGCGGACTAGGAAGACTTGTAGATGGTAGAGGTGGTAAGTACAAATATATATATATATATATATTTATAGCTACTTGCTGAAGTAGTAGTCACGCTCTTTTAGTTGAGGATTTTAGAATTAGTACGCAGCTGTGAGTGAGTAAACATGCTGCGCGCTATTAGTAGTCATAGTATTGTCTCTGTACACTTGCAAAATAAATCTGCCTTAGAAGGACGCTCTGCCTATGCGCCACCTCTGCAGTAATCTCTATTCTCAAAAACTGGTGCTCTCTGAAGAAATGTCAAACAATGCACTCAAAAATGCGGTTGAATTGGCTTATGCAATTAACACTGTCACCAAGGATAAACCAGAAAGAAACGAGTTCTGAACTGCAGCAACTGAGATGAAAACGGGTGCTGAGAGTGACAGGGAATGCCAAGACTATCAGTTCTCAGAGAGTCAAATACCTGAAATCTCCAGCGAGGCCCCACTAAAAACTGTAACTAAATCACCGACCTTCCTGTAGCAACAAAGTACAAGGAAACAAACTTGAAAGCAAGCGATATGAATCCTTGCTGAATCTTCGTTTTCTGTCAGGAGCGCTACTCGGAGTTGACGCTGCTTCTTCCTCAAAGACGACGGTTGAAGTGCGCCGCACATCAGGTGCGCGTGCGCGAAACCGTAATGCTGTTGAAAACTGCAAAAGAACTAGAATGCAAACCTTCCCTACCATGTGGCCGCCATCTTGGAATTCCGCCAAAAACGGCAGGAATAATATTTTCTAATGCATAAATTGGAATCGCTTAGCCACCAGTTGAGTCCAGCTAAGAGGTGATTTCCTGCACATTACATTCTGCCCAACCAAAGGATGAAAAGGGAAACTGCTCGCAAGCGGATAGATTTGTTCAGTCCTGACATCTGCTTTCGTGATCTTATTCCAGCATATTAGGTATGCCACTTGCCTGGCCAGCATTTGTTTCAGCAATCCAAATTCCAGGTGAACCTGCACCGGTGAGGTGAGATGTGGGAGTGAGAAGATGATCCAGTAAGCACATACCATTACAATGGCCAGGGTTCTGGCATCCTGGCCTCTTAGCAGTTCACTCCTGTGTGAGATTGTGGGCATGAGTTTTGCTCATGCTACTATAAGAAGGGACAGCAGTGAGGACCCGGACAATTTTTCTTTAAGTTTTGGAGGGGTACGGCCAGCGCCAACCCTTTACTTTGTATCTCATCCTTCTGGGCTGCGAAGAAGCCTTTCCTATCGATGATGACCCCTATTTGTATTCTTCCGGACGTTCAATCCTTGTGTTTCCACCGAACCTAGAGTGTGTTTGTGAATCTTATTATTGTAAGCCATGGCATTGGTTTTACCAAGATTGATGGTCAGGCCGTTTTCCAGGGAAGAGGCCTTCATGATGTCTAGCAACTGCTGCAGCCTCACCTGTGTGGGACTGACCAAAACCCCATTGTCCGCATAGAGGAAGCTGGACATTGCCGTGCCCCTTAGTGTTGGGGCGTGGTAATTGCAAGTTTGCAGTTGCTCTATCAGGTCCACCAGAAAGATCTTAAAGAGCGAGTGTGCCAAGACACACCGCTGCTTTAGGCCATGCGTAATTGACATTTTCCTTGAGAGATGCATTCTGGTGCCTAATGTGTCCTTATGGTGCACGATTATCATATTCAGCAGGCCTTGAGGAATTCTCCAACTTGCTAATGTGCCCCACAGCTATTGCGGGTCAACATTATCAAAGGCCGCTTTGAAATCAATGAAACAAAAAATAGCGGTGTTTTGAAACCTCGGACGGCGTCCGTTATGAGTAATATTGCCAATATGTTTGTTGTTGTACCTGATAACTTTGAAAATCTGGCCTGATTTAATGAGATGAAGGTGTTGCTGGAGGTCTACAGTGGTAGGTCCCCGAGCAGCCTCCTGGCAAAATACTTGGCCATATTGTCAATTGGGGCAATTAGGCAATAGTTGGCAGGAGATCATCTGTCGCTACCCTTGAAGATTGGTGATATGACCGATTCCCTTCATGAGGCAGGCAGGAAACCAGTACTCCTGATCTGTGTGAAAACCCAAAGCTAGAGTTTCTGCTCAAAGCACTAAGTAATGTTTGAATACTGCTGGGGGATCCAATTAGGGCCCGGCACTCCTTCTCTCCACCCTTTGGCAATGTGCCTTATGATTTTATCTGTGTCCATCTCATTGGGCTCTTTGGCTGGCGTCAAGACTGTGATTTACCAATGATCCTGCAGGGGGCTGTCTAGTTTTGCGTGATTAAAGTGTTCATTTAAAAAGTGTGCCCAGTTAGCTTCCGAGATATTAGAGTCGATGCCTCCATGATTCAGATGTAGGAGGAGGTTGACTGAAGCCCATAATCTGGCGCTGTTGTTGCATTTTAAGTCTGTGTGCAGTTTGGCCCAAAGTTCATCATTCTGTGCTCTTCTTATTTCCCATTTCAGATTTGTATCTGAGTTTTGTGTTGCCTTAGAGCTGCCAGGGAGGTTAGGTTGCCTGGTCTTTTCTGCAGAGTTTGCAGCTTCTTGTTTTTTGTGTTTAAAGGCTGCCAGGGTCTGATTACTTGTGTTGTGTTCATTCCCTTCATGATGGTTTTGCTGATTAAAAAGGAAGATGTTGTTCTTTATACATATTTCAATCAGGAAACTGGCACGCTGGACTGGTGAAATCATATCTTTAATAACGCACACTGGCAGAATCCATGTAACAGCACATTTCTTTTAAAAATTACTTAACCTCTTGATGAACTGCTGCACTTTGAGTATTTTGTTTATTTTTACTAATTAAGACACTACTTAAAGACCCAGAGAAGGGTTAAGAAAAATATGGCAAATTACCGAATCGATAAAGGCTGCTGAGCCAGCCGAAACGCGTCTTTGGGAGCCGTTAATTTTTAAAAGAAATGTGCTGTTACATGGATTTTGCCAGTGTGCGTTATTAAAGATATGGTTTCACCAGTCCAGCGTGCCGGTTTCCTTTCAGATGAGAGAGGGAAACATTGACCGTTTAAAGGAACCTGCAGAGGAGCCTTATACCGAGCACCACCTGCGATAAGGATGCAAGGCAGGGAAACCGCAAATTCGGTTTCTTGCTTCGCAAAACACTGGCTAGCCCCCAGGCTCGGGAAATCCGATTTACGAGGAGAAGAGTGTTCAGCAGAGAAAGGTTCGACGCTAAAAGTCAAGCGGCTCTCTTGGCGGGGGACCCGAAAAACTGCTGAAAACCCCATTTACATGGTATTGATGTAACCGAAGCCAGGAGCAGGGCCCCATGGACACAAGTCCTAAGGTGGGGACGATTCATATTGCACCCTGAGAAGCATGGAGAAAAAGAGGCACGTAAAAGCAGTGTTTTAAGTAAGACTGAAATTATACAAGTGATTGGCAGTAGAAACGGAATATAAATTATAAAAGTGAAATAAGTTTACATCGCATTATTTTAATGCTGAAATTCAATGAAAATGACTTTTATTACTTAACCTCTTGATGAACTGCTGCACTTTGAGTATTTTGTTTATTTTTACTAATTTAGACACTACTTAAAGACCCAGAGAAGGGTTAAGAAAAATATGGCGAATTACCGAATCGATAAAGGCTGCTGAGCCAGCCGAAACGCGTCTTTGGGAGCCGTTCATTTTTAAAAGAAATGTGTTGTTACATGGATTTCTGGCAGCGTGCGTTATGAAAGATATGGTTTCACCAGTCCAGCATGCCGGTTTCCTTTCAGATTAGGGAGGGAAACATTGTATATATATATATATATATATATATATATATATATATATATATATATATATATATATATATATATATATATATATATATATATATATATATATATATTATCTACTGGCGGTCGCCAGTAGATAGTTATAGTTAGAACCTATTTTCCATAGGAAATCCGCGACATTCTATTTGAAATAACTCTCTTGCCGGTTGACGTATCTTCGCAAAATTTTCAAACTTTGTGGGGCGCTCCGGTCCGCTCCTACCCTGAAAGTCTCGGGGGATTCGTCAAGCGGGGCCGAGAAAAAGGGGGTCCCAAAACGTGTTTTCCCCATTCATTTTCCCATAGGAAACTTTAGACACGGCTACAGCCCGAACTGCTGAACGGAATTACACCAAATTTGGCAAAGAGGTAGTTCTTGGTTCAGAAAGAACCCTTTTGTTAAATGGTGTAAATCCGTTCAGTAGTTGCTGAGAAAATCAAAAGTAAAAGTACATATATATCTATGGGCACGGAGGATTCGCGCACCTGAGCGCACCCTGCGCGCACCGTCCCGATCACGAGCTGCATGTTAATTGGCTGTCAGCTGGCTGTCAACATTCTGATTCAGGAAGTGTTGGCAGCCATTTTGTCCCTCGGTAGAACCGAGGACAGAAACAAGTGCGCAAAACGCACAAAGGGGCAGGGTAGAAACACCCTGACCCCCTAGGTCTGCTCAGGGGTCCCACAAGGACCCCTGGGCAAACATTTTTTTTTTTTTTAAATCGGCAGGATGCGCTTAGGGTGCGCGGATCCTGCCGGAAAAAAAAAAATCAAAGCGCGGTCTCCCGCGCGTCGATGTTAATTGGCCCCCGGGTGGCCCAAGTCCCGGGGGCATGGTGGGGGGGTTTTAATTTATGTAGGGGGCCTCTAAGGCCCCCACGCCCGAGGACCGCCACCCCCGGGGCTTTATCTAAAAATGATGGCGGGAGGGCTCTGTGCCCTCCCGCTGCCCCGAGGACCACCACCTCCCCGGGGCTTCTTTATTTTTTATTGAAAACCTGTGTGGGGGGCTCCAGCCCCTCCACACGCCCCGGAGCACTAAACATTTAAATATGGGGGTCCGTTACGGACCCCCAGAGCCCCGCGGACCACCACCTCCCGGGGCTGTGCACTGAATGGGAGGGGGCCGCGCGGCCCCCTCCTGGAGCCCTTGATGGCCCTGGGGACCACCACCCCCAGGGCCGGCTCCTGCAGTGTCCCGGGGTGCCTACCCCGGGACACTGCTGTTTGCTGATGCCAGGACGGGAGCCTTGCGGCTCCCGTCCTGTCATAGCAAACTTGTTTGCATTTGAAAGAGAGAGCAGGAAACCTGCTCTCTCTTTCAAATGCAAACCAGTTACTTTCCACATGGGGAGCAGCATGTTAGCTGCTCCCCATGTGGAAAGCAATACCGGCTCGCGCAGGAGGCGGGGAGCCGGCTGGGAATGTGGGGGATTGGGGACCCCCACAGTCTCCAACGTGAGGCCAGGCCCCGGGGATGGGTTCCCCGGGGCCATAAGTGGCCCGGGAGGGGGCCACGCAGCCCCCGTCCCCAAAGTTCCCCCCAAAAATTTTTTTAAAAAGGGAAAGGCCGGCCCCGGGGATGGGGTCCCGGGCCCTCAAATGGCCTGAGGAGGGGGGACACGCAGCCCCCTCCAAATAAAAAAATCAAAAATCGAGGCCATGCCCCGGGGGATGGGGTCCCGGGGCCAATACAGGCCCAGGGAAGGGGGCCACGCGGCCCTCTTCCCGTTTTTTTTTTTATTTAAAAAAAAATACTCAGGCCCCGGGGGATGGGGTCCCGGGGCCAAAAGTGGGCAAGGGAAGGGGGCCACGCAGCCCCCTCCCATTAATAAAAAACGAAAAAAAAAACGACCGGCATCGTGCCGGAGGCCCCGCCCCCTCCCTGCAGCAGTCTGCAAACACGCCCCCTGGCGCGTTTGCAGAGGGGGAACGAATTCCCCTTGAATACTGGGGGTCCCTGAGGGCCAACTAGCCCACCAGGAACCTCCAGTATGCGCCAGGGGCTGCCTTGCAGAGACGTGTACAGAGGCCACGCCCCTTTTACATCTCTCTGCAACGCAGCTCTGTGGCGCTTTTTGGAGGTATATGCTGGGCTAGTTGGACTCAAGGGACCCTCAGGATTCAAGGGGACTTAATCCCCCAACTTAAAACGCGCCACGGGGCGCGTTTGCACAGGGGTGAAGGGAGGGGGCGGGGCTTCAGTTGACATGTGTGCAAACAGGCCCCGTGGCGTGTTTTAAGATGGGGGATTAAATCCCCTTCAATCCTGAGGGTCCCTGAGAGCCAACTAGCCCAACAGGTACATCCAGAAAGCGCCACTGAGCTGCGTTGCAGAGAGGTGTAAAAGGTGTGGCCTCTCTACACTTCTCTGCAACGCAGCCCCTGGCGCATACTGGAGGTTCCTGGTGGGCTAGTTGGCCCTAGGGACCCTCATGATTCAAGGGGACTTAATCCCCAACTTAAAGCGCGCCACGGGCGCGTTTGCACAGATGTCTCCTCAGGCCCCGCCCCTCCCTTCACCATTGTGCAAATATTCCTCTAAAATCTGCCTTACTACGAATTCCGATTTACTCACCTGTTATCAGGAGAGACCTCAGTGCTGCATCTTTCAGCCCAGTACTAATCCTGAAAAGTAATTTTACCCGTACTTACCAGTAACTTGAATTTCCTTCCATAGGATATCATTGCCTGCTTTTGCTTTTTGCTGAAAAAGTTTCTAAGTGTTGATTTTTGAAACATACAAATATTCCTCTAAAATCAGCCGAAATACGAATTCCGATTTACTCACCTGTTATAAGGAGAGACCTCAGTGCTGTATCTTTCAGCCCAGTACTGGTCCTGAAAAGTAATTTTAACCGTACTTACCAGTAACTTGAATTTCCTTCCATAGGCTAACATTGACTGGTTTCACTTGGAAATTCTTCTAAGTGTGGAGTTTTGGAACTTTAAAATATTCCTCTAAAATCAGCCGAAATACGAATTCCGATTTACTCACCTGTTATCAGGAGAGACCTCAGTGCTGTATCTTTCAGCCCAGTACTGGTCCTGAAAAGTAATTTTAACCGTACTTACCAGTAACTTGAATTTCCTTCCATAGGCTAACATTGACTGGTTTCACTTGGAAATTCTTCTAAGTGTGGAGTTTTGGAACTTTAAAATATTCCTCTAAAATCAGCCGAAATACGAATTCCGATTTACTCACCTGTTATCAGGAGAGACCTCAGTGCTGCATCTTTCAGCCCAGTACTGATCCTCAAAAGTAATTTTAACCGTACTTACCAGTAACTTGAATTTCCTTCCATAGGATATCATTGCCTGCTTTTTGCTGAAAAAGTTTCTGTGTTGATTTTTGAAACATACAAATATTCCTCTAAAATCAGCCGAAATCCGAATTCTGATTTACTCACCTGTTATCAGGAGAGACCTCAGTGCTGCATCTTTCAGCCCAGTACTGGTCCTGAAAAGTAATTTTAACCGTACTAACCGGTAACTTGAATTTCCTTCATAGGCTAACATTGACTGGTTTCACTTGGAAATTCTTCTAAGTGTGGAGTTTTGGAACTTTATAATATTCCTCTAAAATCAACCAAAGTACGAATTCCAATTTACTCACCTGTTATCAGGAGAGAACCCAGTGCTGCATCTTTTAGCCCAGCACTGACCCTGAAAAGTAATTTTAACCGTACTTACCAGTAACTTATATTTTCTTCCATAGGAATCCATTGTCTGGTTTTCAGCAGAAAAGTTTCAAAGTGTCGATTTTCACAAACTACAAATATTCCTTAAAAATCGCCTGTATGACTTAAACTCATTCTTTCAACTGTTTACAGGAGATGCACCAGTGCTGGATCCAGGATCCAACACTGAGTAAGAAAAAGTAACGATAACAGTTTTTACCTGCTAAGTGAATTTCCTTCCATAGGATAACATTGGTGATTCTATGAGAAAAAGTTTCTAAGTGTCAACTTTTAAAATACAATAATATTCCTTAAAAATCACGACTGTAACCAAAACGCTTTTACTCAACTGTTTACAGGAGATGTACCAGGACTGAATCTAGGATCCAGTCCTGTGGTTAGAAAAGTAATCCATAAAGTAACTAATTGCATTTAACTAGAAATTCACATTGAGCTGAATGTTGCATTGTGTTTGAAAATGTGTTGCCCATTGCAACAACTGTAACTACTGTACTTAAAAGTCTATTGCCTATGTGCAAAGTATTTAATCTAAAGTAATTCATTCTGAGAAAGTATTTTTGTAATGTAATGTATAATGTAATTACAATGTAATTTAAAAAATAAAATATGTAAAAAAATTGTTTCTAAAAATGTAGTAAATCAGTATGAAAAAAATTAATATAACAATTAATACATTTAAAAATTGTCATTTACAAAACCTTTGAAATTCACAGAAAAAACTGTAGGTTTCAGACATGTTATAGTTAGGAATTAGCATTTAAAAAACCTTAGAAATTCACTGAAAAAACCATAGGTTTCAGATATGTTATAGTTAGAAATTAGCATTTAAAAAACCTTTGAAATTCACTGAAAAAACAATAGGTTTTAGGGACAGTTATAGTTAGTTGGACATTGCACTCGTACAAAACCCGTGAAATTCCCCGTTATAGTTAGTTCAGCTAACTATAACTCGCACCCGCATAATGCACTGCTGATGACGTCACATATTACATCACTCATGACATGGTCAGTGACATCACTGATGACATCACTGATGACATCTCAAATGACATCACTGATGACATCATCCACGTGATAATCTGATGCAGCTCTTCACACCCTAATATAACCTTTGATACACCCAATCTAAATTACAGACTGCCATTCGCAAAACCATAGACACTCCAACACCAATAACTACATACCCACTCACTGATTCTTAGGTCTACACACACACATCCACTCACTCACCAGTACAGTCACTCATACTTATGGTCACTCAGTACAGGACTATCATATGCACTCTTACTCCTATATAGACACTCAAACACCGCCACTCATCCATAGAGGTACTCACACACCTAGTCAGTCATGCAAATAATTAAACACACTGCCATTTACTCACCTATACAGTTATACACACACCAGCTCACTTAATCATACAAATACTAGCACATTGTTACGCTCTTATACAATCACTGATACAAGCACACACTCATCCATACAGCCACTATCACAATCACTCACTCTCGCTTATAGCTATTTATATACTCCAACACACATATATACTGCCTTTCACATATGTAGTTACTCACACATGTACCACTGTGACATACATTCACTCACTAACACACTCTTACACACACTTACCCACCCATACAGTCTATCACAGATGCACTCTTGAAACCATCCACCCAGTGAATCACCCACTCACACATCTATGCACAGTCGCACACACCCCATCCACACAAACACTCAGGCACCCATACATATACTCAGACAACAAATCAATAACTCTTATAGACACTCATGTAGCTATTCACAAACCCATGCAGCCACTTACACAGCAACAGACAGATACAGACATTCACCCAGTTTAGTCACTAACCCATGCATTCAGTAAGATACGTTTAATCACTCACTTATAGAATTAGTCACGCACCTACTAAATCATCCACACAGACACTTATACACCCACTCATTCTTCAATACGCCTTTCCCTATATATATTAAAAATATTTAAACTTTACAGAAACACACAGTCACTGGATGATGTCATCAGTGATGTCATTTGAGATGTCATCAGTGATGTCATCAGTGATGTCACTGACCATGTCATGAGTGATGTAATATGTGACGTCATCAGCAGTGCATTGCGGGCGCGAGTTATAGTTAGCTGAACTAACTATAACGGGGAATTTCACGGGTTTTGTACGAGTGCAATGTCCAACTAACTATAACTGTCCCTAAAACCTATGGTTTTTTCAGTGAATATATATATATATATATATATATATATATATATATTACCTAGTTATAGTTAGGACCTAGTTTCCATAGGAAAAGCGTTTTTTCCTTTTCCAATAACTTTGGCGCCGTTTGACGAATCTTCGCGAAATTTTCAAAACTAGTGGGGCGCTCTGGTCAGCACCTGTCTTGAAAGTTTCGGGGTGATTCGTCAAGCGGGGGCTGAGAAAAAAGGGGGGTCCCAAAACGCGTTTTCTCCATAAAAGTTTCAAAATCAATTTTCCATACGAAAATTTAGACAAAGCTACAGCCCGAACTACTAAACGGAATTACAACAAATTTGGCAAAAAGGTAGCCCTTGGTTCAGAAAGAGTCCTTTTTGTTAAATGGTGTAAATCCGTTCAGTAGTTCCTGAAAAAATCAAAAAATAAAAGTTTCAAAATCAATTTTCCATAGGAAACTTTAGCGAAGGCTACAGCCCGAACTGCTGAACGGAATTACACCAAATTTGGCAAAAAGATAGTGCTTGGTTGAGAAAGCGACCTTTTTTTTAAATGGTGTAAATCCGTTCAGTAGTTGCTGAGAAATTTAAAAAATAAAAGTTTCGATATCTAGGGCAGTGGTGGATTCGCGAACCTTCCCGACCACGAGCTTCACTGTGATTGGCTGCCAACACTCCAAACCAGGAAGTGTTGGCAGCCATCTTGTGACTCGGTAGAACCGAGTCACAAGAAAACAGTAGAAAAAAACGTTAAAAAACAAGAAAAGGGGGCAGGGTAGAAACACCCTGACCCCCTAGGCCTGCTCAGGGGGTCCCACAAGGACCCCCAGGGCCCAAAAAAGCATTTTTAAAAAAATAATTTCGGCGGAATTCACGATGGGATCGCAAATCCTGCCGAAATTATTAAAAATATGAAGCGCTTCATTTAAATGAGGCCCCCGGGCGGGCCAGGTCCCGGGGCATTGCCCAATTTATAATTTATAATTGCGGGGCCCGCGGGGCCCCCGCAGCCCCGGGGACCGCCACCTCCTCGGGGCTATGTTAATAATATGCGGGAGGGCACGCGGCCCTCCCGCAGCCCCGGGGACCGCCACCTCCCCGGGGCATCTTTTTATTAATGTGTGGGGTGGCCTCCAAGGCTCCCAAGCCCCGGGGACCGCCACCCCCGGGGCTTCTATTTTTAAAATAATTAAACCTGTGTGGGTGGCTCAAGCCCCCCCACGTGCCCCGGGGACCGCCACCTCCCTGGGGCACTAAAAATGTAAAATGGTGGTCCGTTATGGACCCCTGAGCCCTGGGGACCACCACCTCCCCAGGGCTTTAAATAGTAGGGAGGGGGCCACGCGGCCCCCCTCCTGGAGCCCTCGATGGCCCTGGGGACTGCCACCCCCCAGGGCCAGCTCCTACAGTGTCCCGGGGTGCCCACCCCGGGACACTGCTGTTTGCTATGGCAGGGCGGGAGCCGTGTGGCTCCCGCCCTGTCATAGCAAACTCTGCTTTGGATTTTGGAAGCGAGAGCAGGTTTCCTGCTCTTGCTTCCAAAATCCAAAGCAGGATTGCTTTTCCACAAGGGGAGTTGCATGTCAGCAGCTCCCCATGTGGAAAAGCAATGCCGGCTCCCGCAGGAGGCGGGGAGCCGGCGGGACCGTGGGGGCATTGAGGCTCCCCCCATGGTCCCCAACGGACAGGCCAGGCCCCGGGGGAAGGGGTCCCTGGGGCCAGGAGTGGCCTGAGGAGGAGGGCCACACGGCCCCCCTCCAAATATATATATAAAAAAAAAATACTGGCCACCAGGGACCTCCAGTAAGCACCACAGGGCTGCGCTGCAGAGAGGTGGTCCGAGGCCACGCCCCTTTTTACACCTCTCTGCAACGCAGCTCTGTGGTGCTTACTGGAGGTATCTGGTGGGCTAGTTGGACCCCAGGGACCCTCAGGATTCAAGGGGACTTAATCCCCCAACTTAAAACGCACCATGGGGCGCGTTTGCACACTTGTCACATCAGGCCCCGCCCCCTGCCTTCACCACTGTGCAAACCATGTACTCATGCAATGACCCAGTCACTCCCCGTGCATTCCTCCAGTCACTCAGCCACTACTATGTATAATCCAAACACTCTGCCAATAACCAAGTACTTATAAATTCACTCAGGCACTCTCCTTGCAGCACTCTAAGTATGCAGTCGCTATCCATGTACTCATGCAATGACCCAGACACTAACACATGCAGTGCTACAATCACATGTGCACTATCCATGCAGTCCTGTAACCAACTACTGATTCACTCCTCCAATCACCCAGCCACTACCATGTACTAATCCAATCACTCTGCCAAAACACAAGCAGTTATAAATTCACCATGCACTCTCCCTGCAGTACTCTAATCATCCAGTCACTACCCATGTACTCATGCAATGACCCAGGCACTAACTCATGGCAAATACAGAGGAGGTCATGCTAATCACAGGGGTACCCCAACGCATAGTGTTCCCTAGTGTATGTAGGTGTTTTCACTGTATTCTAAGTGTCTTTTAGCATAGCACTGGCTCTAGGCCTGGTTAGTCAGAGTCAGTTACCACCAGTACCCGTCAGCAAAATGTTGGGGGCACAGGAGGACTCTCTGCTCCTCTGTTGGTTCTTTCTGCACATCTCTTGCTTCTTCCAGCACTTTTCTTTGTCTTTCTAAGCTTCTGTTGCCTCTTTCTGCATTTGTCTTGCTTCTTTCTGCGCTTTTCTTCCTCTTTCTTCACATGTCCTACCTTTGTAGGCATAGTTAGAAATTATCATTTAAAAAACCTTTGAAATTCACTGAAAAAAACATAGGTTTCAGGGACGTTATAGTTAGAAATTAGCATTTAAAAAACCTTTGAAATTCCCTGAAAAAACCATAGGTTTCAGGGACGTTATAGTTAGAAATTAGCATTTAAAAAACCTTAGAAATTCACTGAAAAAACCACAGGTTTCAGGGATGTTATAGCTAGTTGGACATTTCACTCGTACAAAACCAGAGAAATGTCATCAGTGATGTCATTTGAGTTGTCATCAGTGATGTCATCAGTGATGTCACTGACCATGTCATGAATGATGTAATATGTGACGTCATCAGCAGTGCTTTGCGGGGGCGCGAGTTATAGTTAGCTGAACTAACTATAACGGCCGAATTTCTCTGGTTTTGTATGAGTGAAATGTCCAACTAACTATAACGTCCCTGAAACCTGTAGTTTTTTCAGTGAATATATATATATATATATATATATATATATATATATATATACGTATGTATAAGTCAATTTTACATGAAAATGAAATATCAGCTGTGAAATATTTCTTCAAAACAAGATCGATTAGCTTCTTGGAACATTTAGAAATGGTAATAGACAGTTTAACATATTGCCTAACTCACAATATCTTTCTTTTCAAAGGAGAATATTACTGACAAAAACAGGGGACTACAATGGGTACCTCTTTTGCCCCTACATACATCTCCTAATGGTATTCTGGGAAACTGAAGTTGTAGGGAAAGAAGACAATCACAATATAAAATTTTGGACAAGATTTATTGATGATCTTTTTGTTATATGGGAAGGAGATCAAATTGTATTTGAGTACTTATTATACTCACTTAATTACAACAAATATAACTTGTCTTTCACGTCTTCTATCAGTAAATAAAGTGTCTCTTTCCTGGATGTAGAGGTTTTCGTAAGGAATCAAAAGTTTTGCACAAGGATGCATCGAAAACCAACTTCATGTAATAGCATTCTTCATGCAAAAAGTGGACATCTAAAAAACTTAAAATGGAGCATAAGGTATGGAGAAATGCTGAGAACAAAAAGGAACTGCTCAGAAACATCTGATGTCGAAACGCAATTGGAAGAAATGAGCAACTGATTCCTTGAAAGAGGTTACCCATGGGAAGTAATAAAGACTGCAAGGGAAAGAGTCAGGTAACAACCAAGGGATGAACTCCTAACACCTCAAAAAAGAAATGATAAAACAGAGAATAAAGAAAAAACTTGTCTGATTATGGATTTTAATAAGGAAAATAAAGGACTGAGAGATATCTTACAGCGGATTTGGAAGATCCTCACATTAGATGAAACTTTGAAAAAAACATTGACAACAAAACCAAGTAATACATATAGGAAAGTAGCCTCCTTGGGTGATATATTGACACAAGTCATCTTGTCACCAAAAAATCACCAACCTCATCTTCGTTAAATACACCTGGCTTCTAGAAGTGTTCCAAATGTCGAGCATGTGGACATGGTCAAAATACATCTTCATATAAACTTCGGAATGGAAAAATTGAAAAGATTAAAGAGCATATCACTTGTGGTCAATGTACTAGAATGTCCTTGCGGGAAACAATATGTAGGGAGTATGATCAATAAACTAAAGTTGAGAAACCTGAACATCTACGTGCAATAAAGAATCGTGATTTCTCTTATCTAATTGAGAAACATTTTTCAGAACATCATGAAAGTGACAATCAACAGTTAAAATATTTCGGAATAACACATGTAGGAGTGAAGGAACGAGGAGGTGATAGAACTTTGATTTTAAGACGTATGGAATCTCGTCTCATCATAGCACTTGGAACTGAAATTTCACATGGACACAATCTTGATGCGAAATTACATGTACATTTGGGAGACTGATAACATCTTAGAAAATGAATTTTAAATCTGAACGAATGTTGTAGATATCATATTTTCAATTTTTCTCTTATCTACATCTTATTTTATATCTTTTCCCCTTCTATCCACTCCTTATAGATCTTAATTATATACTTATAATATAACCTCTTGTTCGTACTTATTAAATTCCCCAAGACCTAATGAGATATAAAATGATTACTGAAGTATCAGTTTAAAAAATGGAAGGAATCAGAAGTAAAATAATTAGAGAGGTAAAAAGAATGAAGTGATAGATAAGAGAATGTAGAAGTGCACACTATATAAGGATTCCAATTACAAAATGAACAACATTTTAGAAAATCTGAGAGCAGAACATTATAATATACCCATTGATAAAAATGTAATTTTAGATCGGGCATTATAAATATTAAAAGATTAACACCTAAGTTGTAATAGAGCACTTGCACTTTATATAAAATATCACATGCAGCATTAGGCACAAACCCCCTCAACGCCCCCTTTTTGGTATATCACATTTATTTGCAGAACAATATCTGCATGCAAAATTGATTCAATTCTAGATAAATCAATTAGAACATAGGTGGTTGAATAATGGGAAATTGAATATTATACCTCACATAAATTTATAACTATGAAATGAGAGGAAAATCTAATGAGAGGAAAATACATTTGGTATTTAATTAATTTATTTTAAAATCATAATAACTTATTCTACGGAAATCATGAAATAAATTTCTCTCTCTCTTACTTTCTCTTTCACCACCTATTTATTTCTAAATCCCATGTAATATTGAGTGCAATTAATTATCTTAAATATAAATTGTTTCAATTTATATATATATTACTTTATATTTGTTAATATTCTGTATATGTCCCTTTAATGCACTTGCACTTTTCCTAACACTCATTGCCACAAGGGAAGAATTTGCTGTTATGAATATGCAAAATGTACTTTACAAACATATAAAATATGGCGTTGAAATGTTTCCTACATTTAAGAGTGAAGACCTGCAGTCTAGCAATGCAATGTAACAACAAACAGTAATGAGAGGTTAATGCACAAGGGCACTATAAAAATACATTGCAGACGCAAGGACTCTATGGTCCAGTAGAAGGCTAGGAGCCGAAACGCGTAGACCGTCCTTCTGTGTGTTTGCACTATGGTGCTTAACAGCATCTAATAAAGAAGAAACATACCGTCTATGGTGGCATGAGTTGCCATTGAAAAGCTGAAGCGGAGGCAGTAATATATATATATATATATATATATATATATATATATATATATATGTATATATATATATATATATTCAACTTCTCGCCCCAACAGTCCTCAAGTCCTTAAGGAAAAGCGAGTGTGCACCACAGTTTTGTGCAAAGAGTATTTATTTATCCGTGAACTCGGTCTGCCATGACGCGTTTCGAGCCTGCTGGCTCTTGATCACATGACAACGCTGGGCTGAATTATCGGCTCTTTTAAAGTGGCAATGCAATGCAACAATTTGATGGAGATGGACAACAGGCTGACCCATATACCTTAATAAAAAAAGTCAATAAATAGTGTTGTTGTCCATATTACTTCAACAATGACTCAATCTTAAAATATATCAAAATGAAATGTATAAATACATTATAGTAACACAGTCATCATGTGTTATTAACTTATCCAAAGTGCTAGTGCTCATCATTGTAGCATGGAAGCGGACAACATATTATCTAATGTGCATTCATAAGTCATTGCATAACAGATGACATTGTCCGTATCTCTTTACAATTGACTAACTGCCAAAGAACAAACCAGATAACCTGTGTAAATACATATTGGCAATTCAATCATGGCATACATGCCTTATTTCTTTTTAGAGAAATTAATTTATCTCTCCACTTTATATTATTGTGCAAATATACAATTTTCACTTTAAAAGCCAAGCCAGCACCCCAGAAAACAATGTGGTACATTCAAAGTGACTAGTGCAAAAACACCTATTATAACTTATACCCACCGATGTATATAAAGTGACTATGTGCTAACTATTCATACCCTATCGGTATTAGTTTTTTAAAGTGCCCTTATCTGAAAAGTGCTAGTGCAGTGCAAATGATACAGTCAATTTATGCCTCCATGATAGACTATATTAACATAATGTATTTAAGGTATATCTGAGGCTGACTGTTACTAAAGTGCATCGAGTAATAAAATCGGATTACAGACAAGTTTAAGAGAGCAAAGTATTAGATAAAGTTTATTTAATCTAAAAGCTGTAAAAGATTGCTTTCTAAAATCTAAGGTTGTAAAATACAAAATTAATATATGGAGAGCTCATGGTATAAAGGTGAACAATAAAACTAATTACAGATATGTGTGAAGGTCTTCACTAGTGTTCAATCCCCCTGGACACTTCGTATCAAGTTCTAAAATATACTTCGTTTCCAGTCTCCTGAGTTTCTCTTGGCGGTTGTCCCCTCTTTTTTGAACAGGGACTGAATCAATTATGTAATATTTGAAGTGTTTGAGATCACTATTGGGAAACTGTTCGAAGTGTCTCGCAACCGGATAGCTGGGGTCTTTATTCACTATGGCCCTGGTGTGCTGCAAAATTCTTTTATGCGCTTGTAAAATTGTGCTACCCACGTACTGTAAGCCGCAACTGCATTCCAGTACGTAGATTGCACAATCGGTTCGGCATGTAAGATGTTTCTTAATCCCCTGTGCTTTATTATTGAACGCCGTACGGTAATACGTCTTATTAATACCGTACGTCATCAGCAGTGCATTGCGGGGGCGCGAGTTATAGTTAGCTCAACTAACTATAATGGCCGAATTTCTCTGGTTTTGTACGAGTGAAATGTCAGACTAACTATAATGTCCCTGAAACCTGTGGTTTTTTCAATGAGTTTCTAAGGTTTTTTAAATGCTAATTTCTAACTATAATGTCCCTGAAACCTATGGTTTTTTCAGTGAATTTCAAACGTTATTTAAATGCTAATTCCTAACTATAACGTCCCTAATTTCTAAGGTTTTTTAAATGCTAATTTCTAAATATGCCTACATAGGTAGGACATGTGCAGAAAGATGAAGAAAGGTGCAGAAAGAAGGAACAGATGTGCAGAAAGAGGCAAGAGGAGTGCAGAAAGAGGAAAGAGGGGTGCAGAAAGACACAAAAGAAGTACAGAAAGAAGGAACAGTGGTGCAGAAAGAGGCAAGAGGGGTACAGAAAGAGGCTCAAGGGGTGCATAAAGAAGCAAGAGAGGTACAGGAATAGGCAATAGAAGTGCAGAAAGAAGCAACAGAGGTGCAGAAAGACGGATGAGGGGCGAAGAAAGAGGCAAGCGAAGTGCAGAAAGAACTAACAGAGATAAAAAAAGGGAGAAGAGGGGTGGAGAAAGAGGCAATAGGGGTGCAGAAAGAAGCAAGAGAGGTGCAGAAAGAGACAAAACAAGTGCAGAAAGAAGCAACAAAGGTGCAGAAAGAGGGATGAGGGGTGCATAAATAGGCATGAGGGGTGCAGAAAGAAGCAATAGAGATGCAGAAAGGGGGAAGTGGGGTGGAGAAAGAGGGAAGAGGGATACAGAAAGAAGCAAGAGAGTTGCAGAAAGAAACAGAAGAAGTACAGAAAGAAGGAACAGAGGTGCAGAAAGAGGCAAGAGTGGAGCAGAAAGAGGGAAAAGGGGTGCAGAAAGAGGCACGAGGGGTGCAGAAAGAAGCAAGAGAAGTGCATAAAGAAGTAACAGAGATGCAGAAAGGGAGTAGTGGGGTAGAGAAAGAGGCAAGAGGGATACAGAAAGAAATAAGAGAGATGCAGAAAGAAACAAAAGAAGTGCAGAAAGAAGGAACAGAGGTGCAGAAAGAAGCAAGAGGAGTGCAGAAAGAGGGAAGAGGGGTGTGAAAGAGGCATGAGGGGTGCAGAAAGAAGCAAGAGGGGTACAGAAAGAAGCAAGAGAGTTGCAGAAAGAAGGAACAGAGGTGCAGAAAGAGGCAAGAGGGTTGCAGAAAGAGGGAAGAGGGGTGCAGAAAGAGGCACAAGTGTTGCAGAAAGAAGGGACAGAGGTGCAGAAAGAAGCAAGAGAAGTGCAGAAAGAAGCAACAGAGGTGCAGAAAGAGGGATGAAGGGTGGAGAAAGAGGCAAGAGAAGTGCAGAAAGAAGCAACAGAGATGCAAAAAGGGGGAACAGGTGTGGAGAAAGTGGCAAGAGGGGTGCAGAAAGAAACAAAAGAAGAGCAGAAAGAGGGAGCAGAGGTGCAGAAAGAGGCAAGAGGGGTGCAGAAAGAGGGGTGCAGAAAGAAGCATGAGTGGTGCAGAAAGAAGCAAAGCGGTACAGAAAGAAGCAAGAGTAGTGCAAAAAGAAGCAACAGAGGTACAGAAAGAGGCAAGAGGGGTGCAAAACGAGGGAAGAGGGGTGCAGAAAGAGGCATGAGGGTGCAGAAAGAAGCAAGAGATGTGCAGAAAGAAACAAAAGAAGTACAGAAATCAGGAACAGAGTTGCAGAAAGGCAACAGGGGTGAAGAAAGAGGGAAGAGGGGTGGAGAAAGAGATAAGAGGGGTGCAGAAAGAAGCAAGAGATGTGCAGAAAGAAACAAAAGAAGTGTAGAAAGAAGGAACAGAGCTGCAGAGAGAAACAAAAGAAGTGCAGAAAGAAGGAACAGAGGTGCATAAAGAGGCAAGAGGGGTGCAGAAAGAGGTGAAAGGGGTGCAGAAAGAAGTGAGAGGTGCAGAAAGAAACAAAAGAAGTGCAGAAAAAACAAAAGAAGTACAGAAAGAAGCAACAGAGGTGCAGAAAGAGGCAGGAGGGGTGCAGAAAGATAGAAGAGGGGTGCAGAAAGAGGCAAGAGGAGTGTTAAAGAGGGATGAGGGGTACAGAAAGAGGCACGAGGGATACAGAAAGAAGCAAGAGAGATGCAGAAAGAAGCAAGAGAAATGCATAAAGAACCAACAGACATGCAGAAAGGGGGAAGTGGGGTGGAGAAAGAGGCACGTGGGGTGCAGACAGAAGCAAGAGATGTGCAGCAAGAAACAAAAGAAGTGCAGAAAGAAGGAACAGAGGTGCAGAAAGAGGCAACAGGGGTGAAGAAAGAGGGAAGAGGGGTGGAGAAGGAGGCAAGGGGGTGCAGAAAGAAGCAAGAGAGCTGCAGTAAGAAACAAAAGAAGTGCAGAAAGAAAGAACAGAGGTGGAGAAAGAGGCAACAGAGGTGCAGAAAGAGGGTGGATGGGTGGAAAAAGAGGCAAGGGGGTGGAGAAAGAAGCAAGAGAGTTGCAGAAAGAAACAGAAGAAGTGCAGAAAGAAAGAACAGATGTGCAGAAAGAGGAAAGAGGGGTGCAGAAAGAGGGAAGAGGGGTGCAGAAAGAGGCAGGCAAAAGGGGTGCAGAAAGAAGTTTGAGGTGTAGAAAGAAACAAAACAAGTGCAGAAAGAAGGAACAGAGGTGCAGAAAGAGGCAAGAGGGGTGCGGGAAGAGGGGTGTGAAAGAGGCACAAGAGGTGCAGAAAGAAGCAAGAGAAGTGCAGAAAGAAGCAGCAGAGGTGCAGAAAGAGGGAAGAGGGTTGGAGAAAGAGACAAGAGAAGTGCAGAAAGATGCAACAGAGATGCAGAAAGGGGGAATAGGGGTGGAGAAAGAGGCAAGAGGGGTGCAGAAAGAAGCAAGAGAGGTGCAGAAAGAAACAAAAGAAGTGCAGAAAGAAGGAACAGAGGTGCAGAAAGAGGCAGGAGGGGTGCAGAAAGAGGGGTGCAGAAAGAGGCAAGAGGAGTGCTGAAAAAGGGATGAGGGGTGTAGAAAGAGGCATTAGGGGTACAGAAAGAAGCAAGAGAGATGCAGAAAGAAGCAAGAGAAATGCATAAAAAAGCAACAGAGATGCAGAAAGGGGGAAGTGGGGTAGAGAAAGAGGCAAGAGGGATACAGAAAGAAACAAGAGAGGTGCAGAAAGAAACAAAAGAAGTGCAGAAAGAAGGAACAGAGGTGCAGAAAGAGGCAAGATGGGTGCAGAAAGAGGGAAGACAGGTGTGAAAGAGTCACGAGAGGTGCAGAAAGAAGCAAGAGGCGTGCAGAAAGAAGCAAGAGAGTTGCAGAAAGAAACAAAAGAAGTGCAGAAAGAAGGAACAGAGGTGCAGTAAGAGGGAAGAGGGGTACAGAAAGAGGCACAAGGGTTGGAGGAAGAAGGGACATAGGTGCGGAAAGAAGCAAGAGGAGTGCAGAAAGAGGCAACAGAGGTGCAGAAAGAGGCAAGAGGGGTGCAAAAACAGGGAAGAGGGGTGCAGAAAGAGGCATGTGGGGTGCAGAAAGAAGCAATAGATGTGCAGAAAGAAACAAAAGAAGTGCAGTAAGAAAGAACAGAGGTGCAGAAAGAGGTAACAGGGGTGTAGAAAGAGGGTGGATGGGTAGAAAATGAGGTAAGGGGGTGCAGAAAGAAGCAAGAGAGATGCAGAAAGAAACAGAAGAAGTGCAGGAAGAAGGAACAGAGGTGCAGAAAGCGGCAAGAGGGGTGCAGAAAGAGGGAAGAAGGGTGCATAAAGAGGCAAAAGGGGTGCAGAAAGAAGTGACAGGTGCAGAAAGAAACAAAAGAAGTGCAGAAAGAGGAAACAGAGGTGCAGAAAGAGGCAAGAGGGGTGCAGGATAGGGGTGTGAAAGAGGCACGAGGGGTGCAGAAAGAAGCAAGAGAAGTGCAGAAAGCAACAGAGTTGCAGAAAGAGGGAAGAGGGGTTTGAGAAAGAGACAAGAGAAGTGCAGAAAGAAGCAACAGATATGCAGAAAGGGGGATGAGGGGTGGAGAAAGAGGCAAGAAGGGTGCAGAAAGAAGCAAGAGAGGTGCAGAAAGAAACAGAAGAAGTGCAGAAAGAAGGAACAGAGGTGCAGAAAGAGGCAGGAGGGGTGCAGAAAAAGGGAAGAGGAGTACAGAAAGAGGCAAGAGGAGTGCAGAAAGAGGGATGAGGGGTACAGAAAGAGGCACTAGGGGTGCAGAAAGAAGCAAGAGAGATGCAGAAAGAAGGAAGAGAAATGCTTAAAGAAGCAACAGAGATGAAGAAAGGGGGAAGTGGGGTGGAGAAAGAGGCAAGAGGGATACAGAAAGAAACAAGAGAGGTGCAGAAAGAAACAAAAGAAGTGCAGAAAGAAGGAACAGAGGTGCAGAAAGAGGCAAGAGAGGTGCAGAAAGAGGGAAGAGGGGTGTGAAAGAGGCAGGAGGGGTACAGAAAGAAGCAAGAGGTGTGCAGAAAGAAGCAAGAGAGTTGCAGAAAGAAACAAAAGAAGTGCAGAAAGAAGGAACAGAGGTGCAGAAAGAGGCAAGAGGGATGCAGAAAGTGGGAAGAGGGGTGTGAAAGAGGCAGGAGGGGTGCAAAAAGAAGCAAGAGGTGTGCAGAAAGAAGCAAGAGAGTTGCAGAAAGAAACAAAAGAAGTGGAGAAAGAGGGAAGAGAGGTGCAGAAAGAGGCACAAGGGTTGTAGAAAGAAGGGACAGAGGTGCAGAAAGAAGCAACAGAGGTGCAGAAAGAGGGACGAGGGGTGGAGAAAGAGGCAAGAGAAGTGCAGAAAGAAGCAACAGAGATGCAAAAAGGGGGAACAGGGGTGGAGAAAGTGGCAAGAGGGGTGCAGAAAGAAGCAAGAGAGGTGCAGAAAGAAACAAAAGAAGTGCAGAAAGAAGTAACAGAGGTGCAGAAAAAGGGAAGAGGGGTGCAGAAAGAGGCAAGAGAGGTGCAAAAAGAGGCAAAAAGAGGCAAGATGGGTGCACAAAGAAGCAAGTGAGGTGCAGAAAGAGGCAACAGTGGTGCAGAAAGAGGCAATAGAGGTGCAGAAAGTAGATATGATTTGCAGAAAGAGGCAAGAGAAGTGCAGAAAAAGAAAGAAAGGTGCAGAAAGAAGCAACAGAAATGCAGAAAAAGGAAAGAGAGGCGCAGAAAGTAGCAAGAGTGGCTTGCACACCATTAGTACCAATTTAACACCCACATTTAGCAATAAGTAACAAGTGACCACTCTAGGTTTGCAAAGGGCCTTCCACCACGCTGTAACACTTGTCGCTGCATTTTTGGTAACATTTGAGCTAGAAACAAGGTTTTTTTGTTCAAATCTGCAGATTAGGCAGCAGATGATGGATTATGTGGCTAATGCAGAAAATGTATAATTGTGCGAAAGTCGGTGCAGCCAAACAGTTGCATAATTCCAGTGGCCCTGCTCATACCTCTGACTAGGTCCAGAAGTGCTCCTCAGTGATTCCTTCTTTTGTTTGTCTCACTGAGTTCATAATTTAGCTTCTATGGAAAAGAGGAAGACTAAACCTGAGGTTACCACTCCACAACACATACTACCATACCACATAATTACTCTCCATAACACATAATCCCACTCTACATAATTCCTATACACTAACTACCACATACTTTCTATCCACATAATTTCACTGCACAACATACCACATAATTCCACTACAATACAAATTTACAATCCACTCCAAAGAAAATTTGTAAAAAACTTTTAGATTTACAAAGCCAATAGCTCTAACTCTTGTGAATGTGAGACCTATTACATTACAAATGCTTCTTTAACTGGTAGTCGCGTTTGCAGAGTGGTCGAGAAAGGGGGCTGTGCCTCCAACCAGTGCTCAGGAATTCCACTGCGTAGGACTTACAGGAGGTACCTGGAGGGCTTCTTGGCCCCCAAACTCCCTCAGGAGTAAAGTGGACTTCATCCCCAACCAGTACTGTGCCAGGAGGCACTTTTGCAGAGTGGTGGAGAAAGGGGGGCGTGGCCTCCGAAACCTCATAGCAATCACACACTGTGTGGGACTTAGTGGAGGTAACAGGAGAGGTAGTTGGCCCCCAAGGACAACCTTGGGGGCCAACTACCCCTCCTATTACCTCCAGTAAGTCCCACACAGAAGCATTGCTAAGTTCTCATAGCAGGCCACGCCCCCTTTCCCCACCATTCTGCAAACGCGCTCCCTGGTACGCTCTTGGATGGGGATTAAAGTCCACTTCGCTGCTGGGGGTCCTTAGGGGCCAACTAGCCTACCTGTTACCTCCAGTAAGCCCCACACAGTGGGATTGCTGAGAGGTTTACACAGGCCACGCCCCCTTTGTCCACGACTCTGCAAATGCGCCTCCTGGTGCGCTCTTAGTTGAGGGATGAAGTCTCCTTGCTCCTGAGGGTCCCTGGGGGCCAACTAGCCCTCCTGTTACCTCCAGTAAGCCCCACACAGCTGGATTGCTGAGAGTGGTCCGAGGCCATGCCCCCTTTTTACACCACTCTGCAAACGCATAGCCTGGGGCACTGCTGCTCGGGGGATGAAGTCCACTTCAGTCCTGAGGTCCTCAAGACACAAGGGGACATCATCACCCCACCAGCAGTGCGCCAAGAGGTACGTTTGCAGAGTGGTGTAAAAAGGGGCGTGGCCTCATACCATCTCTCAGCAATCCCACTGTGTGGGGCTTACTGGGGGTCCCTGGTGGCCTAGTTGGCCCCCAGGGACACTCACTAGCAACGGGGACTTAATCCCCCAACGCAGAGCGCACCAGGAGGCACGTTTTCAGAGTCATGCAGGGAGGGTACGGGGCCTCCAGTGAGTTGCTGTTTAAAAAAATATATATATTTTAAGAAGGGGGGCTGTGTGGCCCCCCCTTCTCTTGAGCCTTTTGGGCCCCGGGGACCCCTTCCCCAGGGCTAGGCCTTTCCTTTTTTTATAGGGGAGGGGGGATGTGGGGTCCCCCTTCTCATGCTGATTTTGGCGCCAGGGTACCCCATCCCCCGGGTCCTGGCAAAAATTTATTTTCGGAAGGGGGGCCGCTTGGCCTCCCTTCCCTGGGCCTCTCTTGGCCCCGGGGACCCCATCCCCCGGGGCCTGGCCAGCTTTTTAAAAAATGTTTGGAGGGGGGCCCCCCTCCTTAGACCAATTTTAGCCCCAGGGACCCCATCCCCGGGGCCTGGCCTTATTTATTTATTTATTTATTTTTTAAAAAAAATTACAAAGGGGAGGGGGGCTGCATGGCCCCCCTTCCCTGGGCCACTTCTGGCCCTGGGGAACTCATCCCCCTGGGCCTGGCCTTACGTTGGAGACTGCGGGGGAACCCCAATGCCCCCGCGGTCCCAGCCGGCTCCCCGTCTCCTGCCGGAGGCCGGCATTGCTTTTGGACAAGGGGAGCTGCTGACATGCAGCTGTGTTGTCCAAAAGCAATCTGTTTCGCTTCATGGAAGTGAGAGCAGGTTTCTTGCTCTCGCTTCCATGAAGCGAAGCAGAGTTTGCAATGGCAGGGCGGGAGCAATGCTCCCACCCTGCCAATGCAAACTGCAATGTCCCGGGGGTGGGCACCCCGGAACATTGCTGGAGCTGGCCTTGGGGGTGGCGCTCCCCAGGGCCATAGAGGGCTCCAGGAGGGGGGCCGCGTGGCCCCCCTCCCTTCGTGAAAATAGCCCGGGGAGGTGGTGGTCCCTGGGGCTGGGGGGGCCGCAATGGACCCCTGCATTAACATAATAAGTGCCCCAGGGAGGTGGTGGTACCCGGGGCAGTGTGGGGGGGGCAGAGCCTCCCCACACTTGTTTTTCTTTAAATTGAAGCCCCGGGGAGGTGGCAGTCCCTGGTGCTTGGGGGGACCCGCGAGGCCCCCCGCCCCTATTAAAGTAAAGCCCTAGGGAGGTAGTGCTCCCTGGGGCAGTGTGGTGGGGAAGGAGCCCCCCCACGCATTTTTTTTGTTTATGACCGCAAGCCCCCGCACACATTATAAATAAAGCCCTGGGGGGTGGCAGTCTCTGGGGCTTGAGGGGCCCCCGCGAGCCCCTGCACATAATTTCCTCATTGCCCCCGGGACCTGGCCCACCCGGAAACTCAAAGAAATGAAGCGCGGCCAGATTCGCGCACCCAGCACAAATTCAGCCGATTTAAAAAAATCCCTGGGGGTGATGTCATGAGTGATGTCACTGACCATGTCATGAGTGATACAATATGTGATGTCTTCATCAGTGCATTGCGGGAGTGCAAGTTATACTTAGCTCAACTAACTATAACAGCCGAATTTCTCTGGTTTTGTACTAGTGAAATGTCCAACTAACAATAACGTCCCTGAAACCTGTGGTTTTTTCAGTGAATTTCAAAGGTTTTTTAAATGTTAACTTCTATTTGTAATGTCCAAAAAATGCTTTTTCTACATTTTTAAACTTTAATAAAAATATTGTGATGTTTTCTCTTTTTTAAATATGAATTTACATTATTTTTTTTTAAAGTAGATTCGCGTACCCATCGTGTAACAGTCACGGTGGGTGCACGAATCCAAGAATTTTTCCCGCCATATTGGTTACGTCGTGTACGATGCACGTTGAGTATGCGGAGGGTGCGTGGTTCTCGACCCCGCGCAACGTCACGTACGTATTTCGGGGGTCGCGCTGGGTGCGCAAATCCATCGCAAATCTTAAAGTTTCAAAAGTGTATGTATATAACTTTGTAAATATTGTATATTTGTAACTGGAATAAAGATATATTATTGTTAAATATATTTTTCGGGAATCGCGATGGGTGCGCGCTGGTTGCGCGCTGGTTGCGCGCCGGGTGCGCAAATCCCATGTGACTTCAAAAGAAAGTATTTCATTGGTTAAGAAGCTTTCTATTCTAGTACTTGCAGGACCCCACCCAATTTTTTCATTCTTCCAGCACCATCTTCAGAAGAAACAGCTCCTGTGTTTTCTGCTCTACTGTACTTCATTTTTTTGGTGTTTTTGTAATTCACTAAGAAAATGGCTTCTGCTTATCCACCACAGCGATACCACCTTTGGTATCGCTTTGTTCGCCCTAAGTTGGCAGGGTATGCCCAGACGTGGGTCCCTTGCTCACTTTGCCACTGGATTCAAGATAGCCTGGCTGATGAGGGTTTTGAACCCGAAACCGGTCCCAGGATGCTTGTTTCCGGTCCAAGGAAGACATGGCTTGGCAGTTCGGGCTGGACTGTTCCCATGAGGCACAGGGTCAGACTGATTTGCATATGGCCATGTCTGAACTGGGGTGGTGGAGTGAGCTAAAGAATGATGATGGATTAAACCCAGATCAGTTGACTGGGGGTGAGTGTTTGATTTGCTCTAGCGCTCCGTCCATCATACCCTTTGGTATCGCTTTGTTCGCCCTAAGTTGGCAGGGTATGCCCAGACGTGGGTCCCTTGCTCACTTTGCCACTGGATTCAAGATAGCCTGGCTGATGAGGGTTTTGAACCCGAAACCGGTCCCAGGATGCTTGTTTCCGGTCCAAGGAAGACATGGCTTGGCAGTTCGGGCTGGACTGTTCCCATGAGCAACAGGGTCAGACTGATTTGCATATGGCCATGTCTGAACTGGGGTGGTGGAGTGAGCTAAAGAATGATGATGGATTAAACCCAGATCAGTTGACTGGGGGTGAGTGTTTGATTTGCTCTAGCGCTCCGTCCATCATCCCCTTCGGTATCGCTTTGTTCGCCCTAAGTTGGCAGGGTATGCCCAGACGTGGGTCCCTTGCTCACTTTGCCACTGGATTCAAGATAGCCTGGCTGATGAGGGTTTTGAACCCGAAACCGGTCCCAGGATGCTTGTTTCCGGTCCAAGGAAGACATGGCTTGGCAGTTCGGGCTGGACTGTTCCCATTAGGCACAGGGTCAGACTGATTTGCATATGGCCATGTCTGAACTGGGGTGGTGGAGTGAGCTAAAGAATGATGATGGATTAAACCCAGATCAGTTGACTGGGGGTGAGTGTTTGATTTGCTCTAGCGCTCCGTCCATCATCCCCTTTGGTATCGCTTTGTTCGCCCTAAGTTGGCAGGGTATGCCCAGACGTGGGTCCCTTGCTCACTTTGCCACTGGATTCAAGATAGCCTGGCTGATGAGGGTTTTGAACCCAAAACCGGTCCCAGGATGCTTGTTTCCGGTCCAAGGAAGACATGGCTTGGCAGTTCGGGCTGGACTGTTCCCATGAGGCACAGGGTCAGACTGATTTGCATATGGCCATGTCTGAACTGGGGTGGTGGAGTGAGCTAAAGAATGATGATGGATTAAACCCAGATCAGTTGACTGGGGGTGAGTGTTTGATTTGCTCTAGCGCTCCGTCCATCATCCCCTTTGGTATCGCTTTGTTCGCCCCTAAGTTGGCAGGGTATGCCCAGACGTGGGTCCCTTGCTCACTTTGCCACTGGATTCAAGATAGCCTGGCTGATGAGGGTTTTGAACCCGAAACCGGTCCCAGGATGCTTGTTTCCGGTCCAAGGAAGACATGGCTTGGCAGTTCGGGCTGGACTGTTCCCATGAGGCACAGTGTCAGACTGATTTGCATATGGCCATGTCTGAACTGGGGTGGTGGAGTGAGCTAAAGAATGATGATGGATTAAACCCAGATCAGTTGACTGGGGGTGAGTGTTTGATTTGCTCTAGCGCTCCGTCCATCATCCCCTTTGGTATCGCTTTATCCACCACAGAACATTCCTGCAGAAGAAGAGGAAGTGGAAGAACCTGTGAAGCGACGGAAGGAGAGTGTTGTGTGGGCTTTCTTTTCTATACCACCTGGAGAGAAGAAGGTCAATGCATGAAAGGTGACCTGCACTATTTGTGGAAACATCCTATCTCGGGGATACGAGAAAAAATATTCATGCGGAGCTTCATCAATGATGAAGCACCTACAGACTACACACCCGAATCGTCTTGCGCGAGAACAAAATCGTCGCCAACTCCAACATAGTCAGCAAGATGATCAGGTTGCAGTGCCTAGCACTTCGGCAGGTTCTTCTGCATCCACCCACACTGGACAAATTATTCCAGAGATCGCTGGACTTGAGCAGCAAAAAACTACTTTGTGCTGGAGAGCAATCTGTTGAAGCTGTTGTGGTTGCTGCAAAGAACCACCGCTGTTAATTTTTCTTTTTGTTTTTGCAATAGCTTTATAATTGCAAACTGTTTTGAAAAGTTTTTTCAGTTCATCCTGTTGATTTTTTTGTTTAAAAAACACCCAACTAATTAATAAAAGAGTTTAAAAAACACAAATAAATTTAGAAAGAAAAAAATGGTTCTTTTTAGAACCACCTATTTGGTTAAAATTAGACAAACTTGTATGAGTTGTATGAATTGCTGCAAGTGTAATATGTGAATCATTGTATGAGTGCATGAGTACTGCCTGAGTGAATGAATGAGTACAGCAGTAATGTGTGGGTCATTGGATGAATGCATGGATAGTGCCTGAGTGAATGGATAAATGCATGGGTAGTGCCTGGCGGATTGCATGAGTCCAAAAGTAGTGTTAAAGTGATTAAATGAGTGCATGGGTAGAGTCTGAGTGCATAGAAGAGTGCATGGGTTTTGCTTGAGGGAATGGATGAGTGCAAAAAGACTGCCTGAGTGATTGGATGATTGCAGGTGCAGAGCCTGGGTAATTGGAGTAGTGCATGGGTTGTGACTGGCTGATTGCACAACTGCAGGGGCAGTGTCTGGGTTATTGGAGGAGTGCATCCGTAGTACCTGACTGCATGCATGAGTGCATGGGAAGTGCCTGCGTGATTGGAGGAGTGCATGGGTAGTGCCTGAGTGATTGGATGAGTGCATGGGTAGTGTTTGGGAGAATGGATGAGTGCATGGCTAGTGTCTCAGGGAATGGATGAGTGAAATAGTTGTGTCTGAGTGATTGGAGGACTGCATGAGTAGAACTTGAGTGATTGCATGTGTGCATGGGTAGTGTTTAAAAGAATAGATGTGTGCAATAGAAGTGCCTGAGTGATTCGATGAGTGCATGGGTAGAGCCTAACTGCATGGATGAGTGCATGAGTAGTGTTTGGGTGATTGCCTGAGTCCATGGGTAGTGTCTGAGTGATTAGATGAGTCCATGAGTAGAACTAGTCTGCATGGATGAGTGCATGAGTAGTGCCTGCGTGATTGCATGAGTGCAGGGGTAATGTCTGGGTCATTGGAGGAGTGCATGGGTAATGCATAAATGATTGCAAGAGTGCAGGGGTAATGTGTAGGTGATTGAAGGAGTGCATGGGTAATGCCTGGGTGATTGCATGAGTGCATGGGTACTGACTGGGTGATTGGAGGAATACATTGATAGTGCTTGGGTGAATGGAGGAGTGCAAGGGTAGTGTCTTGATGATTGGAGTAGTGCATACCTAATGCATTGCTGATTGCATGAGTGCAGGGGTAATGTCTGGGGGATTGGAGAAGTGCATAGGTAATGCCTGGGTAATTGCATGAGTGTAGGTGTAATATCTAGCTGATTGCATGAGTGTAGAGGTAGTGCCTGGGTGATTTTATAAGTGCATGGGTATTGCCTGGGTAATTGTACGAGTACAGGGGTAGTGCCTGGGTTATTGGAGGAGTGCAAGGGTAAGGCCTGTGTGATTGAAAGAGTACATGGATAGTGCATGCCTGATTGGAGGAGTGCACGGGTAATGCCTAGGTGCATCGAGGAGTGCATCAGTCATGCCTGGGTTAATGCATGAGTGCATAGGTAGTGCCTGGATGATTTTATAAGCACATGGGTACTGCCTGAGTGATTGAAGGACTGCATGGGTAATACCTAGGTGATTGCATGAGTGCAGGGGTAATGTCTGGGTCCTTGGAGGAGTGCATGGGTAATGCCTAAGTGATTTCATGAGTGCAGGGGTAATGTGTAGGTGATTGGAGGAGTGCATGGGTACTGGCTAAGTGATCGAAGGAGTGCATCAGTGATGCCTGGGTGATTGCATGAGTGGATGGGTACTGACTGGGTGATTGGAGGAATACATTGATAGTGCCTGGGTGAATGGAGGAGTGCAAGGGTAGTGTCTGGATGATTGGAGTAGTGCATACCTAAAGCATTGCTGATTGCATGAGTGCAGGGGTAATGTCTGGGGAATTAGAGGAGTGCATAGGTAATGCCTGGGTATTTGCATGAGTGTAGGGGTAATGTCTAGCTGATTGCATGAGTGTAGAGGTAATGCCTGGGTGATTTTATAAGTGCATGGGTATTGCCTGGGTAATTATATGAGAACAGCGGTAGTGCCTGAGTTATTGGAAAAGTGTATAAGTAGTGCCTGGGTGATTGTATAAGTGCATGGGTACTGGCTGGCTGAATAGAGGAGTGCATGGATAGTGCCAGGATAATTGCAGCAATACAAGAGTAGTGCCTGGGTTATTCTATGAATGCATAGCTAGTGCCTGGGTGATTGCATGAGTGCAAGAGTAATGTCTGGGTGGTTGCATGAGTGTAGTGGTAGTTCCTGGGTGATTGCAGAAGTCCATAAGTAGTGCCTGGGTTAATGCATGGGTCTGGGGGATTAGAGGAGTGCATAGGTAATGCCTGGGTAATTGCGTGAGTGTAGGGATAATGTCTAGCTAATTGCATGAGTGTAGAGGTAGTGCCTGGGTGATTTTATAAGTACATGGCTATTACCTGGATAATTATATGAGTACAGCAGTAGTTATTGGACAAGTGCAAGAATTGTGCCTGGGTGATTGAAGGAGTACATGGATAGTGCATGGCTGATTGGAGGAGTGCATGGGTAATACCTAGGTGGATTGAGGAGTACATCAGTAGTGCCTGTCTGATTGAATGAGTGCATAGGTAGTACGTGGATGATTTTATAAGTGCATGGGTGCTGCCTGAGTGATTGAAGAACTGCACAGCTAATAGCTAGGTGATTGCAGTGAGTGAAGGGGTAATGTCTGGGGGATATTATAAGTGTATACGTACTGGCTAGGTGATTGGGGATATGCATGGATATTGCCTGGGTGATTGGAGGAGTGTGGTAATAGTGCCTAACTGTATACATGAGTGCATGGGTAGTGTTTGAAGGAATGGATGAGTGCATCTTGTTGTATATTCAATGTAAATTTCAATGAAGCAGTACATATATCCAAAAGACGCCGAATGCCAGAAGCAGTATGGATTTTAGTTCTATCAGTTACCAACTTTTGAAAAATATAATGCAGTAAAGAACAGAATCTTTTTCTCAATTTTCCATAATTTCATGATGAAGATCCTCTAGATAAAAGACAACATTTACAATTACATTAGCATAGCAGTTGATACCTTAACTATTTTCTAACTGGTATCCTACAATATCATCAACAGTGTCCAATTTCATTTTCTTTGCAGTTTCATCATCCTCTTGAATTGTTTTCTTTTTTTGAATCTCAGTAGAATATTTGTCATATTTTGTTTTGGACACACTACACATTTCTCATACACAGGATATTCACCTAAGTTAGGAGCATGAAGTCTTCTTAACCGATTGCACTCTTTTACACAATTTACATCAGCACTAATCTTTTTCTCATCAAAATCAATTAAATACAAACCAGATAAAGTTCTTACTCGAGACAATGCAACGTATGCCATGCCTTCTTTAAACACTGTACTTCCACTATTTACCAAAGCACTGTCTACACTTAAACCTTGAGATTTATGAATGGTTACTGCATATGCTAAAGAAAGAGGAAACTGTTTTCTACGAACATACAAGTCTTTTACAAGCAAAAAAAGAACAGCACAACATCCAATCTGTTTTACCTCTTCAATCTGATCAAATTTAATCTTCAAAAATTCAATTCCATCTCTGTTCTGAAAATTTACAAAATCAACAACTTTACACATTGCTCTATTTACTAAACGCCTTAAAATTACCCAACAGTTTACACATACATATAAAGTTTTTTCTAAACCTGCAGTCTTAGACACTGACTTTTCCAAAGAATCTAATTTTGACTGTAATTTCTCTGAGAGAAGAATAGTAACTCCTTCATGTTCCATTTTATCAATAGCTACCATTTTCACTATTGGTTGTTTTTCTCAATTTCAAAAATTCTCGATTGAATGTAGAACTCTCTTGCAGTGTTGGCATTAGGCAAACTATAGACTTCCTTTCACCAATTTTCTTGTATATTGTTTCAGGTGCTATGTTTTCGTTTGCAAACAACTTCATTAAAAGACGACTTTGTAAAGCTTCTTTGCCATGTTTTGTCAAAACACCAATTCTTATATCTTGAAGAATTTTTCCATAATGTTCATCACTTGCTTGTCCCATATTCTTAATAAGTTCTTTATTTTCAAAATTCACCAAATGTTGACATTTCCTATACTACCCAAAGATTTCCTAGTGTCTTCATGGACAAGTGTTTTAAAAACCGGTTGCCCTTTCACAGGAGTAAGTTGTAGTAGGTCACCAAATACAATTACATGTTTTCCTCCAAATACAACATCATAATCTGTTTTTAAAATCTGTTGCATTCCTAAATGGCCACAGGCAAGAATTACATTTGAGACCATGCTCACCTCATCAATGATTAGAAGTTTCATTTTCTTCAGTACTCTTGACACTTCATAACAAGCTTCTCCAGATAGCTTGTGATATTCCAATTTATTTTCATGTTCAACTGGTAGCATGAATAATCAATGTAACGTAATCCCTTTAATATTGTGTGCTGCTAATCCAGTTGGAGCTGTTACAATACAAGATAAATGGCATCCAGTAGTTTTGTGTAGATAACTGGTGAAAACTTTAATTAAGAAACTTTTTCCTGTTCCAGCTTGACCACTGATGTACATTCGAATAGGTTTAAGTGGTGTGCATTGGCATTCTTTTTGTTCATGTAGCAAACCATGCTGTATCTGTAGTGTCACTTGCTCATATATTTGTTTGTGTTCAATATTTAGTTGTTCTTCCAACTTTCTCAAATCAATAATATCCTGTTGTGCTTGTTGCATTGTCGTTTCTACTTCATTCATGGCTATTGCTGCTTCATTTTCAATAATTGGTTGTCCTAGTGGATCTTGACTTAGTGGAGCAGAACTCTGACTATCTTGAGAACTGTCTCTACCTATTTCAGCTGCAATAGTAGTTTCTTGTTCAATCTCATCATTCAACATTTGTAGATAAGTAGGGAAAATTGTGCATTGAATGTAGTCTTTATATGCATTAAAAGAATCTTCATAGCAGTCAAAATTTCCAAGTAATTCCATTTCACTACGCCAAGGCTTGAAGAGTTGCAGAAGTGCTAAATAGAAAAATTACTTTTTATCTGGGGTTTCGCAACAGAGTTTTCTGTGGTTAATAAGATATCCTTTGGCATGTTTTACCAAAAATCCATCACATCCAATCACTGCATATTTTTCTTCATTTATATTTTCTGTAACATTTCTCTTAAAGCTGTAATGTTGCAGTACTTCATAGAGACATAGGTTTTCCGATGTGGACTCCTTTTGGGATAGTATGTATCCAACATATTAGTTTTAACAATATCTGTACTTTCTGGTTCATTCAATGCTAAGTATTCAATTTCTTGTAGAGATTTCAATACTCTATTTCATGTGGCGGCAAGACCTAGACTTACCCAAATGATTCCTCTTGACTTTGAATATAAACTGGCAGAGCTCAACGGATCTGAACATTCATAGGATCCAATCTATCGATGGGAAAGCATTTTCAAGCTAAAGCTGTACAATTTGTTACTAAGACTCTTCTCTTGTGAAATTTCTTCCCACATTTCTTTCAACTCTGTCTTTTCAGATTTGGTTATATATGACGTAACATAGCGAGCAACAGCAATTGAATTATCTGCAACATACTGGATATCCATGTTTGCATTCCACACTGTCAAAATCACTGGATTGTAGTCATTAATATACTTTGAATCTTCAGTTCTTCTTATGTTGTATGTATTCTTCGGAGATTTTCGTGTTATAGTATGTCTTACTGCTGACATAAAACTATTGACACTTCCTTTTGAAATTACTGGACATGGGAATCCAAAACGACATTTTGTATAAAAATTTTCCTTTGACAATATTTTCCACATCGATGACTTTGAAAACGTAAAAATTGTTCTCTTAAGCTCTCTTTTCCTCCTTTTTTTGGAATGCCACAGGTAACATACTCTTCGATAAAAGACAAAACAGTTTCATCAGAATCGGTTCCAAATTTAGGTGCATCCTTGATCCATAAAAACATGTGTATATGAGGAGCCCCTCTGACTTGGTACTCCTTTCTCCAAAAGAAATCAGTAACTTCTCCAAGAGGTGGATTATTTTTATTGCAGATAAAAGACTCATAGCTTAAAACCTATGATTAAAATATCTGCACACATTCACAGGATCCAAAGAACACAATTCTCCAGCTGTCTTCAATTCAATATTCTTGACATTTGAATTTGCTTATCTAAGAAATTCAAGTAAATCATTCCAAGCATATTCAGCACAGCTAAGTGTTAGAAACTACGTAGGAGTACCTAAGTTTCTTAACATACATTTAAGTTCGCCATGACGACAATAGCAATACTCATTAGTACCACGTTGACACGCCATCAAGTTATTTAACTGAGATTCCAAATGATCGTCTCTTTGTTGAACTTTGTCCATAAATTCCTGTGCAGAAACATGTGTAAGATGAACTCCTGTTTTTAATATGTGATTCACTGCATATGAAAATCCAGACAAGTCACTTTCAAATAGAAGATTAAATATATATGGAATGCACTGTCGAAATCTTGGATCTTCTGAGTACAATCTTGTAGTCCGGTATTCTGAAGCTAGAATCTGTACTGCTCGTTCATCATATCGTCCACCTTCTCCAGTGGGGAACAGCTGTAGAAAACAACAAGCTTCTAAAAAATTTTCCCATACACTCATGGGAGTTCCCTTTGCTTTCTTAATTTGAAATAATTCAATAGTGTTTCCAATGACCTCTTTTGAATGTAAAGGATGTATACTGTAATGTTCGTAAATCTCTTCACTATTGCTCTTGTCCACTTTTTCTATTTGGCCAGTTGAAATTTCTGTGTCTTCTTCTAAACATATTTCCTGGTCTTCCACATTTACAATTTTATAACAAATATTATTTTGTACAAGATATAATGTATCCTTTTGAAGTTTGGTGACATCTACTAACTCTTGCCATATTTTCCGACTCTTTGTTGGTACACCATTAACTAGAATAACTACAGGCTCACTTTCCTCTCTCTCTATACCAACAGTTTCAATATTGTTTTTAAAATCTAAAGGTAAGTACACAACTCTTCCTTTCAGACCTCTTTTTAAATCTGTTGGAGGCAGCTTACCTGTTTTAGGCTCCATTCGAACTATAGCCTGAAACGGGTGCACAGATTGAATAAGAATGGACTCATATGTATTCAAATCTGCCAGTTCCGGAGGAATAGCTCTGTACTGCTCTAGCTGGCATTTTGTTCTCTTCTAATGTGTTGTAACAATATTTACAAATACGTTGATCAGTACCCAACTCAAAACGACCTTCCACCAACAAATAAGCACCAAATTGCTCCCACTTATCATTATTTTACTTTTCACTTTTTAAATACACATCAACATTCCTAGTTTGACTTCTATCTATAGTGAGTACGTCGACAACAAATAAAAACATAGTTTGGTTTTTATCTTAAACTTTGTAATTTCTTCTTCAAACTTCTCAGTACTAATATCTTCCAACTGTTGTTCAACACCTACACTTATCAAGCTCTCAATTTCTCTACACTCCTCTTGTGAATCAAAGAAACAAAACTGTATATTATCACAAACTTTTTTTACATCCGATACTGATCCATTAAAAAGAGCTGTGTTCATTTCACTTAAAGATAATGCAGGACTATTTATGTAGTACAATCTCCTTACTAACTTCTGCATTTCTGTGTGATGTACTGCTAAGATTCGTAAATGATCAAAAGTACTTTTACACACTTTTCTAGAAAGACAAGCCAGAGAATGACCCTGCAACTTAGTGTATTTTCTTACTTTACATGGATCTAGTCCTTGCAACATCTTAATCTTCTGTTTAACAGTTTTTTTTAGCATATTGTCGCAAGAAAACTCATAATATATCAATAGATTCCTGTTGAATACTACAAATACTACTACAATCCCACTTATACACTGGAGCATGTACACGTCTCCCTTGAACTTCTTCAGCTATTACTTCTTCCACATTTCTAGGAACCATCTTTTCTTTTTCAATTGGACAACCATCCTTTACCTCATAACAATGACCACAGGTATCAACTGTGTGAACTCATGTATTTTGTTGAAAATAACTTTCTTCATTAAAAAAAGGCTCAGTACTGGAAGTATGCTTCCATTCACCAGAAAAAGCTTTGCAAAAGTTACTTCTATTAACCAGTCTTTTTCTTTTGCTTTTCTCCTTCATAAAGTGCATTGTTTTATTCAATGTTTTCATTCTCTTCAATACCAATATAAATAATTTCCGTTTCAATTCAAAAGCAGTACCTACTACACTTTCAATCTGTTGCTTCTTCTTATATGCGGCAGATCTTTTTAAAAACTTTTTACAATCTTTTAATACATTTTGAATTACTCTATTACGAAACATACGTACACGTATGTCCTTAAATTGTTTCTGTCTTTTTGTCACATGTGCTTCTTTTCCATTGTGTTTCTTCATTTGCTTCTTCTTTGTTCAAAACATTTCTTTTCTCCTTTGATTAGTATTTTGATCATTCAATCTCTCCATAACTTCTTTAATAAATTGTTTAGTTCTCTTACCAGAAGCCACTTTATCCTCAGCCTCTTTTTGGTGTTTTTCTACTCCACTTGTTTTAGTTTTCAGTAAGTACTTCTGTTTCCTTTGTTCTCTTCTCTTTTAATGTTTTCTTGCCATCTTTTTTTTCTAATCCAAATAAAATATCTTCCTAAAAAACAAATAATAGTTTAATTATTTTAGTACATTAATTAAAATTTCAAAATTAATAATATTTAAATTTTGAAAATAACAACTAAGCGCAAAATTACAATTACATTTCTATTGCATTTATATCTCATAAGAAGAGAAAAGTATAA
This sequence comes from Calotriton arnoldi, assembly GCA_963921515.1. Lineage (NCBI taxonomy): Eukaryota > Metazoa > Chordata > Amphibia > Caudata > Salamandridae > Calotriton > Calotriton arnoldi. The sequence goes on along the minus strand of CAWUFW010006916.1, from coordinate 655,837 downwards.
AAATGAGCAAAGCATCTGCAAAAACACAAGAATAGGTGGTCACACAGCCAAAAGGAGAAAGAAAAGAGCAAAATGAAATACTCAAACAACACAGCTGCTGAAAAATGTATGAAATGCAGAAAGAAGCAACAGATGTACAAAAAGAAAAAAGACAGGTGCAGAAAGAAGAAAAAGAAGTGCAGAAAGAGGAAACAGTTGTAGAAAAATGCAAGTAAGGTACAGAAACAAATAAAAGGGGTGCAGAAAGAGACAAATTGAGTTGAAAAAGAAATAAGACACATGCAGAAAGAAGGAAGAGAAGTCCAGAAAAAAGCAACAGAGGTGCAGAAAAACACAAACAAAGTGCCCAAAGCAGCTAAGACATACAGAAAAAGACACCAGAGGTGTAGAAAGAGACAAGAGAGGTGCACAAACAAGGAAGACTAATACCGAAAGAGGCAACAGGGGAACAGAAAGAAGCAAGAGAGGAGCAGAAAGAAGCAAGAGAAGTGCTGAAAGAAGCAACAGAGATATAGAAAGAGAAAACATACTTGCAGAAAGAAGCAAGAGTACTCCAGAAACAAACAAGAAAAATGAAGAAACAGGCAAGAGAAGTGCAGAAAAAGGCAAGAGAAGTGCACAAAGAAACAAGAAAAGTGCAGAAAGAAACAAAAGATGCGCAGAAAAAGGCAAGACAGGTGCAGAAAGAGGCAAGAGAACTGCAGAAAGAGGGAAAGGGATGTAGAAAGAGGGAAGAGAGGTGCAGAAACAGGGAAGAGGGGTACAGAAACAAGCAAGATAGGTGCAAAAGAGACGAGAGGGGTACAGAAAAAAGCAAGTGAAGTGCAGAAAGATAAAAAAAAACTGCAGAAAGAAGCAACAAACATGCACAATGAGACAACAGTGGTGCAGAAAGAGTCAACAGGGGTGCAGAAAGAAAAAAGAGGGGTGCAGAAAGATGCAACAGAGTTGCAGAAACAGGCAAAAGAGGTGTAGAAAGAGAGAAAAAGGGGTGCAGAAAGAAGCAAGAGAGGTGCAGAAAAAGTGAACAAGGGTACAGAAACAGGCAAGAGAAGTGCACACAGAAACAATAGAAATGGAAAAAGAGGCAAGAGAACTGCACAAAGAGGCAAGAGAATTATAGAAACAGGCAACTGAGGTACAGAAAGACAGAAGAGGGGTGAAGAAAGAGGCAACAGAAGTACTGAAAGAAGGAAGAGGGGTGTAGAAAAAGCCAAGAGGAGTGCAGAAAGAAACAAGTGAGGTACAGAAAGAGGCAACAGAGGTGCAGAAAGAGCAAGAGAGGTGCAAAACAACTAAGAGAACTGCACAAAGAGACTAGAGAGATGCTGAAAGAGGAATAGTATGTGTATAGGTAGTTTCTCCTTAACTGTAGGACTGCATGGTAGTGCCTAAGTAAAAGGATGAATGTAAGAGTAATGGTAGGATCATTGGATGAATCACTAAATGACTATTGCCTAAGTCAATACTTCAGTGCTAGAGTAGAGCCTCAATAATAGAATGAGTGCGCCAATACTGCCAGGGTGATTGCATCAATGCATCAAAAATACCTGACTACAAGTCTAAAGCATGGTTTATTTCATGACTGTATTGGCAGAGCTTGAGATAATGCATGAATGTATGCATACTGCCTGTGTGATTCTATCACTGCAGAAGTAGTACATGGATGAATGTATGAATGTATGGGAAATACGTCTGAGAAACTAGGAGTATTAAGGTAATGCTTGGACCATTACATAAGTGCATCAGTAGTGTCTCTGTGAATACATGAGTGCATAGGTACTAGCTGAGTAAATGTTTGACTGGAATAGTACTGTCTAGCTGACTATATGCATGTATGGTTAATGTCTAAGTGATTAAAACTGTGTATAAGTAACGCCTCCTTGATTGCATAACTGAATAAGAATGCCTAAGTGAATTCATGAGTCAAAGAGTGATATGAGCCTCTTTTCATCAGTGCACACCTAGTGCTTGAGTATATAGATGTAATTCTCACTATATTCCTAAAAACAAGCATGCATATGTATGTACCTTTTCCTAGTGGCATCATATGTAAAAGAAACATACTAATATATATATACCAGTGTTTTATAGCTCTAACATCTCTATAGAAATAACACATGTGAGAATATATGTGTAAGCTGACACATACTTGAGGCATAACACTACAAACTCCCTTAACTTTGACAGACTGCACTTTCCATTTTAAAGAGACACCTAAAATTATGCAGGTATATTTCAAGTATGCATTTCCATACACCAATATGAACCAACCTAATCTCTAATCCTTATATCAACTAGACTTAAACCTCACTTTTGGGCTGCAGCTTTACTATTCAACAACTAACCAGAGTTTTGGGCATAGTCAAATATAAAGCAGCAACTTTTTCAATGTGTCTATTAAAAGTCTCACCATATTCCAGAGAGCATGCATGCATGTGTCTGTACCTTTTAAAAGTGGCATCATATATCAAAGAAACATGCAAACAGATGTTGTAGTGAGTAGTGCTTGAGAGAATGAATGACTGGATGAGTAGCGCCTGACTGAATAGTTCAGTGCAAGAGTACTGCCTGGGTGATTGCATGAAAGCAGCAGTACTGAATGGGTGATTAGATCAGTGCACGGGAAATACCTTAGACAAACCATGAGTTCAAGGCTAACGTATGGTTGAAGACAAGAGTGTATGACTAGTGCTTGAAAGAATAAAAAAGTGCCTGGGTACTGCCTGAGTGATTCTATCACTGCAGTGGTAGTAGCTGGATGATTGAATTACTGTATGAAAAGTACATGAGAGAAAATATGAGTGTAAGAGTAATGCTTAGGCCATTCCATGAGTGCATCAGTAGTACCTGAGTGAGTAGATAAGAGCATGGGTAGTGCCTGACTGAATGTTTGAGTGGGATAGTAGTGCCTGGAAAAATGCACAAATCTATGGTAAATGACTGAGGGATTACATGGTATGCATGTGTCTGTAACTTATCAATGTAAAGCAAATGCAATGGTGATTGGATGAGTACAGGGATAACATCTGGGGGATTAAATGAGTACATAGGTAATGCCTGGGTCATTGCATGAGTGCAGGGGTAATATCTGGCGGATTACAGAAGTACATAGGAAGTGACTAGGTGATTTTATAAGTGCATGAGTACTGGCTGAGTGATTACATAAATACAAGGGTAGTGCCTGCGATATTGAAAAAGTGCAAGGGTAGTGCCTGGGTGATTGAAGCAGTGTATACCTAATACATTGGTGATTGCATGAGTACAGGAGTAATGTCTGGGGTATTAAAGGAGTACATAGGTAATGCCTGGGTCATTACATGAGTGCAGGGGTAATATCTGGGGGATTACAGGAGTACATAGGAAGTAACTGGGTGATTTTATAAGTGCATGGGTACTGCCTGGGTGATTGCAGGAGTACTGAGGTAGGGCCTGAGTGATTGGAGGAGTGCAAACGCAGTGCTTGAGTGATTTTATAAGTGCATGAGTACTGGCTGAGTGATTACATAAGTAGAAGGGTAGTGCCTGCATGATTGGAGGAGGGCAAGGATAGTGCCTGAGTGATTATATAAGTGCATGGGTAGTGCCTGGGTGATTGAAGGAGTGCATGGGTAATACCTGGGTGATTGCATGAGCGCATAAGTAGTGCCTGGGTGATTGCAGCAGTGCATAAGTAGTGTCTGGGTGATTAGAAGACTGCATGGGTAGTGCTTGGGTGTTTTTTTAACTGCATGAATGTTGGACCTAGCCAAATATAAAACAGCAGTCTATTACATGACTCAACTGTAACTCTCCATATTCTTAAAAGCATGCATGCATACGTATCTACCTTTTCAAATCATCTTCATATCTAAATATACAAATAAATGTATACCTGTATCTTCACATGCATGGCAGACATGACAGCACATGTGCAAGTACAGACATACAGCAATCACAAGACCATGGGAACCTTAAACTTAAAAGTTGACAGACTGCACTTTACATTTACTCATTCAAATTACTCTAATAAATAATATCTCTACAAACATATCTCAAACCTGACTTTTGTGCTGCTGCTTTACAATTCTACAACTACTTATAATGTTACACCTAGCCAATTACAAACCAGGAACCCTTCACATGTCTCTGCTATAAATCTCAACATATTCCTGAAAGCATACATGCATATTTCTGTACCTTTTTCTAGCACCATTATATATAAAAGAAATATACAAATAGATGCATACATGTGTTTTATACATCTAGTATCTTCTGCTGTATAACACATATAAGAATATATCTCCTACTACTGACTTTCTTCCATCACAACACTATGCACACCTCAAAAATTCACAGAACAAACTTCCAATTTCAAGCAAACACCAAAAACTATGCGGCATATTTCAACTGCAGCTTTCTAGAGACTTATAAAAAGTATCCTAATCAGTAATACCTTATGGCAACATCTTTTAAACCACACTCTTGTGCTGCATCTGCACCATTCTACTACTACTCACAGTCTTGAGCCTACCACATAAAAAGCAACAACACCTCTTTGTTATACATCATACACCTTCAAATGTGTAATACATATGAAAATAGATATACAAGTAGAGACATACTTCAGACACAAGTCCATGCACACCTTAAAACTTGACAGACTGCACCTCCAATTTGAAAGCAACACCTAAAATTATGCAGTATACTTCAAATGTACATTTCTACACACTAAAACAAACTACCATAATCACTAATCCATCTTTCAATATGCACATATTACTATACAGAATCTATTTCAAACATCATTTAAGTACAATAAAACAAACTACAATACACATCTCTTCATTTAATAATATATTTCAAACATCACAGTTCTTGAATAGTTTTTAAAGTTTAAAAATAAAGCTAATACATAATACACCTCACAAATATATAACTCACCTTCCAAATTGATTTGTAGAATATGAAATATCAGAAACTCATAAAAGATTTTCTCATGCACACAATCAATGTAATGCACCACTCTCAACAAGGCAAAACCAGTAATGGCAAACTTTCCCTCTCTTTCTCAACAGAAATAAATGTAAGCAACAAATCACATTGCTTCCTACGTTATTTCAAATTGTAAAACACATTTCTATTGGTTAGACATATTACCCCTTACCAACTGACTTCTAAAAGTGCCCAAACTGGTTCTGGAATTTTTGGGAGTCCCGACTCCACCTTGCACAAACGCGATGGAGCCGCGAATCCATACAGGAGTTAAAAAATATATTACAAATAAAAATACCACTATTTTTTAAGAACACACCACTTCTAAACAAAGTAGTGACATGGGAAATCTTACTTTAATAACATATCACTTATATATAAATTACAATTCCATATTTTAGAACCACAGATAACATTCAACCCTTCCCCCATTCTGCTTAATGCCAGTTTCCATAGTAACAGTTCATGGAAGATTCAACTGAACTGACAGGTCACAAGTTCACCATATTTTCAAGTTCAGCACGCAAGGTTACAAATGCAAACAGCAGGTGTGGTTGACGTTTGCAAAATATCACCTTATTCTATCTACTGTACCTTTCAAACATTTTCTACTAACCAATAAGAAACATGCTTTTTAAAGAAAGTAACATGCACCCTATTTTTGAATATACAATGTTCTTAAACAGCCAATCAATTCTCTACTTTTTTAAAACAGCATCTTGTCCACCATTTTAGATTCCTCTCATTCTACGAACTGACTACCTCAGCTACAGACATCTTTTCATTACTTCCAGACATCCCTTAAAGATGCTTACAGTATGGATTGTTGGACACAGCTATGTTTCTGGTGCAAAAGGTATGCTGAATGCAGAGGTGTTGCTAAAGACCTAGGTTTGAAAAATGCGGACATTAAATGGATTGCACAGAGAGGATTAAAGTGGCACCAATTGTTGCCTTTGGTTTAAACCTTTTTGCATCTCCAACCCCTGACCTCATGATTGTGCACTGTGGTGGCAATGACCTAGTCACATTGACTGGGGTAGGTCTGGAAATGATAATGAAGGACACCTTTGCACAATTTATGTTGCTTTTGCCTCAAACTGTCTTTGTATACTCTAACATATGCCAAAGACAGAAATGGAACTGGTCAACTCAATTCTGTCTACAGTTTGAGAAATCTAGGAATAAAGCTGTTTCTGCATACCTCAGAGATCATAGAATGGGGTCCATCTACAACAACAATCTACGTTTCAATATGGACCACATCTACAGAAGTGATGGAGTACACTTCACAGATCAAGGGAACAGAGTCTTCCTCAACAACCTAAAGCTGTGCGTCCGCACTTACATGTAGCTTCAACAAAGTCAGAATAAAAACAAGGGCTCTTTTTAGAGCCACCCTATAACCCAACATATAATCTTACTTTTTTTAAAACATACATACTCTTTTTTAAAATTTTGCCTGGAGTCGCGAACCCATCGCGGTTACACGGGGGCCGTGCTGAGAGCCGCGATGGAGTTGCGACTCGATGCATGCGAGAAAAAAAAATGCCCCTCATTCTTATAACTCAAATTCTGCCTCCGGGACCCCATCCCCCGAGGCCCAGCCATTTCATATTATATTAAAAAAAAAAAAACTACCCCCTCACCCCCCTAAGGGATTTTACTGCCCCGGGGACCCCATCCCCCGGGGCACTGCCTCATTTTTAAAAAAAATATATATTTATTCCCAGAGGGGGACCACTGCCTCATTTTTTTTTAAAATATATATTTATTCCCAGAGGGGGATCACCACCTCCTGCGCAACGGACCCCGCATTACAATAATTAGAGCCCCGGGGAGGTGGCGATCCCCAGGGCTGCGGGGGGCTGTGTGCCCGCCCGCACATTATTGACAAAGCCCCGGGAAGGTGGCGGTCCCCGGGGCTGCAGGGGCCCCATGGGCCCCCCAATAAAAATTAATCATTGCCCCCAGGACCTGGCCCATCAGGGGGTCATTAAAACGAAGCGTCTTACCACGCTTCGTTTTTTTTTATTTTGTCGGCGGGATTCGCGCACCCAGCGCGAATTCGGCTGAAAAAAAAAATACTTTTTAGGGCCCTGGGGGTCCCTGTGGAACCCCTTGACCAGGCCTAGGGGGTCAGGGTGTTTCTACCCTACCCCCTTTTCTTTTTTTAATCATTTAATACCCTTTTTTCTTCTGACTCTGTTTTACCGAGTCACAAGATGGCAGCCAACACTTCCTGGTTTGGAGTGTTGGCAGCCAATCTGAATGAAGTTTGTGCTCGGGAGGGTTCGCAAATCCTCCTCGGCCCTCAAATATCGATATTTTTAATTTTTAAATTTCTCAGGAACTACTGAACGGATTTCAACCATTTAAAGCAAAGAATGCACTCTGGAACAACAGCTACCTGGTGTAATTCCGTTCAGCAGTTCGGGCTGTAGCCGCGACAAAAGTTTCTATGGAAATTACCATAGAGAAAACGCGTTTTGGGACCCCTCTTTTTTCTCGGCCCCCGCTTAACGAATCACCCCAAAACTTTCAAGCGGGCCATTAGTTTTGAAAATGTCCCGAAGATTCGTCAAACGGCCCCAAAGATATTGGCAAATCAAAAAACGCTTTTCCTATGGAAACTAGGTCGCAACTATAACTACCTAATGGCGACCGCCAGTAGGTAATATATATATATATATATATATATATATATATATTTATAAAACAAAGGACATTTGGAGAAATTCCTGCTGCTAGTTCCCAGATCCCTGTTTTCCTTTCAGGGAATAGTCACACATTAGGTTATGCACTGAGAAAAACACACTCTTTGCATCTTAAGTGTCCATGCAAAATTCTTTTATTATCGTCCGTCCTTGTTCAGACACAAAACAAGTTGTCTTCAACTGTGGTAGAAGTAACATTTGAAGTACATCATATGCTTGATCACAAAATTCTCTTTACATAGTAGTGGTACAGAACAGCCAAGCCAACAAGTGTTTCAGAAAATTAATTCGCTTCTTCAGGGCTGTTGATAAGAAGACAAACACTTATTAGCTCCCAAAAGATGCCAAAGTATTATTTAAAAACACATTCCACATGAGCTTCTAACGTACATCAGGGCAATTAAGAATAGAGATCCTAAATACCCGATGGCCCTACATTTTAGTTTAGAACATCGGATAGAAGACCTTCAGGAGATAAGATTTACGGGCATTGAAACAGTTAAAAAGGATAGGAGAGGTGGTAACAGGGACAAAAAGGTTAGAATCAGGGAAACCTATTGGATTGACAAACTAAAAATGGTTATCTTTGGTTTGAACCTTGATAGGGAACTTTATACATTATTGTAGAGCGACAATATGAGTCGTGTATGGACCATTAAGTCATTTGATCTTTTACGGATTTGATGGTAGCTAGGTTCAATAGTAGGTATCAAATATAAAGGGAACTTATATTACGACGGTCATATGTGACCAGTGTTATTTTCCTCTCTTCCTGGTAATCAGTTCTACATTTTTTATATTGTTTTTTTGCTCTGTGATTAGGTATGTCTCTAATATATAATATATATATATAGTTTCTAACATTGTTGAAATGGTGTAGAGGTATCGGCTTATGCGCACATTAGATATCTGAATAGGGAGTTGTAGCACACTGAATGTAAGTGGTTATGATAGCTCACCTATTTAGGTAACTCCATTAGTATGTAGAGGACAAGGGTTTGAGACCAACCGTATATGCTGTTTCTCTTTTTCTTTTTTCTAATACTATTTGTTTTGGGATTACTCATTATACATTTATTTTTCCATTTCCGGCATCTGTTTGCGGTTTTATTGCCAATAAGATTTGTCTGACCTTACACTAGAAAGGGATAACTGTTATGGAATGCTGGGTATGGTGCGTTATATGTTAATTACTCTATCTTTTAGAATTTTAGCTATCGGTGGTGAGCTGGGATAGCTCACTTGAATTTATCTTAACTTTTGGATTAGCGGTGACCAGGGTTCGAGCATCGTCCCTCGTGTTTTTGTATCTTTGTATTTTTCTTTTTATTCTTTTTATATATTCTCCTTATATCTCATTTTTTTGTACTCTTTGTACATTTTTACCTTTCTGGTTTTTGATGTATTTGTAAGGTGAAATAGACGATCTGGGGCTCAATGCCATGTGTGTTCCAGAATTCAAATTTATTTGGTAATTAAGTTCTGAGCAGTTAGACCAATTGAGATTACCTGGGACTATAAATAGAGGTTCTTTTGCTGTCTAGCTCAGTAACTGATTGGTGTTCATATCAATGGGAGGCTACAGCCGTTTTTCCTTGTAAGTCTATTGTGGGGCTGTACTCTGTAACTGCTATGGTGGGAGTTACTGTATGCATGTATCTGAGTGGCTTTATCTATATCAAGACTAAGTACTTCTGCCCTATAACTTTCCTCTTTGCCTTTTTTATATCTGGACTAAGTACTTCTGCCCTATAATTCTCCTCTTGGCTTTTGTTTTCTTTTTTTCTTCTCTCTTTTTTTTAATCTTGTAAAATATTTGGGCTATATTACACTTGAAAGATATAATTGTTATGGTTTTTTGGGTATGGTGTGCTATGTGTTCCCCTTTTTTATTCTATAGAATCTTAGCTTTCGAGCCTGACCTTTGATAGCGCACTTGAATTAACCATCAATTGTTTGGAGTAGTAGTGACCAGGGTTCGAGACTCGACCCCTCTTGTTTTATTGTATTTTTTCTTTATACTATCTCTTTAAATATTTTCCTCATGCTTTGATGAGTGATTGCCGGCGGTAGGCTTGGTCATCACTGGGGTGCTCTTCTTCGTTCTGGAGGTCCCGGCATTGTAGATTAATATGGATAGAATTATTTTGCTGTTAGATTGTTTTTTTTAATTTTGCACACGGATCTCAAGTTGATATTTATACTTACAGAGTGCCATTGTTGATCACTATTATGTTTTATTAACTCTATTTAGATATTGGAAGTCTATACTATACAGTGCATATTGCCAGGAAGAATCTGGGATCGCTTTATCAAGAGTTGAGAAGACTATTAGTATGATGGAACTGAAATTCTGAAGGTATATATATATATATATATATATATTATCTACTGGCGGTCGCCAGTAGATAGTTATAGTTAGGACCTATTATCCATAGGAAATCCGCGACATTCTATTTGAAATAACGTTGGCGCCGGTTGACGAATCTTCGTGAAAGTTTCCAACTTGTTGGGGCGCTCCGCTCCTACCCTGAAAGTCTCGGGTGATACGTCAAGCGGGGGCCGAGAAAAAGGGGGTCCCAAAACGCGTTTTCCCCATTCATTTTTCCATAGGAACCTTTAGTCGCAGCTACAGCCCGAACTGCTGAACGGAATTACCCCAAATTTGGCAAAGAGGTAGCCCTTGGTTCAGACTGGTGCCTTTTGCTAAAATGGTGTAAATCCGTTCAGTAGTTCCTGAGAAATTCACAATTAAAATCACATATATATCTATGGGCGCGTCGGATCCGCGTACCCTCCCGATCACGAGCTGCATGCTAATTGGCTGTCAACACTCCAAATCAGGAAGTGTTGGCAGCCATTTTGTCCCTCGGTAGAACCGAGGGACAGAAACAAGTGCGCAAAGCGCAAAAGGGGGCAGGGTAGAAACACCCTGACCCCTAGGTCTGCTCAGGGGTCCCACAAGGACCCCTGGGCAGAAAAAGCATTTTATTTTTAAAAAATCGGCGGGATGCGCTTAGGGTGCGCGGATCCGCCGAGAAAAAAAAGAAACAAGTGCGCAAAACGCACAAAGGGGGCAGGGTAGAAACACCCTAACCCCTAGGCCTGCTCAGGGGTCCCACAAGGACCCCCTGGGCAAAAAAAAGCATTTTTTTTTAAAAAAAAATCGGCAGGATGCGCTCAGGGAGCGCGGATCCTGCCGAAAAAAAAAAAATCGAAGCACGGTCTCCCGCGCTTTGATGTTAATTTGCCCCCGGGTGGGCCAAGTCCCGGGGGCATGCTGGGGGGGGTTTATTTTATGTATGGGGGGCCCCCCAAGCCCCGGGGACCGCCACCTCCCCGGGGCTTTTTTTTTATTTATTTTTTAAAACCTGTGTGGGGGGCTCCAGCCCCCACATGCCCCGGGACCACCACCTCCCGGGGCACTAAGAACATTGAAAATGGGGGTCCGTTTTGGACCCCCAAGCCCCAGGGACCACCACCTCCCCGGGGCTTTCAAAATGTAGGGAGGGAGGCCGCGCGGCCCCCTCCTGGAGCCCTTGATGGCCCTGGGGACCGCCACCCCCAGGGCCGGCTCCTGCAGTGTCCCGGGGTGCCTACCCCGGGACACTGTAGTTTGCTATGACAGGACGGGAGCCTCGCGGCTCCCGTCCTGTCATAGCAAACTTGGTTTGCATTTTGAAAGAGAGAGCAGGAAACCTGCTCTCTCTTTCAAAATGCAAACCAACTGCTTTCCACACGGGGAGCAGCATGTTAGCTGCTCCCCATGTGGAAAAAGGAATGTCGGCTCCCGTAGGACACGGGGAGCCGGCGGGACTGTGGGGGTTTGGGGACCCCCACAGTCCCCAACCAGAGGCCAGGCCCCGGGGATGGGGTCCCCGGGGCCATAAGTGGCCCGGGAGGGGGCCACGCAGCCCCCTCCCCAAATAACAAAATAAAAAAAATAAGGGCAAGGCCGGCCCCGGGGGATGGGGTCCCCGGGGCCTTAAATGGCCTGAGGAGCGGGGCCACGCAGCCCCCCCATATTTTTTATTTAAAAAATAGGGCATGCCCCAGGGGATGGGGTCCCCGGGGCCAATAGAGGCCCAGGGAAGGGGGGCCACGCGGCCCCCTTCCCGTTTTTTTTTTTTTTTTTTAATAAAACAAAAAAAAATGCCCAGGCCCCGGGGGATGGGGTCCCCGGGGCCAAAAGTGGGCGAGGGAAGGGGGCCACGCAGCTCCCTCCCATAAAAAAAAAAAAAAAACGGCATCGTGCCGGAGGCCCCGCCCCCTCCCTGCAGTACTCTGCAAACGCGCCCCCTGGCGCGTTTTAAGAAGGGAAGTAATTCCCCTTGAATACTGGGGTCCCTGGGGCCAACTAGCCCACCAGGAACCTCCAGTATGCGCCAGGGGCTGCCTTGCAGAGAGGTGTACAGAGGCCACGCCCCTTTTACACCTCTCTGCAACGCAGCTCTGTGGCGCTTAATGGAGGTAGCTGGTGGGCTAGTTGCACCCCAGGGACCCTCACGATTCAAGGGGAGTTAATCCCCCGACTTAAAACGCGCCACAGGGCGCGTTTGCACAGTGGTGAAGGGAGGGCGGGGCCTGAGGTGACATGTGTGCAAACAGGCCCCATGGCGCGTTTTAAGATGGGGAATTAAATCCCCTTCAATCCTGAGGGTCCCTGGGGGCCAACTAGCCCAACAGGTACATCCAGAAAGCGCCACAGAGCTGCGTTGCAGAGAGGTGTAAAAGGGGTGTGGCCTCTCTACACGTCTCTGCAACGCAGCCCCTGGCGCATACTGGAGGTTCCTGGTGGGCTAGTTGGCCCCTAGGGACCCTCATGATTCAAGGGGACTTAATCCCCCAACTTAAAAGCGCCACAGGGCGCGTTTGCACAGATGTCACCTCAGGCCCCGCCCCCTCCCTTCACTATTGTGCAAATATTCCTCTAAAATCTGCCGAACTACGAATTCTGATTTACTCACCTGTTATCAGGAGAGACCTCAGTGCTGCATCTTTCAGCCCAGTACTAATCCTGAAAAGTAATTTTAACCGTACTTACCAGTAACTTGAATTTCCTTCCATAGGATATCATTGCCTGCTTTTTGCTGAAAAAGTTTCTAAGTGTTGATTTTTGAAACATACAAATATTCCTCTAAAATCAGCCGAAATACGAATTCCGATTTACTCACCTGTTATCAGGAGAGACCTCAGTGCTGTATCTTTCAGCCCAGTACTGGTCCTGAAAAGTAATTTTAACCGTACTTACCAGTAACTTGAATTTCCTTCCATAGGCTAACATTGACTGGTTTCACTTGGAAATTCTTCTAAGTGTGGAGTTTTGGAACTTTAAAATATTCCTCTAAAATCAGCCGAAATACGAATTCCGATTTACTCACCTGTTATCAGGAGAGACCTCAGTGCTGCATCTTTCAGCCCAGTACTGATCCTCAAAAGTAATTTTAACCGTACTTACCAGTAACTTGAATTTCCTTCATAGGCTAACATAGACTGGTTTCACTTGGAAATTCTTCTAAGTGTGGAGTTTTGGAACTTTAAAATATTCCTCTAAAATCAGCCGAAATACGAATTCCGATTTACTCACCTGTTATCAGGAGAGACCTCAGTGCTGCATCTTTCAGCCCAGTACTGATCCTCAAAAGTAATTTTAACCGTACTTACCAGTAACTTGAATTTCCTTCATAGGCTAACATTGACTGGTTTCACTTGGAAATTCTTCTAAGTGTGGAGTTTTGGAACTTTATAATATTCCTCTAAAATCAACCAAAGTACGAATTCCAATTTACTCACCTGTTATCAGGAGAGAACCCAGTGCTGCATCTTTTAGCCCAGCACTGACCCTGAAAAGTAATTCTAACCGTACTTACCAGTAACTTGTATTTCCTTCCATAGGAATCCATTGTCTGGTTTTCAGCAGAAAAGTTTCAAAGTGTCGATTTTCACAAACTACAAATATTCATTAAAAATCGCCTGTATGACTTAAACGCATTCTTTCAACTGTTTACAGGAGATGCACCAGTGCTGGATCCAGGATCCAACACTGAGTAAGAAAAAGTAACGATAACAGTTTTTACCTGCTAAGTGAATTTCCTTCCATAGGATAACATTGGTGATTCTATGAGAAAAAGTTTCTAAGTGTCAACTTTTAAAATACAATAATATTCCTTAAAAATCACTACTGTAACCAAAACGCTTTTACTCAACTGTTTACAGGAGATGTCCCAGGACTGAATCTAGGATCCAGTCCTGTGGTTAGAAAAGTAATCCATAAAGTAACTAATTGCATTTAACTAGAAATTCACATTGAGCTGAATGTTGCATTGTGTTTGAAAATGTGTTGCCCATTGCAACAACTGTAATTACTGTACTTAAAAGTCTATTGCCTATGTGCAAAGTATTTAAACTAAAGTAATTCATTCTGAGAAAGTATTTTTGTAATGTATAATGTAATTACAATGTAATTTAAAAAATAAAATATGTAAAAAAAATTGTTTCTAAAAATGTAGTAAATCAGTATGAAAAAAATAAATATAACAATTAATACATTTAAAAATTGTCATTTACAAAACCTTTGAAATTCACTGAAAAAACCGTAGGTTTCAGACATGTTATAGTTAGGAATTAGCATTTAAAAAACCTTTGAAATTCACTAAAAAAACCATAGGTTTCAGACACGTTATAGTTAGAAATTAGCATTTAAAAAACCTTTGAAATTCACTGAAAAAACCATAGGTTTCAGGCACGTTATAGTTAGAAATTAGCATTTAAAAAACCTTAGAAATTCACTGAAAAAACCATAAGGTTTTAGGGACAGTTATAGTTAGTTGGACATTGCACTCGTACAAAACCCGTGAAATTCCCCCGTTATAGTTAGTTCAGGTAACTATAACTCGCGCCCCGCAATGCACTGCTGATGACGTCACATATTACATCACTCATGACATGGTCAGTGACATCACTGATGACATCACTGATGACATCTCAAATGACATCACTGATGACATCACTGATGACATCATCCATGTGAGAATTTAATGCATCTTCTCACACCCTAATATAAGTTTTGATACACCCACTCTACATTACAGACTGCCATTCTCAAAACCATACACACTCCAATACCAATAAGTACATACCCACTCACTGATTCTTAGGTCTACACACACACATCTACTCACTCACCCGTACAGTCACTCATACTTACAGTCACTCAGTACAGGACTATCATATGCACTCATACACCTATATAAACACTCACACAACGCAACTCATCCATAGAGGTACTCACACACCTAGTCAGTCATGCAAATAATTAATCACACTCCAATTTACTCACCTATACAGTTATACACACCAGCTCACTTACTCATAAAAATACTAGCACATTCTTACGCTCCTATGCAATCACTGATGCAAGTACACACTCATCCATATAGCCACTCTCACAATCACACACTCTCACTTATAGCCATTTATATACTCCAACACACATATATACTGCCTTTCACATATGTAGTTACTCACACATGTACCACTGAGATATACATTCAATCACTAACACACCCATACAAACACTCACCCACCCATACAGTCCATCACAGACGCACTCTTGAAACCATGCACCCAGTGAATCACCCACTCACACATCTATGCACAGAGTCACACACACCCCACCCACACAAACACTGAGGCACCCATACAGATACTCAGAGAACCAATCCATAACCCATATAGACACTCATTTAGCTAGTCAGAAACCCATGCAGTTGCTTACACAACAACAGACAGACGGATACAGACATTCACACAGTTTAGTCACTCACCCATGCATCCAGTAAGATACGTTTAATCACTCACTTATAGACTCAGTCACGCACCTACTAAATCATCCATTCAGGCGCTTCTACACCCACTCATTCTTCAATACGCCTTTCCCTATATATATTAAACATATTTAAACTTTACAGAAACACGCAGTCACTGGATGATGTCATCAGTGATGTCATCAGTGATGTCATTTGAGATGTCATCAGTGATGTCACTGACCATGTCATGAGTGATGTAATATGTGACGTCATCAGCAGTGCATTGCGGGGCGCGAGTTATAGTTACCTGAACTAACTATAACGGGGGAATTTCACGGGTTTTGTACGAGTGCAATGTCCAACTAACTATAACTGTCCCTAAAACCTTATGGTTTTTTCAGTGAATATATATATATATATATATATATATATATATATATATATTCACTGAAAAAACCACAGGTTTCAGGGACGTTATAGTAAGTTGGACATTTCACTTGTACAAAACCAGAGAAATTCGGCCGTTATAGTTAGTTGAGCTAGCTATAACTCGCTCCCCCTCAATGCACTGCTGATGATGTCACATATTACATCACTCGTGACATGGTCAGTGACATCACTGATGACATCACTGATGACATCTCAAATGACATCACTGATTACATCACTGATGACATCATCCACATGATCATCTGATAATCAAAGGTTTTATTAGGTTTTGAGGAGTCACAACCTAATAAAACCTTTGATACACCCACTCTAAAATACAGACTACCAATATCAAAACCATAGACAGACCAATAGCAGTTAGTACATACCCGCTCAGTGATTCATACGTCTACACACACATCTACTCACTAACCCATACAGTCACTCATACATGCGGTCAATCATCAATACAGCCACTGATATATCCACTCATACACCCATATAGACACTCACACACTGCCACTCACCCAAAGAGTTACTTAAACACCTAGTCAGTCACCCAAAGAATTAATTACACTGCCATTTACTCACCTATACAGTTATACACACATGGCACCTCACTTATTCATACAGATAGTACCATATACGTACTCTCTTCAACAATTACTGACATAAGCACACACTTATCCATGCAGCCACTGTCACAATCACTCACTGTCACATATACTCACTTATATACTTCAACACTCACATATACTGCCTTTCACATATGTAGTTACTTACACATATACCACTAAGACATTGATTCACTAACACAGCTATAAGTATACTCACTCACCCATACAATCCCTAACACAAGCACTCATAAACCCATACGTCCAGTGAATCACCCACTCACACATCCATGCAGGGAGTCACACCTCCCCAAACACACAGACACTCAGGCACCCATACAGGTACTCAGACAACCAATTATTAACCCATATAGACACTGATGTAGCTACTCACCAACCCATGCACTTACACACCAACTGACAGACTGATACAGACATTCACACAGATTAGTCATTCACCCATGCATTTTTTTTTTTTTACGGAGTTTTATATAGCGCGAACTTGACCCGCAACCGAATCGGGTATCAGAGCGCTTTACATAGCACCAGTTACGTTACATGAGGACACACATTCATTTTTGTTAGGCACGGGGAGATTAAGTGATTTGCCCAGAATCACAGGATGTTCAGCGTCATTACCAAGACTCGAACCCAGTTCCCCAGGTCCGAGGTCGAACGCCCTAGCCGTTAGGCCAACTCCTCTCTTTTACTAAGACACGTTTCATCACTCACTTATACAGTCAGACACGCACCCACAAAATCATCCATACAGACACTCATACACCCACTCATTGTTCGAATACACCTTGGCATATATATAGATAACATTCTTAAACTTTTCAGAAACACTCAGTCACTGGATGATGTCATCAGTGATGTCATCAGTGATGTCATTTGAGATGTCATCAGTGATGTCATCAGTGATGTCACTGACCATGTCATGAGTGAAGTAATATGTGACGTCATCAGCAGTGCATTGCGGGGGCGTGAGTTATAGTTAGCTCAACTAACTATAACGGGCGAATTTCTCTGGTTTTGTACGTGTGAAATGTCCAACTAACTATAACGTCCCTGAAACCTGTGTTTTTTCTGCGAATTTCAAAGGTTTTTTAAATGCTAGTTTCTAACTGTAACGTCGCTGAAACCTATGGTTTTTTCAGTGAATTTCAAAGGTTTTTTAAATGCTAATTTCTAACTGTAACATCCCTGAAACCTATGGTTTTTTCAGTGAATTCCAAAGGTTTTTTAAATGCTAATTTCTAACTGTAACGTCCCTGAAACCTATGGTTTTTTCAGTGTATTTCAAAGGTTTTTTAAATGCTAATTTCAAACTGTAACGTCCCTGAAACCTACGTTTTTTTCAGTGAACTTCAAAGGTTTTTTAAATGCTAATTTCTAACTGTAACGTCCCTGAAACCTACGGTTTATTCAGTGAATTTCAAAGGTTTTTAAATGCTAATTTCTAACTGTAACGTCCCTGAAACCTACGGTTTTGTCAGTGAATTTCAAAGGTTTTTGAAATGCTAATTTCTAACTGTAACATCCCTGAAACCTATGGTTTTTTCAGTGAATTTCAAAGGTTTTTTAAATGCTAATTTCCAACTATAACATTCCTGAAACCTATGGTTTTTTCAGTGAATTTCAAAAGTTTTTTAAATGTTAATTTCTAACTATGCCTACATAGGTAGGACATGTGCAGAAAGAGGAAGAAAGGCGCAGAAAGAAGCAAGAGAAATGAAGAAAGAGGCCACAGAAGTCCAGAAAGAGGAAGAAAGGTGCAGAAAGAAGCAAGAGATGTGCAGAAAGAACCAACAGATGTGCAGAAAGAGGCCTTGTTGCAAAGTCATCCTGTGCCCTGGGCACCCACAACTTTTTGCTGACTGGTACTGGTGGTAACTGACTCTGACTGACCCTGGGCTCTGCCTAACCAGGCCCGGAGCCAGTGCTATGCTAAAAGACAATTAGAATACAGTGAAAACACCTACATATACTAGGGTACACAATGCCGGCTTTTCTTTTTTTTGATAGAAGGGGGCTGTGTGCCCCCTTCTCTAAATATTTTGAGGCACCTGGGGACCCCATCCCCAGGGCCTGACACATTTTAAAACACTTTTTAAAAGAAAACGGGAAGGGAGCCTCGCGGCCCCCCTCCTGAGGCCGATTTTGGCCCCGGGGCATGGCCTCATTTAATTTTTTTTAAAATTAATAATACGGAAGGGGGGGCCACGTGGCCCCCCTTCCCTGAGCCACTATTGGCCCTGGGGACCCCATCCCCCGGGGCCTGGCCTTGTTTTTGATTTAATTACGGGAGGGGGGCTGTGTGGCCCCCCTTCCCTGGGCCACTACTGGCGCTGGGGACCCCATCCCCCGGGGCCAGGCCAGCCTTTATTTTCAATTTTAGAGGGGGGCCCCATCCCCCGGGGCCAGCCTTATTTATTTATTTATTTATTTTTTTATTAAAAAGGGGAGGGGGGCCGAGTGACCCCACTCCTGGGTCACTTCTGACCCCGGGGACCCCATCCCCCGGGGCCTGGCCTCAGCATTGGGGACCGTGGAGGGAGCACCACTGCCCCCACGGTCCCAGCCGGCTCCCCGCCTCCTGCGGGAGCCGGCATTGTTTTTGGGCAAGGGGAGCTGCTAACATGCAGCTCCCCTTGTCCAAAAGCAATTCTGCTTTGCTTCTTGAAAGCGAGAACAGGTTTCCTGCTCTCGCTTCCAAGAAGCAAAGCAGTGTTTGCTATGACAGGGCGGGAGCCGTGCTCCCGCACTGCCATAGCAAACAGCAATGTCCCGGGGGTGGGCACCCCCGGGACATTGCAGGAGCTGGCCCTGTGGGGTGGCGGTCCCCAGGGCCATGGAGGGCTCCAGGACGGGGGACGCGCGGCTCCCCTCCCTTCGTCAAAATAGCCCCAGGGAGGTGGTGGTTCCCGGGGCAGTGCGGGGAGGGGCAGGAGCCCCCTATACTTCTTTAATTATATTTAAGCCCCGGGAGGTGGCAGTCCCCGGGGTTTGGGGGCCTGTGAGGCCCCCGCACATAATTAAGGATGCCCTGGGGAGGTGGCATTGCCCGGGGCAGCGTGGGGCAGCAGGAGCACCCCCACGCATTTTTTTCAAAGAAGCCCCAGGGAGGTGGCGGTCCCGGGGCTGTGGGGGCCGTGTGCCCACCCATATTATTTCAAAAGCCCCGGGGAGGTGGCGGTCCCCAGGGCTGCGGGGGCCCCCGCATACATTATAAAAATTGCCCCTGGGACCTGGCCCACCCGGGGGCTTATAGAAAAAAGCACGGGAGCCCCCACTTTGTTATTTTTTGGGCCGGATTCGCGCACCCAGCATGAATTCGGCCAATTGTTTTTTTTTAAATGCTTTTTTTGGCCCTGGGGGGTCCTTGTGGGACCCCCTGAGCAGGCCTAGGGGGTCAGGGTGTTTCTACCCTGCCCCCTTTTCTTGTTTTTTAATGTTTTCTCTACTGTTTTCTTGTGATTTGGTTACGAGTCACAGGATGGCTGCCAACACATTCTGGTTTGGAGTTCCAATCAGTATTCAGCTCGTCCTCGGGAGGGTTCGCGAATCCTCCTCGGTGCTCAGGTATATACATTTTTATTTTTTTGAATTTCTCAGCAACTACTGAATGGATTTACACCATTTAAAAAACAGGTCGCTCTCTGGACCCAGACCTACCTTTTGGCCAAATTTGGTGTAATTCCATTCTGCAGTCCGGGCTGTAGCTTTGTCTAAAGTTCCTATGGAAATTAACATGGGGAAAACGCGTTTTGGGACCCCTCTTTTTTCTCAGCCCCCGCTTGACGAATCACACCGAAACTTTCAAGACAGGAGCTGACCCAAGTGAACCATTAGTTTTGTAAATTTCGCGAAGATTCATCAAACAGCACCAAAGATATTGGCAAAAGAAAAACACTTTTTGAATAGAAACAAGGTCCTAACTATAACTACCTACTGGCGACCGTCAGTAGGTAATTATATGTATATATATATATATATATATATAAATATATATATAGTTTAATAAAGAAAGTAATCGCACTCTCAGAATCGGTGCACTACCAGAGATTTATTTGCCAGTAAGGCGTTTCAGCTGTCAAGCAGCCTTGCTGACAGCTGAAATGCGTTACTGGCAAATTCATTTCTTGTAGTGTACCGATCCTGAGAGTGCGATTACTTTCTTTATTGAACTATATTAATCATCCAGTGGGCTTCGCTGGCACCTCGCACCACCTATCGAAGGGTTGAAGGGGCAGGAAGAAGCAATTCGAGAAATCAAGCGGTTGAATATATATATATATATGTATATATTTTTTTTTATATATATATAGTTTGGACTATATACTTCAGATTATACTTTAGATTATATTCGCCCATATAAACAATATGGAATAGATACTGCCTTGCCTGAGGGATCATACGGTCCTATTCTCTAGAAGAACACTGGATTGCAATAACATAGGGAGCATCAATTTCATCAGATTTTATACTGTTTTTTACTGTTTATACAATTTTTTTGATTATTGTGAACTACCAAGTGTTATTATGTACTCTCTTTCCAGTTGCTGCAACTTCTTCAAGGAAGAATGTAACTTAAAATGTAACTTAATTTGTAATGTTCCTTGTTTGTTTTTTGCTTCTTGTTTTAGTTTTTAGTTTTTGAATATACTAGTTCCAGTGCTGTTTCTCTTATTCCTCTCTCCAAGTTAAAACTGGTATATAATGTGGTCAACACAGATGTGAGATTTCATAGGCAATGTATCCATGAAATATGTTTCTTTCTATGTTAGAAGCTCATGTAGAATATGTGTTTTTAAATAATACTTTGGTATCTTTTGGGAGCTTATAAGTGGTTTGTCTTATTATCAACAGCCCTGAGGAAGCGAATTAATTTGCGAAACACGTGTTGGCTTGGCTATTCTGTACCACTACTATGTGAAGAGAATTTTGTGATCAAGCATATGATGTACTTCAAATGTTACTTCTACCAAAGTTGAAGACAACTTGTTTCGTGTCTGAACAAGGACGGACAAAAAAAAAGAATTTTGCATGGACACTTATGATGCAAAGAGTGTGTTTTTCTCAATGCATAACCTAATATATAAATATATATATATATATATATATATATATATATATATATATATATATAGCTTCACTCCGTGTACCACCGGATTCTGCTCCAAACACGGACACGGACCCAGACTTTCAGTTGTTTTAATTTATTGTTGCTGTGCCGCCATAACGTTTCAGCTCCTACGAGCCTTGATCACATGACACAGTAAGAACACATGTGGACGAATTTAAAGTGACAGGTGCGTGAACTAATTGCAATTACGTGATGGTTAAAATCATAGACATAGAAGTTGCATCAAGACAAACAAATAATAGTATAATTACATAATATCTCCTACTTGGTATGTATTATTATATCGAAGGTATATATGTAATTTCTCTTTTAGTGTTGTTGTTTCGGTGTAATACCTCACTTTATACAATTTATTACATAATCATAAATTTTGCGAGTTTAAAATTCACTCCATCAATAAAATATTGTAATTTCTCATTGTATAAATATTTGTTGCGTTTTACCATAATACAATAAATAACCTTAATGTTAATAAGAGTTATGTGAAATTATTGTAAAAAGTCTATGTTATCCTAAAGTGCCAGTGCAATTTAAAAAAAAGGAATGTATAAATAGATGTGTTAAAATCATTGAACTCCTTGTTGATCTCATGTATGTGCTAAAGTAGATATCAATATCTGAATTAAATGCAGAACATAGTATATGGTGGCCATATGGATAAAAATAAATATATCCATATGTAGTATTCATTGATGTCTGAGGATCTGTACAATAGTATTCTGAATTGTTGATTAAAAGAATATGTTGGGCTATGCATAATTAGAGGTAGATTAAATATCACATTAAAAGGTAACATGTGAACAGTGTACAATATGAGTACATTGTTGTGTATATTTATGATAAAAGTCTAATAAAACCTATAAATATATGATTTCATAAATATATAAATATATAAATATATAAATATACTAACATATACATACATATATATACAAAAAATGATGTTAAGAGATTGTTAATAGGAAAGTCAGATTGCTGATAAAAACATCATCCGATCACCGTCTTAGTATCAATTCCTTACATGTAAATATTTGTTCAAAAAATACTATTTTCTCATTGTGCTCAATCTATAGTGATTGTACGATCAAGGATACCCTTATTTCTTAATGCACATTTTTTTGATACTTGTAAACACTTGATCACTGCATTAACATCAACATGTTAACCTCCATCACCTATGATTGTCATGGTTATTTTCCTCCCATGCATCCAAACATATTAAAAATCAAACATGATGCTGAATTCATTCTATACTATTAACCTAAACAGGTATACATATCCTCCGTTGCGTTCAGACCTCCTGGTGATTTGGAATCTAATTGTAGTATGTATCTTGTTTCTAATCTTCGTAATTTTGATTCCCTGTCCCCTCCCCGTCTGCTTGGGGGTACACTGTCAATCACATAATATTTAAGGTCTGTATTATTGGAATTGTGGGCCTCTCTGAAGTGGCGTGCCACCGGATATGTATTATCCTGATTACTGATGGCACGTAAGTGTTGTAAGATACGTTTATGCACTTGTAATTTTGTGCTGCCTATGTACTGGAGGCCACATGGACATTCCAGCACATAGACAGCATATTCAGTTTTACATGTGAGATATCTCTGTATCTTAATTGCCTTATCACTGAACGGTGTTGTATATGTGTTTTTGTTCATACCATGGGCACACGCCTTGCAAGTTCTGCACTTGAAAAAACCCTTATTTGATTGCAACCAGTTTGTCTTTTCAATTATCTCTGGACTAGTGTTCACAAGAACATCTCTCATAGAGGGTGATTTGCTATATGTGATGGACACCCTCTGCGGCAGCAGGGGTCCAATTACGGCATCATTTAATACTAGTGGCCAGTTTTTTTGTATAATTTTTTGTATTTTAATGTGCTGGTTGCTATATCTAATGATCATTCTGAATGTGTTATCTGTATCTTTTTTTGTTTTTTCAAGACCTGCATTTGATATATGTGTGCTCCTAGGCTTCTCATTAAGTAAAGAGTCTCTACTAGGTAACATAGATTTTGATATAGCTCTCGTGATAATATGTTTGCTATATCCTCTTTCCCTGAGTCTCATGCAGCTGTCTGCTTGTGCTGTTTTTAAGTCTTGTTCATTGCTGCATATACGGCGTAGCCGTAACATCTCACCATATGGTATACTGTTAATGAGATGTCTTGGATGAGCACTGCTTGCGTGGAGAGTAGTGTTTCCCGCCGTTTCTTTACGGTACAATCTACTTTCTATTTTACCCTCATTAATGTATATCTGGGTGTCGAGGAAGTTGACTATATTGGCACTTATATTGGTTGTGAAATGTAGGTTCAATTGGTTGTTGTTCAAAGTGTCAACAAAGGAAAGAGCCTCTTGTTGAGTGCCATGCCATATCACAAATAAATCATCTATATAACGGAGCCAAAGTTGTATATGGTTGCCAATGTGATGACTGTATTTACTCCTGAGGACCACTTCCTCCCAGTAGCCCATATGAAGACAGGCATAACTGGGAGAAAAACTGGCCCCCATGGCTACTCCTCGAGTTTGCTGAAACAAAAGATTGTTAAACATAAAATTATTATTGGTTAAACAGAACTCTATCATTTCCAATAACATGTTGTTGTGCTCATTATGGTATGTTGCTCTTTGCGCCAAATAATGTTTTATGGCTTTAATACCATCCTCATGTTTTATACTGGTATACAAGGAGGTTACATCCATTGTCATTAGTAGATAGTCATCCTTCCATTCTACCTCATTGATTTGTCTCAAGAAATCTGCAGTGTCACGTACATATGATGGTAATTTCTTGACAAAATCTTGTAAAAAAAGTCCACATACATAGATGTATGTTCCAAAAGACCACCCCTAGCCGATATTATTGGACGCCCTGGTGGTGTTACTGGATCTTTATGTATTTTGGGAATGAAATAAATCGTTGGTGTTGTTGGGTTGTCTATTTTGAGGAATTTGTATTCATTAATGGTAATGAGTTCTTTAGATTTCCATAATGAAAGTTTGTTGTGGTATAAGGCATATGTAGTTTTCAGATTTGCCGCATTGTTTCTTGTGTAGCATTCTCTATCATTAAGCTGCTTAAATGCTTCCTTTAGGTAATCCACTTGAGGCCAAATAACTACATTACCTCCCTTGTCGCTGTTCCTTATAATGATGTTTTTCTCTTTTTTCAATTTAGAAACCAAGTTGTAATATTGTCGCTGTTGGTTGGTATACTTAACTTTTGTCATCCCCACTGCTTTGCTGAGTTTTTTAATTGTGTTGTAACCGTCTCATGGAAGACATCTATAGAGTCTCGAGGAGTAATGGGGTTAAAAGTAGAGGGTTGTTTAAAAGGAGTTAGCTGGTCATGATCAGTGTTGTCCCAAAGGCTCTCCATGTCCTTTAATAAGGGTACATCAGATTGCGATAGATTTGGATAACTTTGAAGGCCTTGTTCTATTGCTTTGTTTGACTCCTCTTGCGTTTTAGACAGTAAAAAGAATTTTTTAAGTTTAAGTTTCCTTACTGTTTTATATACGTCTAACCGTGTCGATGCATAATCAAAATTAGCTCCTGGAGAATATGTCAATCCCAAATTTAAAATGTTTTCCTCTTTGGCTGACAAAATAATATTAGAGAGGTTAATAATGGTGCGGCAGGGTGCTTCCGTTTTGTTTACTTCTTCTGCCAATATCCCCTTCCCCTCTTTTTGGTGTAATTTTGTGCGGCATTTGTTTGCTTTGCGCCTCTGCCTGCGCCTGAAGTTGTTGTTTGCTCTTCGTTCATTCTTTGCGGTCTTGGACGGAGAGTTTGTCTCCTTTGTTGACATAAAAAAATCAGCTCCTCCCCAGGTAATGGCTTCTTACGATTCCCTGTGAGATCTAGATTTCTCATTTCTGATTCAGACTCGCTTCCTCCTGCTGAACTCAAGTCTGACTGTGAAGTTTCTTGTCTTACTTCAGGGGTTCTGTTAGGAATATGTGTATTCCGTGCTGGTTTATTTTTGGCCACTCTGTAGCCATCATATTTTTTAGAAAAGGTGAAGATCTGTCCGAGTTCGTAGTCATTACGATCCCTTTGAAATTTATACGCTTTTCTTTCTTTTATTTTATCTTCTTCTTTATTCAAACGTGTCATCATTTCTTTCCTCATTTTCACCATTTCCTCTGTTTCCTCCAACTTTCCCAATTCATCATTCAATTCATCTATGTCTTTCAGGAGTTGGGCTCGATCGATGTCAGCGTATTTGATTAATATAAGAACAAGTCTTCTAGATGACTCTAAATTACTTTCTGCCCACTCATTCATAAGGTCAGGATTTGGGTCCTCATAACTCAGGGCATTTAAGATTCGTAATCCTCTTGGGATTCTGCCCACGTCTATGTAGTTTTGTAATGACCGTGATTCCCACCATTTGCTCTGCTCATTCCTCATCTTTTTTTCTAATATTTTAAATTTTTCTTTTAGGGAGTTCAAATTACTTATATTTCTAGCGTCTGGTTGTTTTGCACCTGACGTTGATGGGAGGCTGTCCGAAAACATATTTATTGCTGCAGCCTCCCTATCTCTAACTGTGTCGGCCGACATCTTTGCAAAATACTTGTTTGGTTGAATTCGCAAGTTACACTGTGTGGAAGTCCCGTAAACTTGCGTAAATACTGGTTACCTTCCCACCCTTGAATACCCGCTTTTCCTACCTTAGCTCTCACTGCTTTCACCGTATCCTTCGACTCGGCGTTAACAGCGTTGCTACTGGCTTCCGGATGCACTCGGGTTCAAGGGGGTCAAACGCTGCATATCCTTCTCGGATCCAAATACTTCCAGGCGAACCCGGGGCGTTGTTTCACTTGCGCGTTGTCCGTTGCTGGAAAGGGGGTCCCGTGTATGACCGTGTGAAACCAACGGTCATTTAAATATAGCTTCACTCCGTGTACCACCGGATTCTGCTCCAAACACGGACACGGACCCAGACTTTCAGTTGTTTTAATTTATTGTTGCTGTGCCGCCATAACGTTTCAGCTCCTACGAGCCTTGATCACATGACACAGTAAGAACACATGTGGACGAATTTAAAGTGACAGGTGCGTGAACTAATTGCAATTACGTGATGGTTAAAATTCATAGACATAGAAGTTGCATCAAGACAAACAAATAATAGTATAATTACATAATATCTCCTACTTGGTATGTATTATTATATCGAAGGTATATATGTAATTTCTCTTTTAGTGTTGTTGTTTCGGTGTAATACCTCACTTTATACAATTTATTACATAATCATAAATTTTGCGAGTTTAAAATTCACTCAATCGCCAGTAGATAGTTATAGTTACAACCTATTATCCATAGGAAATCCGCGACATTCTATTTGAAATAACTCTCTTGCCGGTTGACGTATCTTCGCAAAATTTTCAAACTTTATGGCCCGCTCCGGTCCGCTCCTACCCTGAAAGTCTCGGGGATTCGTCAAGCGGGGCCGAGAAAAAGGGGGTCCCAAAACACGTTTTCCCCATGCAATTTTCGATAGGAAACTTTAGACACGGCTACAGCTCGAACTGCTGAACGGAATTACACCAAATTTGGCAAAGAGGTAGTTCTTGGTTCAGAAAGAACCCTTTTTGTTAAATGGTGTAAATCCGCTCAGTAGTTGCTGAGAAAATCAAAAGTAAAAAGATAGTGATATCTATGGTCGCGGCCGGATTCGCGCACCCTCCCGATCACGAGCTGCATGCTAATTGGCTGTCAACACTCCAAATCAGGAAGTGTTGGCAGTTATTTTGTCCCTCGGTAGAACCGAGGGACAGAAACAAGTGCGCAAAGCGCACAAAGGGGGCAGGGTAGAAACACCCTGACCCCCTAGGTTAAAAATCGGCAGGATGCGCTCAGGGTGCGCGAATCCTGCCGAAAAAAAAAAAATCGAAGCGCGGTCTCCCGCGCTTGATGTTAATTGGCCCCGGGTGGGCCAAGTCCCGGGGGCATGCTGGGGGGTTAATTTTATGTGTGGGGGCCTCTAAGGGCCCCCCAAGCCCCGGGACCACCACCCCCGGGGCTTTATGTATAATGGTGCGGGAGGGCTCTGAGCCCTCCCGCAGCCCCCGGGACCGCCACCTCCCGGGGCTTCTTTTTATTTTTGAAAAACCTGTGTGGGGGCTCCAGCCCCCACACGCCCGGGACCACCACCTCCCGGGGCACTAAGAAAATTACAATGGGGGTCCATTTTGGACCCCCAAGCCCCGGGACCACCACCTCCCGGGGCTTTCAAAATGTAAGGAGGGGGGCCGCGCGGCCCCCTCCTGGAGCCTGTGGTGGCCCTGGGGACCACCACCCCCAGGGCCGGCTCCGGCAGTGTCCCGGGTGCCTACCCCGGGACACTGCTGTTTGCAATGACAGGACGGGAGCCTCGCGGCTCCCGTCCTGTCATTGCAAACTGCTTTGGATATTGGAAGAGAGCAGGAAACCTGCTCTCTCTTCCAATATCCAAAGCTGATTAGCTTTACACATGGGGAGCAGCATGTTAGCTGCTCCCCATGTGTAAAGCAATGCCGGCTCCCGTAGGACACGGGGAGCCGGCGGGACTGTGGGGGTTTGGGGACCCCCACAGTCCCCAACGAGAGGCCAGGCCCCGGGGATGGGGTCCCCGGGCCATAAGTGGCCACGGAGGGGGCCACGCAGCCCCCTCCCCAAAGGAAAAAAAAAGAAAAAAAAGTGCTAGGCCGGCCCCGGGGGATGGGGTCCCCGGGGCCTTAAATGGCCTGAGGAGGGGGCCACGCAGCCCCCTCCAAATAAAAAAAGAGGCCATGCCCCGGGGATGGGGTCCCCGGGGCCAATACAGGCCCAGGGAAGGGGGGCCACGCTGCAACGCAGCTCTGTGGCGCTTTTTGGAGGTATATGGTGGGCTAGTTGCACCCCAGGGACCCTCAGGATTCAAGGGGAGTTAATCCCCCGACTTAAAACGCACCACGGGCGCGTTTGCACAGTGGTGAAGGGAGGGGCGGGGCTTCAGGTGACATGTGTGCAAACAGGTCCCGTGGCGCGTTTTAAGATGGGGAATTAAATCCCCTTCAATCCTGAGGGTCCCTGGGGCCAATTAGCCCAACAGGTACGTCCAGAAAGCGCCACAGAGCTGCGTTGCAGAGAGGTGTAAAAAGGGGTGTGGCCTCTGTACATGTCTCTGCAACGCAGCCCCTTGGCGCATACTGGAGGTTCCTGGTGGGCTAGTTGGCCCGTAGGGACCCTCATGATTCAAGTTGACTTAATCCCCTTACTTAAAACGCGCCACGGGGCGCGTTTGCACAGATGTCACCTCAGGCCCCGCCCCTCCCTTCACCATTGTGCAAATATTCCTCTAAAATCAGCCGAAATACGAATTCTGATTTACTCACCTGTTATCAGGAGAGACCTCAGTGCTGCATCTTTCAGCCCAGTACTAATCCTGAAAAGTAATCTTAACCGTACTTACCAGTAACTTGAATTTCCTTCCATAGGCTAACATTGACTGGTTTCACTTGGAAATTCTTCTAAGTGTGGAGTTTTGGAACTTTAAAATATTCCTCTAAAATCAGCCGAAATACGAATTCCGATTTACTCACCTGTTATCAGGAGAGACCTCAGTGCTGTATCTTTCAGCCCAGTACTGGTCCTGAAAAGTAATTTTAACCGTACTTATCAGTAACTTGAATTTCCTTCCATAGGCTAACATTGACTGGTTTCACTTGGAAATTCTTCTAAGTGTGGAGTTTTGGAACTTTAAAATATTCCTCTAAAATCAGCCGAAATACGAATTCCGATTTACTCACCTGTTATCAGCCCAGCCCAGTACTGATCCTCAAAAGTAATTTTAACCGTACTTACCAGTAACTTGAATTTCATTCCATAGTATATAATTGCCTGCTTTTTGCTGAAAAAGTTTCTAAGTGTTGATTTTTGAAACATACAAATATTCCTCTAAAATCAGCCGAAATACGAATTCCGATTTACTCACCTGTTATACGGAGAGACCTCAGTGCTGTATCTTTCAGCCCAGTACTGGTCCTGAAAAGTAATTTTAACCGTACTTACCAGTAACTTGAATTTCCTTCCATAGGCTAACATTGACTGGTTTCACTTGGAAATTCTTCTAAGTGTGGAGTTTTGGAACTTTAAAATATTCCTCTAAAATCAGCCGAAATACGAATTCCGATTTACTCACCTGTTATCAGGAGAGACCTCAGTGCTGCATCTTTCAGCCCAGTACTGATCCTCAAAAGTAATTTTAACCGTACTTACCAGTAACTTGAATTTCCTTCCATAGGATATAATTGCCTGCTTTTTGCTGAAAAAGTTTCTAAGTGTTGATTTTTGAAACATACAAATATTCCTCTAAAATCAGCCGAAATACGAATTCCGATTTACTCACCTGTTATAAGGAGAGACCTCAGTGCTGTATCTTTCAGCCCAGTACTGGTCCTGAAAAGTAATTTTAACCGTACTTACCAGTAACTTGAATTTCCTTCCATAGGATATAATCGCCTGCTTTTTGCTGAAAAAGTTTCTAAGTGTTGATTTTTGAAACATACAAATATTCCTCTAAAATCAGCCGAAATACGAATTCCGATTTACTCACCTGTTATAAGGAGAGACCTCAGTGCTGTATCTTTCAGCCCAGTACTGGTCCTGAAAAGTAATTTTAACCGTACTTACCAGTAACTTGAATTTCCTTCCATAGGCTAACATTGACTGGTTTCACTTGGAAATTCTTCTAAGTGTGGAGTTTTGGAACTTTAAAATATTCCTCTAAAATCAGCCGAAATACGAATTCCGATTTACTCACCTGTTATCAGGAGAGACCTCAGTGCTGCATCTTTCAGCCCAGTACTGATCCTCAAAAGTAATTTTAACCGTACTTACCAGTAACTTGAATTTCCTTCCATAGGATATAATTGCCTGCTTTTTGCTGAAAAAGTTTCTAAGTGTTGATTTTTGAAACATACAAATATTCCTCTAAAATCAGCCGAAATACGAATTCCGATTTACTCACCTGTTATAAGGAGAGACCTCAGTGCTGTATCTTTCAGCCCAGTACTGGTCCTGAAAAGTAATTTTAACCGTACTTACCAGTAACTTGAATTTCCTTCCATAGGCTAACATTGACTGGTTTCACTTGGAAATTCTTCTAAGTGTGGAGTTTTGGAACTTTAAAATATTCCTCTAAAATCAGCCGAAATACGAATTCCGATTTACTCACCTGTTATCAGGAGAGACCTCAGTGCTGCATCTTTCAGCCCAGTACTGATCCTCAAAAGTAATTTTAACCGTACTTACCAGTAACTTGAATTTCCTTCCATAGGATATAATCGCCTGCTTTTTGCTGAAAAAGTTTCTAAGTGTTGATTTTTGAAACATACAAATATTCCTCTAAAATCAGCCGAAATACGAATTCCGATTTACTCACCTGTTATAAGGAGAGACCTCAGTGCTGTATCTTTCAGCCCAGTACTGGTCCTGAAAAGTAATTTTAACCGTACTTACCAGTAACTTGAATTTCCTTCCATAGGCTAACATTGACTGGTTTCACTTGGAAATTCTTCTAAGTGTGGAGTTTTGGAACTTTAAAATATTCCTCTAAAATCAGCCGAAATACGAATTCCGATTTACTCACCTGTTATCAGGAGAGACCTCAGTGCTGCATCTTTCAGCCCAGTACTGATCCTCAAAAGTAATTTTAACCGTACTTACCAGTAACTTGAATTTCCTTCCATAGGATATAATTGCCTGCTTTTTGCTGAAAAAGTTTCTAAGTGTTGATTTTTGAAACATACAAATATTCCTCTAAAATCAGCCGAAATACGAATTCCGATTTACTCACCTGTTATCAGGAGAGAACCCAGTGCTGCATCTTTTAGCCCAGCACTGACCCTGAAAAGTAATTTTAACCGTACTTACCAGTAACTTATCTTTTCTTCCATAGGAATCCATTGTCTGGTTTTCAGCAGAAAAGTTTCAGTGTCGATTTTCACAAACTACAAATATTCCTTAAAAATCGCCTGTATGACTTAAACGCATTTTTTCAACTGTTTACAGGAGATGCACCAGTGCTGGATCCAGGATCCAACACTGAGTAAGAAAAAGTAACGATAACAGTTTTTACCTGCTAAGTGAATTTCCTTCCATAGGATAACATTGGTGATTCTATGAGGAAAAGTTTCTAAGTGTCAACTTTTAAAATACAATAATATTCCTTAAAAATCACGACTGTAACCAAAACGCTTTTACTCAACTGTTTACAGGAGATGTCCCAGGACTGAATCTAGGATCCAGTCCTGTGGTTAGAAAAGTAATCCATAAAAACTAATTGCATTTAACTAGAAATTCACATTGAGCTGAATGTTGCATTGTGTTTGAAAATGTGTTGCCCATTGCAACAACTGTAACTACTGTACTTAAAAGTCTATTGCCTATGTGCTAAGTATTTAAACTAAAGTAATTCATTCTGAGAAAGTATTTTTTGTAATGTAATGTATAATGTAATTACAATGTAATTTAAAAAATAAAATATGTAAAAGAAATTGTTTCTAAAAATGTAGTAAATCAGTATGAAAAAAATAATATAAAAATTAATACATTTAAAAAACCTTTGAAATTCACTGAAAAAACGTAGGTTTCAGGCACGTTATAGTTACAAATTAGCATTTAAAAACCTTTGAAATTGACTGAAAAACCATAGGTTTCAGACACGTTATAGTTAGAAATTAGCATTTAAAAACCTTTGAAATTCACTGAAAAAACCATAGGTTTTAGGGACAGTTATAGTTACAAATTAGCATTTAAAAACCCTTTGAAATTCACTGAAAAAACCATAGGTTTTAGGGACAGTTATAGTTAGTTGGACATTTCACTCGTACAAAACCCGTGAAATTCCCCGTTATAGTTAGTTCAGCTAACTATAACTCGCGCCCCGCAATGCACTGCTGATGACGTCACATATTACATCACTCATGACATGGTCAGTGACATCACTGATGACATCACTGAAGAACATCTCCTTGGTATATATATATATATATATTTTTTTTTTTTTAAATAAATTTCTTTAAATATATATTTATAAATGGATAGATATAATTATTTTTTAAACATATATTTTTTTAAATAAATATATTCACACACACATGTATACACACTTGCCCCCCCAAAACCCATCCCATACCCACCCTAAAAATACACTTGCCACCCCAAAACCCACACCCACCCTAAACACTAAACACCCCTTACCACCCAAAAACCCACACCTACCCTAAACCTTAAAAAAACCAAACCATCCAAAAAACCAAACCCACCCTAAAGCCTAAAAATAACCTAGCCACCTAAAAACCATACCTACACTAAACACTAAAAATGCCCTTTCAACCCCAAAACCCATGGCAACCCTAAACCTTAAAAATATGCTTGCCACCCAAAAACCCATACGCATCCTAAAATTACCCTTGCCACCCAGAAAACCATACCTACCCTAAACCCTAAAAATACTCTGACATCCAAAAACCCATGCGCACCCTAAACCATAAAAAACACTTAGCACCCAAAAGCCCATACCCACCCTAAACACTAAATCCTAAAAACTTCCCTTGCCACCCAAAAACCCAACTACCCTAAGAAAACCCTTACCATCCACAAACCAATACCCACTCTAAACGCTAAAAAATGCCCTTGCCACCCAAAAACCCGAACCTACCCTAAACCCTAAATATGCCCTTTCCACCCAAAAACTCCTGCCCATGCTAAACCCTAAAAATATCCTTTCTACCCAAAAACCCAAACCCGCTCTAAACCCTAAAAATAACCCTGCCACCCAAGAACCCATGCCCACCCTAAAATTACCCTTGCCACCTCAAAAGCCATACCCACCCTAAACCCTAAAAACTGTGCTTTTTTAGGTAAGGGAAAAAAGACTATGCTCGATTCCTACCCCTCATACATTCACATTTGCATACTGACATTTCGCAGTGCTTGTATAAATATACAATTGAAAATTAAAAATGTGTAACAATTGCTCTATATAAGCATTAAGCTGTCCCATCATATTGCTGGTTTGCAGACATAATTTATGAACAAGGTTATAACTTTCTGCTTTTTTCTCTATCTCACTCGATCTCTCTCTCTCAGCATGATCCCGACCAGTGTCATACTTCTGTCAGCTACCAGTGAGTTGAGGTCTGATCGAGTTGTGACTTCACACCTCTGTGTTGTATTGTCATATTCTGCTAAAATTACATTCTTTAGGGAAGTGGTAGAGCAACCAAAACTGGGGCTGCATTGTAGCCATACCACACAAGGGATCAGAGCTCATTTTAGAATGGCTGCCTGATGGAAAGTTCAAGTAGTGATACAATTTGTTGTGCACCTGAATATAGCATATTTTGTATTGAAAACAGGGAAACATATAGCTCATGGCACTCTACCCAGTGGGCTTACCTCTTTATTGGGTATACTGGTCAGTGCCGTCAATCCTTAATCTCTCATTTGTGCGATGACTCACATGATATCTTACAAGGTGAATGGTGTTCGACGCCATATCATTACCTGTAGTCATGCACAAGTGGACCAATAAACCACCATACATAATCTTCTATTTGGATTCCATTTTGTGTGCTATCTGAGGTTCCCATGCAAAGTCTACGACTAAGGGGTCAATTACGATGCTGTCTAAA
Source organism: Calotriton arnoldi (assembly GCA_963921515.1). Lineage (NCBI taxonomy): Eukaryota > Metazoa > Chordata > Amphibia > Caudata > Salamandridae > Calotriton > Calotriton arnoldi. The sequence continues at coordinate 621,467 of CAWUFW010006916.1, read as the reverse complement.
CGGCTCCGGCCATTGTTCGGAGCCGTTCAGACCGCATCGTAATTGGCTGCTCGGATTTCTTTCCGACCTACCCATTTTGATGGGGTCGGTCGGAAGGGAATCTGAATCGGATTTCCGAATGTCATCCGACGGGCTCAGAGAGCCTGTCCGCCATTCGGAAAGCCTTCAGTAATCTCTCGGCCAAAAGAATTACAATGGCAGATTTTCACAGGTTTTCTGTGCTGGCCTTGCCGACAAAGAAAGGCTGTGGGAATCTGTCTTTGGGGACCCCCAGAAGGGCCCCCATGGGTGCAAGGCCACCGAATGGTGGCATAGGGTCCCCTGCTGTTGATCCCTGCACCCAATGGCAGGCACCTTGAGGTGGCTTCCCAGGGTGTGCAGGGATGAACTGCACCTCTGCTCTTAACAATGAGAGCATACATTCCATTCAGAATGCATGCTCCTATTGTTAAGGTATTGCTGGGCTGGAACCGATGACAGGAGGTTGTTCGGTTCCAGTTCCCAAATGATGTCGGACGGACTCCGGTCCGTCCAACATCGTAATCGGTCCCTAGGTGTGTGCTAGTGCCCTTCAGTGACCCCCTATGTCTTACCTATTACCTGCAACCTTAAAATTATAAAATGATAACTTAAAAATATGTGTATTGTTACCTTACTTAGAGATCTGGGGGAAAGTATCTAGTGTGTCTGTCTATTATGTCTAAAGATGTGTATGAAGATTAAGCCCGGGCGGTAAACTCAGCTCGTGGAGTTTGCATAATTCGGGCACTCCACGGAGTAACGCGGAATTCCTGAATGCCACCATTCTGGTACGGAGCGGAGTTTTCTTTCTGTTTGCGCGCTCAAGTTTTCTTTTGGCTCTTAACCACGAGCGGCAAGAGTCTCAGGTCACTTGCGAGTGCACACAAAACTTCTCACACCGCTAGCAAGCTCCCACGACGCTTCGCCCTCGCTCGCCATCCGGCCGCAAAGGCGCCAATCTACCATCCTCAATGCTGATTGCAGACCGGACCTGCTGTCCCTCCTCCAGCGCTTTGAGACCCTCACGGGTGAGTAGCGCGCTTAAAATTCCCTAATTGATTGATTGATTGAGCAGTTGAGCAGCTTTTCTGCTTAAGAATGCAACTGAGAGGCATTTGCAGTGGATTTTCTTCTCAAACTGAAGTTGTTTTTTTTGTGCGAGAATCCATTTTTTAAAACTTTTTTTTTCAAACCATAAGGAAGTGTCCCAGAGACTCGAACTTTCTGTTCCTGTCCAGCAGGCTCCTCCCACTGCTTTGTCCCTCTCCTGGTCACTTTTCATTGGGATTTGGAGCTGGAAGGATTTCTCTCCTTGTCTGCTGCATGTATAGGACTTTTATTGAGATGTCACAAGTATGTTGAAAACCAGGTGTATAAGGGTGTTGTTTGTTTGATTGGGGGCATGCACCCGGATTTATTTGTATTTTATTGGATTTTTAAAATATATTGTGATGGGTGTTCCGCAGTTTTAGTAGGGGCCTAGTTATTTTTTTGCATTAAATATTTCTTCTTTTGTGAAGGGAACATTTTGCACAGTTTGCTAAATGTTCTCTCCATTTTTTAATACATTTGCAATATTGATTTAGTTCACTTTTTGGCCTAGTCTGCCAGTGGTTCTTCCAGCCAGTAGGCCCAGTACTATTCATGGGTGCATGAAACAACTGTTTCTGTGGTGTTTGTTGAATTGAAACATCATTTAGGCCATGGATGACATTGGATTAAAATACAAAATGTGCTTTTTAGTGGTATTTCACTTTTTGTTCCTGCAAACAGTGTATAGGTGGGCTAATGGCTTTGGAGGATGTGTGTTCTAAACATTTTTAGCCCTGTTAATTTTCATTTTTGCATTGCTGAATTAATGTTGTGTTCACTGTGTTACTATGCCTCTTTTATCTAGCCAGTGTGTGTGTATGTGTGTGTGCCATAGGCCACCATGTGCCGCCTTTGTTATTCCCCATGCCATGTGGCCTGGGGCCATTTTGTGTAGTCAGTGTCCACACTAGGTCTGCATGTGTTCTTTGTTTGCCAGGCCTCCTGCTTGCTGTTGCGACCATGTGGCTGGCGGCCATTTTTCTAGCCAGCCAGTGTGCTTTTGCCAAGGGTCTGCAAGTCTTCTCTGTTTGTGACCATGCCTCTTTGCTGGTTGTTGCTGTTGTGACCTTGTTGCTGGCAGCCATTTTGTGTAGCCAGCCAGTGTGCTTTCCCCATAGGCCTGCATGTCTTCTTTGTTTGTGGCCATGCTTTCTTGCTGGTTGTTGTGACCATGTGGCTTGCTGCCATTTTGTGCAGCCAGCCAGTGCGCCTTTGCCATAGGCCTGCATGTCTTCTTTGTTTGTGGCCATGCCTCGTTGCTGGTTGTTGTTGTTCTGACCATGTGGCTGGCAGCCAAATTGTGTAGGCAGCCAGTGTGCTTTCCCCAAAGGCCTGCATGTCTTCTCTGTTGTGGCCAGGCCTCCTTGCTCAGTGTTAGTTGTTGTTGCTGACCATGTTGCACTGGCTGGCAGCCACTTCGTGCATCCAGCCAGGGTGACCCTTTGCCATTGGCTTACATGGATGGTTGACAACGATAGCAGTTTAATAAATTAATATACTTGCTGATATTTTCACTTATCATTCATTTTTCATTTAGAGTTTTTTAATTTTAGTTTTTTATATTTTACATTTATTTAGTTTCATTTTAATTTTTTCAATTTTTCAATTTTAATTTAAAAAAGATATATATTTTTAAATTATTTTAATTATTTACAGTGTTTTGTTTTATTTGTTTTATTTGAATTTTCTTTATTTGATTTTTTTTTTACTTTTTCCATTTTTTTCTTCGAAAATTGTTATTTGAATTTTTTTATTTAATTTTTTATCTAGAATTTTTTTTTCCATTTTCCTAACATCTGGCATCAACCCCATGACTGATATAGGTTCACTGCACAGCAGCATTCATTTTCTAAGGATTATTTCATTGTCACCTGCAGCTCCCTGAGTGCTGCATCCCAACGTGAAGAAAATAAAGCAAAAAGTTACATCTGTTTGTTGTTGTTGTTGCTCTTTCTCATCCTTCCTGAGTGTACTGCACACAATGAAAGTTTGTTTGTGTGCTTTTACAAATGGATAGTTAGACTGTATTATTGCTAAGACACCACACTAGATGATATTGTTTGTTTGTACTACTACTTGAACTGCAACAATGCCACATTTCACATATGTTCTTCTTGCTTAATTGCTTTTAAGTGCACAAGAGAAAATACATCACCCACAGTACTGCCAGACAGAAGGCCTATGCACGATGTGACGCGTGACTGACTACGCAACACGGTCATCTCTTCAGCTTGTTGTGAAGCTAAGGGCCACTGCCAACTGACAGCTTCAAGATGGCATCAAAGAAAGGTGCTGCCAAGAAAGTGGCCAGTGGGGAGGAGAAGAAGCAGATTTCTACCACTGGGGGGCCGACTGCAACCTTTTTCAAGAAAGTTGTGCCTGCCGCAACTGCCTCCTTTTAGCAAGTTGAGAGCAGCACTCTTGCATCAACAGCACCCCCCAACTTAAGCCCAGGACCATGTCAGTCAGTGAGGTAGCCAGTGCAATGATGACGAGTAGTGATGTTGAATTCGATTTGTCCCTTTCGCAAAGTAGTACACAATCTTTTCAGGAAACACTGCAAAGTGGACAGCAGCAGCGAGCAATAATACATTTGTCTGATGTTGGAGCAGAACAGGAGGTTGAGCTTCCTTCTGAGCAAGAAGTTGAACCTCCTCTTTTAGAATCATTGGCTCCCAGATTTCCAGCAAGGAAAAGGAAGGGTACTACTGCACCATCTTCTCCAAGTACCACTTCTGATGATGATGATAGGGACATGGAGTGGACCCCAACAGAGACCAGGAGACAACAGGAGAGGCAAGGGAAAAGAAAAGTTCTAGAAATACTTAGACTTATGGAAGGGGATGAAGAGGAGGATGATGATAAGGTAGTCATGGTGGAAGGTGACACAGAGGAATCTGACATTGCTATTCAACCAGCTCTGAGGGATGTGGCACAGGTAGTACCGCCATCAGCTCCCATATTTCGCAAAGCCCAAGCTGAGACCTGTACCAACCCCTGCCTCAGGAGAAGCAGAGAGGCGAACGACAACATGCCCACCTACCTCCAGTTCTTCTTCAGGCATTGGCACTGGCCCAGTAAAAAAGTACTCCCCCCCAGTTTGTGACTTTTTTACAGTTAGCAAAGAGGTGGAGCACTTTGCAGTATGCACCATTTGCAACACAAATGTTCATTGAGTTAAGCCTGGTACACATTATGGTACTGGAGCCCAGACGACCCATATAAAAAATCACCAGACAATCAAGTGGGAGAAGAAACTTAAAAAAATTGCTGAACATGGTTGTGGTGGTGAGCAGAGCCGGGGAACATCAGCTGCAAGTCCAATCACGGTGGAAGGTGATGATAAGGAAGAAGAGGGTGGCATCTTCATGCAAAGCAGCCCTGTCCTCAGCAGAGAGCCAGCAGATTCACCCACCTCAGCGACTTCACAATGGCATGAGAAGACTCAGAGTGAGATGGAGACACCACGGCATACAGTGACTGCCCCAACACCATGATGCACATTGAGTCTACCACCATTAGCATCTACTTCTCAAAAGACGCCTGTGTCAGTGCCCCAAGAAAAGAAGAAAATCTAGGCTACTATTACGGGCATGTTTAGGTAGGAGGCGCCCTTTGAGCAAAACAACCTAACTGCACATTTGTACAATGGGAAACTGGCAAAAATGTCAGCGCTGGACCTCCTACATTTTTCTTTTGTGGAAGGAGTGGGATTCTTATAATGTGTGGCAGCCATCTGCCCAAAATGGATGGTACCAAGTAGGACCTATTTTGCAAGAGCGGCTGTTCCAGTGCTGCATCACGATGTACTGTAGTTGGTTGGACAAGCTTTGCAGCAAAGTGTTGTTCACAACATCCACTTGATGACATATATCCTCAGGTCTAGGCCCGAAGAAAGTTTTATGAGTGTTCGGCGGCATGCAACAGTGGCCATGTTCGAAATGGAGAAATCACATACAGCTGTAAACATCTTGGAGGAATTTACCAGCATGGTGTGTGAATGGCTGCGACACAGAGGTATTAGAATTAGATTTGTTGCCATGGACAATGGCAGTAACATAGTCAAGGGCATGTCAGATGGAGGCTATTTCAGGGTTCTGTGTTTGGCCCATTGCATCAACTTGGTGGTGCAAGACTTTCTCAAAAAGGAAGACATAGTCAGCAACGTACTGACCACCTGCAGAAGAACCTACACTCATTTCAGCTATCCTTTTAAAGCCCAGAAGCAGCTGCAGATTATTCAGCTTAATAATAGAGCACCCGTTAAAGCCCTGATACAGGAGATGCTAACACGTTGGAACTCCACCTTTTACATGTTGCAATGTCTGTTTGAGCAGTACAAACAGATCAGTGACTATGCCATTCAAAGAGGAGGGAATGCAGTTGGAAAAGCTATGACCATGGATGCAGACAAATGGGGCCTAGTCAAATGCCTGACACAGATGCTACTCTTTTTTGAGGTTGAGGTTTTGAGAAGTTAGCAAGGAGGACAGTACGAAATGCCAAGCTATGCCAATGTTGCATCTCCTACAAGACCAGATAAAGAAGGTGTCTGAAAAGTTCACCCCTGAAGGTGTGAGTGAAAACACAGAAGCATATGCCTTGGTTGAGACCTTAGTCCTTCGCTTGGCTTCTAATAAAAGGCTGCAACATGACATCATCGAGCCCAAAGAGTAAATCTGTGCCACACTACGTGTTCCATGGTACAAACAAATTCTGCACACTTTCATTCCTTTTTCTGAAGGGGAGGTTTTAAAATACAAGAGGTGGATTGTAGAGCAAGCCAGAGTCCCACCCCATAGTTCTGGGGTGCCGCCTTCAACTTACAGAAAGGGCAGTCTTGTCTCACAGCAGCCAACAACATCATCAACCTGAACACAGGCAACAACAGCAACAGAAGGACCGGACCCAACCTCTGCATTGTATTGGTTTCAATTATCAGGGCTCAAGTCCAGTGCAGAGGCGATGGCAAAACAGGTTAAACAAGTGGCAGCACCAATGACTATCCATACGATGCTCCAGGAATATCTGGATAATCCAAAAGCAGTCTATGTGGATCAAATTTCATTGATGTATTGGCATGGTAAGATGCGCCAATGGCCAGAGCTCAGCTGGCTGGCAATAAAGTATCTGGCTTGTCCTGTCACCAGTGTAATTGCTGAACGTGTGTTCAGTGTAGCTGGTGTGGTTGTCACAGTGAGAACGACCAGTCTCTGCCTCAAAACATGGAGAGATTGAATATGAGGTTTTATAACACACAAATACACCGTTCCTGAAACAGCAGCACAGGAGGAGGAAGAGGGTGATTGGTCCAAAATTAAATCAAATGAGTTAGCTGACCGACGTTGGGGTGAACCACCTGAGTCTGAGGACGAACTCTACTTGGTAGGTCGGCCGTTTGACTCCAAATGGGAGTAGGTAAGTTGGCATGAATGATTGGAAGCCTCCTTGTCATATGTAACGTATTGATGTGAGGAAACCTAGCGTCAAGATCCTTAGTGTGCCTGCCGGTGGAGTCCACCGTGTTTTCTCACAAACTTTTTGAGGATGGCCTTGTACGCAACCGGGAGTCGGGGGGTTGTTTATGCGCGGCGATAATAACTTTTGGCTATCCACTTCTGCCAGTGTTTCGTCGTGCCTAGTGCGCCCCCCTGGATGTCCATGGATTGTGATTACGGTTATTTTAAATAAACGAAAGTGGGGAGAAGGTATAGTGGCTTCCACTCTGGCGACACCTGGACTGACCGGGACCCTGTGCCTTTTTCCTCTACTCATTACCTGGCAAAGACATGATGCAGAAAATCAGGATACTAACACCTGACGTTTCCTTCTTTTTATGTGTCATCTTTTTCCTACTCTAGAGACACCACTTATTGTGTCTTTTTAACTTCGTTGCAACTGATGAGGCAATATCAGATACCTAAATAGGTGAGTCTACATTACACTCACCAACACGGGTTTCATCACGTGTGCATAGATGTTTTTATGGGGTTATCTATGAAGTCACTCAATGCTTCAAATTGTAAAAGCATGACCAGTATTGTATTTTTTATTAATTTGAATTCACTATAGTATTATCGACTTATGTGATCCTTACGAAAAAACCTTTTTTGCTTTTGTTTATACTACAGGTTATTTCATTTCCTAAAGGAAATGTCCTTGAGGAACTACTAGTGGTAGGTAGCGTTGCACCTTGCCACCTATGTGTAGATAGTTTTGTTTTAATTCACACGGTCCTGAAGAATCGCTAATGATCATTCCTTGACAACTAATATCGAGAAACATGTTGACCATTTGGGAGTTGAGAGTAATTTTTGTCGCATTATAACAAAAAGAGTCACCCCTCCCTATTTACTTTTAATCAGGTCGGGTCCCTCGCTGAATAAATCCATCACAGAGTAGTCCCTTACCTGTTTTATTATCACTTTACACATCTACACTCATTCTGGCCCCACACACCCACGGCACCCATACGGCGAGGAACAGAAGATCTCCGAAAAAGAGCCCCTTTAAGGGTGCCCGTCGGGCATTGCAGCGCCGGCCCGACGAGGAGCAGGCTCAAATGATGAAGCATGACACCTAGCTTGCTGGGTGTGTGAGGGCCCTAGTTCCTACAGGAGGAATTCCCCTATCCTCCTCTTTACCTGTAGCACCTTTAATATTCTTACCTTTTGAGTGATTAACACATCACATAGGAACTCCGTACTCTCTTTCTTGGGAACTGTATGTAGGGCATGTACGTTGGACCTTCTTAAGCCCTCTCTGTCCCTCTTATTTTGATAGACGAACTCTACTTCCCAGACTAAGTATGCCAGTGCCCCCATAGAACATTTACATTTTGTTCTTGTTGAACTTAGTTATTTCTTTGCAAAAAAAATAATAATTTGCTAGAGGAACATTATTCTTTTTGTGACAGTTTATGCTGCCCCACCTTTTTTATTAGTCACACATATATATTGCTGGATTGCAGTTGGACCAGTATGCATTGAAGAAGCCTCCACAATTCCTTCATGACATTGGGGACAATGCCTGCCTCCCTTACATGCCTATTGCCTAATGCCTTTCCATTTTTGCATCACTTAGCACTAGAAGGACTGCCCCCTAAAATCATTTATTATCTACAAGACTGCCTGCCACTACCAAATTCCAATGTGTTGCCTGCATCAAGGATGATTGAATACCTAATACCTAAACTACCCGTGCTTGGATTGGAAGAGGTGACTTGAAATATTGCAATGGTGAGTGACTGATTGTGTGAGTGATGATTTAAGTTGATTGATGAGTCATGTGATGGCAGACAGTGAGGGAGGGTGTTAACCCCTTCGATGCTCATGACGAGCTCAGCTCGTCATGCTGCGCGGTCGCGCTGTGCGTATGACGAGCTGAGCTCGTCACGACCACACCCGCGATCGGAATGTCCAGCACCTGGGCGGAATTCCGATCGCGGCGAAGCGGTTAAGTTGAACTGTAATGTGGGAACTTCCATGAGATGACTGATTTGCAACGTTTAGAACCTGAGGGATGGGTGATCATTTTTCCCCTGGAGGTGATTGGCCTTCACAAACTTACTTAGCAAAAATGAATTAACCTGTATGGTCTGCTCCTATGATCCTTCTGTTTTTTCATCATCTAGGATGGCTGCCCCAGACAATCATTTTATTTACAAGACTGCCAAATTCCAATCTCTTACTTGCATTAAAGGGGAGAAAGTGTACCTACCACAGTGTTTGGAGTGGAACAGGTAACCATTGCACCAATAAGTGATCAGATTATCAAGTGACTGTGAATGATGATTGATGTGCAGGCTGAAAGGGAGGGAGGGTGTGTTAAACTGTAATATGGGAAATTTCTTGAGATGATTATTGATTTGCATTGTTTAGGGCTTGAGTGATGGGCGTTCATTTATTTTTCCCTGTAGGTGATCTGCCCTTTGGGGGAGTGAATGGTTGTGTGTGTGGGTATATGAGCGAGGGAGTGGGTGTGTAAGTGGCTCTATGGAGGACTGAGTAGATGTGTGAGTACTGGTATAGGTCTGTGAATGAGTATGTCAGTGGTTGTACAGGTGTGTGAGTGGGAGTACAAGAGGTTTTATGGGAGAGTGAGTAGGTGTGTGAGTGGTTCTGTGGATGATGTCATCAGTGATGGCATCAGTGATGTCATTTGAGATGTCATCAGTGATGTCACTGACCATGTCATGAGTGATGTAATATGTGAGGTCACTCATCCATATAAGAAAAGCACTTGAGCCCACCAGCCAGTATTTTATCGAACTCCTTTATTCTCACATGTCCATGGGCTTCAATCCATTATGCGTTTCGACCTCCTGTTCTGGTCTAAATCATACAGCGATGCTGTGTGGCTGAGTACGTTCATTCAAATACAATGTGCATATACACTATGGAAGGACTTACACATGGATTAGGTCGGCAAATAGTATTCATTAAGTTTTAGTAACTGCTTTATATAAATACATTGATAATCAGTGAAAGTTTCAATACTCAGTACTCCGGTCTCCATCAGACCAAATGATGTTGCTTGAAGTAGCGTATTAACAGAGTTATTGTCACTGAAAAAGTTCAATTATACCATGCGGATCACAATATCCATGATGCTTTGCAAAGGAAATTCTTTTTCGTAATGTTATTTGCCTTCCATCCATAATTGCCAAAGTATATTTTCCTTATCTTGCCTCGTAGAAATCAATTTCATATTGGGCTAGGAAAAAATTACTGCTCAATGTGCATCGCGTTCACTCAGCATACTTGCTGTTTGAGAAAATGTAATTTCCCTTCTACGGACAACACCAAATTCAGGCGTTACATAATACTGGCTCTGCACAGAAACATTTTCATGCAAACCCTGGCTGCTTTCCAAATCTCAGTTAATTGTAATGTGGCAGGCCTCCCGTTACATCCAACAGTGGCCTCACCTTGCATTCTTCTTTCCCTTGAAATGTGCAGCCGGCGGGCATCCTTGTATCAACAAATCCAAATGCAATTTGACGCTGAAGGACGCCCTGCCAATCGGGTTGGGGCTCGTGGGCAGGCGCCACTGCCAATATATTCCAAACCACACACACTTCCATATAAGAAATGCACTCAAGCCCACCAGCCAGTTTTTTATCGGACTCCTTTATTCTCACATGTCCATGGGCTTCAATCCGTTATGCGTTTCGACCTCCTGTTCCGGTCTTAATCATATGGCAATGCTGTGTGGTTGAGTACGTTAATTTAAATACCATGTGCATAGACACTATGGAAGGACTTACACATGGATTAGGTGGCAAATAGTATTCATTAAGTTTTAGTAACTGCTTTATATAAATACATTGATAATCAGTGAAAGCTTCAATACTCAGTACTCCGGTCTCCATCAGACCAAATAATGTTGCTTGATGTAGCGTATTAACAGAGTTATTGTCACTGAAAAAGTTCAGTTATACCATGCGGACCACAATATCCATTATGCTTTGCAAAGGAAATTCTTTTTCGTAATGTTATTTGTCTGCCATCCATAATTGCCAAAGTATATTTTCCTTATCTTGCCTCGTAGAAATCAATTTCATATTGGGCTAGGAACAAATTACTGCTCAATGTGTATTGCGTTCACTCAGCATACTTGCTGTTTGAGAAAATGCCATTTCCCCTTCACGGACAACACCAAATTCAGACATTACATAATACTAGCTGTGCACAGAAACATTTTCATGCAATCCCTGGCTGCTTTCCAAATCTCAGTTAATTTTAATGTGGCAGGCCTCCCGTTACATCCAACAGTGGCCTCACCTTGCATTCTTCTTTCTCTTGAAATATGCAGCCGGCGGGCAACTTTGTATCAACAAATCCAAATGCAATTTGTCGCTGAAGGATGCCCTGCCAATCGGGTCGGGTCGCGTGGGCAGGCGCCACTGCCAATATATTCCAAACGAAACACCCTTCCATATAAGAAAAGCACTCGAGCCCACCAGCCACTATTTTATCGAACTCCTTTATTCTCATATGTCCATGGGCTTCAATCCGTTTCGCGTTTCGACCTCCTGCTCCAGTCTTAATCATACGGCGATGCTGTGTGGTTGAGTACGTTCATTTAAATACAATGTGCATAGACACTATGGAAGGACTTACACATGGATTAGGTCGGCAAATAGTATTCATTAAGTTTTAGTAACTGCTTTATATAAATACATTGATAATCAGTGAAAGTTTCAATACTCAGTACTCCAGTCTCCATTAGACCAAATAATGTTATATGTATGTGTGTGTATATATATATATACATATATATAAACATGCAAAAAACAAGGAGTTCATAATACTCCCAAGGTCCGGTGAACTCACGGGGTATGTATCGGCTATAAAACATCCGCAGACGCGTTTCTGGCTCTTGCCGTCATCAGTGCGGAAAAGCCGTTAATAAAACAAACACAGTCATTAAAACGGTCCTGCCATATGGTTGGTGGATCCTTGGCCAATGAAGGGGCAGCAATGGGGCGTCACTGTCTTAATTATTTATTGCCTAATGCAATTTCTATGGCGCTCCCATCGCTAAAAAATCAATTGGCAGCCGTAATAACTGTGCCTGTACATTCCCTCGCCTGCCGCTGGATTAGAAACGAAAACACTGTGAGTGTCCCACATATGGTGAAACACTCTAGCTTTGTATAAGCTACGACCTAAATAGGTCAACAGAGTCCGTAAGCGGCGGTTCAGACAGCCCAAATTGAATCCAAAGCAGTGTTCCACCTGGGGCTTGCTGAACTCGCGGCGGGTGCAACCGGGAGCGGTGGTGGGAACCGCTTATAAAACAGCAAAAAACAAGGAGTTCATAATACTCCCAAGGTCCGGTGCACTCACGGGGTATGTATCGGCTATAAAACATCCGCAGACGCGTTTCTGGCTCTTGCCGTCATCAGTGCGGAAAAGCCGTTAATAAAACAAACACAGTCATTAAAACGGTCCTGCCATATGGTTGGTGGATCCTTGGCCAATGAAGGGGCAGCAATGGGGCGTCACTGTCTTAATTATTTATTGCCTAATGCAATTTCTATGGCGCTCCCATCGCTAAAAAAATCAATTGGCAGCCGTAATAACTGTGCCTGTACATTCCCTCGCCTGCCGCTGGATTAGAAACGAAACACTGTGAGTGTCCCACATATGGTGAAACACTCTAGCTTTGTATAAGCTACGACCTAAATAGGTCAACAGAGTCCGTAAGCGGCGGTTCAGACAGCCCAAATTGAATCCAAAGCAGTGTTCCACCTGGGGCTTGCTGAACTCGCGGCGGGTGCAACCGGGAGCGGTGGTGGGAACCGCTTATAAAACAGCAAAAAACAAGGAGTTCATAATACTCCCAAGGTCCGGTGCACTCACGGGGTATGTATCGGCTATAAAACATCTGCAGACGCGTTTCTGGCTCTTGCCGTCATCAGTGCGGAAAAGCCGTTAATAAAACAAACACAGTCATTAAAACGGTCCTGCCATATGGTTGGTGGATCCTTGGCCAATGAAGGGGCAGCAATGGGGCGTCACTGTCTTAATTATTTATTGCCTAATGCAATTTCTATGGCGCTCCCATCGCTAAAAAATCAATTGGCAGCCGTAATAACTGTGCCTGTACATTCCCTCGCCTGCCGCTGGATTAGAAACGAAAACACTGTGAGTGTCCCACATATGGTGAAACACTCTAGCTTTGTATAAGCTACGACCTAAATAGGTCAACAGAGTCCGTAAGCGGCGGTTCAGACAGCCCAAATTGAATCCAAAGCAGTGTTCCACCTGGGGCTTGCTGAACTCGCGGCGGGTGCAACCGGGAGCGGTGGTGGGAACCGCTTATAAAACAGCAAAAAACAAGGAGTTCATAATACTCCCAAGGTCCGGTGCACTCACGGGGTATGTATCGGCTATAAAACATCCGCAGACGCGTTTCTGGCTCTTGCCGTCATCAGTGCGGAAAAGCCGTTAATAAAACAAACACAGTCATTAAAACGGTCCTGCCATATGGTTGGTGGATCCTTGGCCAATGAAGGGGCAGCAATGGGGCGTCACTGTCTTAATTATTTATTGCCTAATGCAATTTCTATGGCGCTCCCATCGCTAAAAAAATCAATTGGCAGCCGTAATAACTGTGCCTGTACATTCCCTCACCTGCCGCTGGATTAGAAACGAAAACACTGTGAGTGTCCCACATATGGTGAAACACTCTAGCTTTGTATAAGCTACGACCTAAATAGGTCAACAGAGTCCGTAAGCAGCGGTTCAGACAGCCCAAATTGAATCCAAAGCAGTGTTCCACCTGGGGCTTGCTGAACTCGCGGCGGGTGCAACCGGGAGCGGTGGTGGGAACCGCTTATAAAACAGCAAAAAACAAGGAGTTCATAATACTCCCAAGGTCCGGTGCACTCACGGGGTATGTATCGGCTATAAAACATCCGCAGACGCGTTTCTGGCTCTTGCCGTCATCAGTGCGGAAAAGCCGTTAATTAAACAAAGACAGTCATTAAAACGGTCCTGCCATATGGTTGGTGGATCCTTGGCCAATGAAGGGGCAGCAATGGGGCGTCACTGTCTTAATTATTTATTGCCTAATGCAATTTCTATGGCGCTCCCATCGCTAAAAAAATCAATTGGCAGCCGTAATAACTGTGCCTGTACATTCCCTCGCCTGCCGCTGGATTAGAAACAAAAACACTGTGAGTGTCCCACATATGGTGAAACACTCTAGCTTTGTATAAGCTACGACCTAAATAGGTCAACAGAGTCCGTAAGCGGCGGTTCAGACAGCCCAAATTGAATCCAAAGCAGTGTTCCACCTGGGGCTTGCTGAACTCGCGGCGGGTGCAACTGGGAGCGGTGGTGGGAACCGCTTATAAAACAGCAAAAAACAAGGAGTTCATAATACTCCCAAGGTCCGGTGCACTCAGGGGTATGTATCGGCTATAAAACATCCGCAGACGCGTTTCTGGCTCTTGCCGTCATCAGTGCGGAAAAGCCGTTAATAAAACAAAGACAGTCATTAAAACGGTCTTGCCATATGGTTGGTGGATCCTTGGCCAATGAAGGGGCAGCAATGGGGCGTCACTGTCTTAATTATTTATTGCCTAATGCAATTTCTATGGCGCTCCCATCGCTAAAAAAATCAATTGGCAGCCGTAATAACTGTGCCTGTACATTCCCTCGCCTGCCGCTGGATTAGAAACGAAAACACTGTGAGTGTCCCACATATGGTGAAACACTCTAGCTTTGTATAAGCTACGACCTAAATAGGTCAACAGAGTCCGTAAGCGGCGGTTCAGACAGCCCAAATTGAATCCAAAGCAGTGTTCCACCTGGGGCTTGCTGAACTCGCGGCGGGTGCAACCGGGAGCGGTGGTGGGAACCGCTTATAAAACAGCAAAAAACAAGGAGTTCATAATACTCCCAAGGTCCGGTGCACTCACGGGGTATGTATTGGCTATAAAACATCCGCAGACGCGTTTCTGGCTCTTGCCGTCATCAGTGCGGAAAAGCCGTTAATAAAACAAAGACAGTCATTAAAACGGTCCTGCCATATGGTTGGTGGATCCTTGGCCAATGAAGGGGCAGCAATGGGCGTCACTGTCTTAATTATTTATTGCCTAATGCAATTTCTATGGCGCTCCCATCGCTAAAAAATCAATTGGCAGCCGTAATAACTGTGCCTGTACATTCCCTCGCCTGCCGCTGGATTAGAAACGAAAACACTGTGAGTGTCCCACATATGGTGAAACACTCTAGCTTTGTATAAGCTACGACCTAAATAGGTCAACAGAGTCCGTAAGCGGCGGTTCAGACAGCCAAAATTGAATCCAAAGCAGTGTTCCACCTGGGGCTTGCTGAACTCGCGGCGGGTGCAACCGGGAGCGGTGGTGGGAACCGCTTATAAAACAGCAAAAAACAAGGAGTTCATAATACTCCCAAGGTCCGGTGCACTCACGGGGTATGTATCGGCTATAAAACATCCGCAGACGCGTTTCTGGCTCTTGCCGTCATCAGTGCGGAAAAGCCGTTAATAAAACAAAGACAGTCATTAAAACGGTCCTGCCATATGGTTGGTGGATCCTTGGCCAATGAAGGGGCAGCAATGGGGCGTCACTGTCTTAATTATTTATTGCCTAATGCAATTTCTATGGCGCTCCCATCGCTAAAAAAATCAATTGGCAGCCGTAATAACTGTGCCTGTACATTCCCTCGCCTGCCGCTGGATTAGAAACGAAAACACTGTGAGTGTCCCACATATGGTGAAACACTCTAGCTTTGTATAAGCTACGACCTAAATAGGTCAACAGAGTCCGTAAGCGGCGGTTCAGACAGCCCAAATTGAATCCAAAGCAGTGTTCCATATATATACACACACACACATACATATATATGTAAATATATATATATACTCACATATTAATATATATGAACTCACACACATATAATATATATATATATATAATACTTAAAATATAAAACGATTAATACTTGCATATACTCACCTTTAAAACTTTTACAACGAATATGTCTTTACCATTCATGCCTTTACAATCGAATTCGTTGTAATCACATGCATGGTAAAGGTATATTTGTTGTACAATCCTGCATAGTAAAGACTTGCATGGTAGTGTCGCCTGCGTGGTAAAGGTATGCGGGGTTCCGGCTTCGTGGTACCCCTTGCTCTTTGGGTGGATATAGGTGTTTATGAAGATTACGTTAACTGCTATATTGTGGATTGGTATAGTGCATTTTGTGGCACTCATGCCTGGTGTTTTGATGTCCAGGGCTGTTGTCAAAACTATGCTTGCTATTAAGATGTAAGTTGCTAGGCTGCCAGAGAGATGGTCACATTTCACCAGTTTCACTGTTGGAGTAGAGAAGTTTGTGTATCCCTAAATGTAAACAGGTTCAGCCAGCCAGGTCTCCTGCAAGAGGACCCTATCAAATGACCTCAAGTAGTTGTGTAGATCTGGTTCAGTTAACTTTGTAGTGAGACCATTTATAGTCCAGAAGCACATTTGAAGTAGCCCAGTGTGAGTTTCGCCATGTGGCTCCTGGGGGCAGAATGCGGTCACATTGTCATGGTTGGAGCAGTTGATTTTTCTCATGATGCCCCTTGCGGCTTTGTTCAAATGCTTGATTTTAAGGTGTCCTATTCTCCAGTGATTACTAGTTGCTGGTGATTATCTGGGTGAGGAGCCCCTTGCAGAGTTGAGCACAGAGGTGGTCTTCTTTTGTGCTCGGGATGGCCCTCTTCTGAGGCCAGGAGGGAGAAGAGGTTGGGGGTATCGTGGCTTATAATGTGGAGTGATCTGTATTCCCCACCTTCTGAAGGTAGGCCCTTCTGCGAGGATTATCTTTGCCACGTTGTTGTGGTCCATGTGTTCTTAGTTGCTTCTCTGCATGGAGCTTCTTCTGAGCATTCAAATTAAATTGTTGCAAGATCATTTGAACTCAGGTCACGTAGTGCTAGTATTTCTGATAATAGCTGAAGAATGTTACCCCTGTGAATGTGAATGAAGTTAAGCACTGCCGTGTAGTCTCAGTGGACCCCAGCAATTTACGGGCATTCTTCTTCTTCCCGATGTGCTCGATGTAGAATCAGTGCGATCTCTTGTGAGATTACTCCAGCTGAGTTATTTTGGTTGATGCAGATATTGGGTGGGGGTTCATGACCTATGATTGTAATTGAGTTTGGCTCAGCGAAATCCTTGTGCTCATTTGGTTGAGAGTCTGTATGAAATCCAGAGGCAGATGGAACGGGAAGGTTGACCACCGACCCTAATAACGGTGGCCCTTCAGTGCTTGGTTTGCTAATTATCACAAATAGTTTACCGGGCAGAGTGCCCTGTATGCTTTCGGCTGGAGCCCTGGTGCTTGTAGCAGCTGACTGTTTACGCACCCCTTGTTGGTTTGTTTGAATGGAGTCCTGCTCTTCCTCCTGTTTGTCCTCTTTCTCTTCTTTCAAGAGGGCTTGGTGGTCCAATCTATTTAGTCTTGCTTTTGAGTTAAAGAGGGGGTATACTCTCTCTTGGTCTGCAAGTTTCTTGTTCCTTCCCTTTCTCCTCTGGGTCCGCCTGTATTTGACATTGTTTCTTGTGCCCCTTGCCCCATTTGGGAAAGACTGAGGAGCTGCTGTGTCTGCCAGAAGATCTGACATTATGTCCTTCAGAATTATGCTGGGGCCACCCCTGCCTGTGTTCGGTGTCTCACTATTTGAGCGTTCTCTGAGATTGCTGCTGGCAGTTGAGCTTGTTTCACGCTACCACTTGGGCCTTTGTCAGTTGGCTGAAGACTGGTGTGGTCCCTGTAGGTGGTTGGATTGTTGTCTGAAGATTTCAACCTAGTTTGTTGGACCCCCTGTGCTGGTGGGCTTTGTTTAAAACGAGTTATAAAGTCATCCAGCATTGTGGGAAGAGTTGACAATTTGTTGATGATGTATGTACAGGGACAGTTTATTTGAGTGAATGTGGTGTTCGACTGGACCCATTTGATCAGGGAGTTTAGTTTCCCAACTTTATCATCAATCTCGGCCACATAGACAGCCAAGATGTATTGAAGTGAAAGTTGTATATCCATCTTATCTGATTAAAATTGAAGTGCCTCCACGGTGAACTGTACCATATTCAGGAGGGATACCCAAATGTTGTTCGGACGTAGTTGTTGATCCACACCTGCCTCTGGTTTGCTGCATTCCTGGCAGGACTGAGGGCTGGGTTGCCGGGGAATCTGAAGTGGTTGCTCATATTCCTGTGAGTAAGTTGACAATATTTGCTCCCATTCTGGGGTCTTTGGGTAAGAGAGGGCTTCCCATCCACTTCTTCTGCATCTTCTGTGCCTTTGACAGGTGCTAGGGGTGACACCCCTGGGCCACCTGGTGGAGTTTTGGAGTACGACATGCAAAATGTGTTGCTTACACTAGTGGAGCCAGCTGGTCCCCCCTCAGAAGCCACGTTTGTCCAGAAGAGTTCTTTTATTGCACTGCATGCTTGCGTGCTGGAGGTGCGACCATTGCCTTCTGCATAGTAATTATGAGGTCTGTTGGTTTTGGGCCTTTCTGTCTTTGAGGGGGTCATCAGCCTGTTGGACTCCAACTTCCCTTTCACTGGTTTGTGTAGGCTTGATGCAGGAGCTTAGCTGTTGATCTGGAGAGCTTAGCTTAGGTGCGGGGGTGCCTGGCAGAGGGAGAAGATCCGAAGCTACTTCAATGTAGTTGGTGGCAGACATTTGAGGTGAGGTTAGTAAGAGAGTTTGCAGCCCCTTAGGCTTTTCAGGGCTTAAGAAGATCTGGTGTCCTTTAAAAAGTTGAATTTTATGTAGATTTTCAGATGTTTTCTGCAGGCAATCAGTTTGTTGGAGGGGGGCAGGCGATTCCTTTGTGCCCCCAGATTTACCATTTCCTCTTCCTCCTGGCTAAAGAGATTTATCAGGGTTCTTCATCTGATCACTGCTTGGATTTTTGTTTTGATCTCACATGTTTAGTTGCCTGGGTGGGAGAGCTGTTGTCTCTGCCCTATTTCCTTCTTGTGACGGTTGGGAGGGCCTCTCCCCTGACTTTCCCGGACCTCATGAGTGGAACTGGCACCTGGTGCCTGAACAGTTTGACAATGGCCCTGGTGTCTCCTCTCCCCTAACCGTTGATACCTTCTACAATGAGGGAGAGGGTGCATGAGAATGAAGAGGTTAACAGTGCTGCTCCTGCCTCACTGCTACCTCACTGAGGCCACTAGCAGGTCTCTTGTATGGGGACTTACGTAGGGCCCTCTGAGTTCCTGGGTTCTGCCATAGACCTGATCACCTGGTGACTGTATCCCGGGATGCAGCGTCGCCACAAGCCCTGTGGACTTCCTTGTGTCAGTTTTAGAGCAATATCAGTGGGGGGGCATGAGCATGCAGTTTGTTGTTGATTGCCTGGCCTGGAGCTTCCCGTTGTGTGGTGTATTACTGTTGCCAGCCAAGCCCTCACCGACCCCCAACCATAGGGTGTCACTAAGTGGGGGAGGTATTAAAGGATGATGCTGCTTTCTTCCTGTTGCAGAGATAACCTGGAGCTGTATGTGTAACACAGAGAACTTGGAAAGCATGCAGGAAGCAGAGAGGGCGAGGGCTTCTCTTTATAATTCTCACAAGTCTCACACAAGCACTGTAGGCTTCTTTTTCTCCTGCCAAAAAAGGCTTTGTAGCTGTTTTAACGCTTTTTAAAAGGTTTTTGAAAAAAAAATACTTTTTGGCAATTTTATGGCAGTTTGATAGTGCACTGATACTGCACTGTGTGTGCCCTGCTCACAAGTCGCACCGACCAATCGAGCCACTTCCGCAAGTTACAAGAGCACTGTAGAACAAGAACACCGTAGAATACTGTAGAAAACTGTAGACTTCCTTTGAAGGCTTAAGGGATTCTGTGGCAGTTTTTAAAGTTTTTAAAGTTAATGGCAGTCTTTATGATGCACGCTGCATGCCCTGCTCGCAAGACCAATCGGGCTGCTATTGAGAGCGCCAGAAGGGGGACATGACAGGGAGCAGCACGGGGGCCCACCAGACATGCACCCGCTCACCATCCCAATTCCGATGCAGCCTGCGCTTAAGGCCTCACACTCGCACCACTCTCGGTTGCCAACTCAGGGTGTCTTGGACGAGCCACCCCCTGCCTCAGTCTGCTTCTGCCTGGTGCCTGCTAACCCAGGGCCAGCAGGCCACTGATGCCAATGATGTGGAGAGGTGTGGTGCAGCGGCCAGGGCAGCCGACTTCGGATCACAGGGTTCACGGTTCGATCCCCGGCGGCAGCTCAGCTCAGCACCATGTGACTCTGGGCAATAGCTCACTTAATTTCCACGACGGCCCCCAGCGCCTTGATACCCGTAAGGGTGAGTAGCTGCGCTATATAAAAAAACGGACTTACTTTGACTTACGGTGGGTGATGGTAACAGTGGTCTCGATTGGCAGGGCAGAGCAGTGGCAGTAGTGGCATTCGGCAGTCCTTGCATTCTCTTGTGATCTGCAGCCTGCAGCGTGGCTATGCCTCATACACCTTGTGATGTCAGCAGTGAGGTGAATGGGGAGTTAGACTACTCTGGGGCTTTACGTTTTATTTTATTTGTATTTTATTGCTAAAAATATGTTTTATTTTTTACTATTTTTAAGAATTCTGACATGTCTTCTTGTTTGAATGGGTTATGTTTGTTAAGCTGGAGTGTTTACCTTTACAGGTATTTTTATTAAAATTGAATTTTTGGGGGATGGTAAATAGGTTTATTTTGTTTTTTATACGGAAAAATATTTGTAATTTATTTAAACCATCTCTTTAGTTTATTTTACTTGTTTTGTGTAGTTTTCCTACAGTGCTTTTTTTAAAGATGTTTTAATGTTTTTCAGGTTTTGAAGGGCTTCCCTGCATTTATATGGTTGAAATGGATTGATTTTGTTGTATTTTTTGGACAAAACTTTCATCATGTCAGTGAATCATGTCATCTGAGTACGTGCAGGGAAGAGGTCCACAATGTCGGACCCACGGGGCCAGCTCGCAAGACTGTAACTAGAAGTCAATTTGTGTGTGGATATCATGAGCAGTAGAGTAGTGAGTGTAACACGGGCTTCTGTTTTAGTCTTAAATTAGACAGCTGCACTACACGTGCGGGAGCTCTGATCTGTAGACCCCCGGGATCAGCTCTTAATTTTTTAGATACCTTGGGGGAAAGTATAAGCTCCCTAGTGATCAGGTACTCAAATTTTACAATCCTAGGCGATCTTAATTTTCACCTTGAAGCAGACGATACTTCCAAAACAAAAACTTTTAGAGACATCATAAACACATTGGGACTAAAACAACAGATAAAGGGGTCCACGCACTGTGCAGGACATACCCTTGATGGGATATGTACCAATGCCGCCAATCTTACTGTCACCCCTCCAGTCACAATAACGTGGTCAGACCACAAGCTAATTCCTTTTAAATTTGTCTATGATAATGTCCAATTAATAAAAAATCCCAGGCAATCGGGCTCCACACGGAAGTGGAACAGCATGCTCTCAAATCCCAACCTATGGAGCATGGCAGAAGCCACAAAACCTATGCTCACAGGAAATCCGGAAACTGACAATAATCTGTTTAATAACTGGATGCTGTCATTGGCCAATACTTCAGCTACACTAAAGAATATCACTATCAACAAAAAATCAGCCCCTTGGTTTACCCCCCATCTAAAAGCTCTGCAAGGACAATGTAGACAAGCGGAAAAAAAATGGCGAAAACATTATGAAGCAGAAGACTTGAGGCTCTTCAAACTAGCGCTCAGATCATACCACCAACAAATTAGAATAGAAAAAAAGACACACTATTCTAATCTAATAAATAGGGCAGA